>JAZKJV010001233.1:0-112173 GCA_037367405.1 Ottelia alismoides
ATGTGTTATGCAAGACTAAATTCAAATATTACACAAAGTGCATGCAAGTTGATGAAAACCGCACCTAAACATAAGTTCTATTAGCAATAAAAAATTAGATTTGAATTTGAAGCTAATCAAATGAGCTAAAGTGCATCTTGTTATGTGAATATTTGGATGTGTGGCCTAAGTTATACATGAACAAATAATAAGACCCTAAAAAGAGCTTTAAAAAAATGTACATGTCCTTACTTTCGGTCACTCAAGTCAAGCCCTACGAATTGTATCAAGGGTGAAACAGGTCTCAGCGCTCCATAAATCAAAAGTTAGAATGTCTCTTTTTACAAATGTGAGTTATTAATAAAGAGTCATTTTAAATAACATAATTAACTATTGCAAATTAATTACACTGATGATGTACACAAATTTAACTAAATCAACTAAACTAGCTAACTAAATATCTCTTCTACTCGAGTTCAGTTGCATTGGACTCTTCTCGCTGGAGCCCCTCATCTCCATGTCACCTCGGTCTTGCTCGGCTTTGCAGACCCTACCACAATAACAAAATGGTTAGATATATAAAAGAGATAACAAACTAGAACAAAATAATACACCACAAAGAGAAAGTCAACAAAACAAATAGTTGATCTAAATGTCACTAAAAATTACTTAAACTAAATATTTAATCCTAAATAAATATTTTAATGATATTGTGTCCCTGACAACAGCACCAGATGATCAAGCATTAATTGGCTAAGTTAATATCACCGTGTTGTAGTACATGCCAATTAGGAATCAATCATAACCTTGATATGAATGTCTCGAAGAAGAGATCGAGACTTAATTTATATGGATGAGACTAGGGTCCAACACAAGGACACAAGCATTTAGGTGATCTAATTATCTAGGTCAAGTGAATCTTGAAGTGTATCTAGGTTGACACACGAAGACATACGAATGCATGTTATTTTTAGTCTTCTTAAATGCAAGTTAAATGTGATGCTACAAAATATCATGCGATTTAATACACATAATACACAAACTTAATAAACACACGAAAAAACCCATGAATTTAATGTTAAAACATTATATTAATTAACATAAATTAATCCAAATTTATAGTTATGCATAACTCCAATTTCACCCTATTATCAATTCACGCAATTCAAGAGCACCCACTTCACTTAATGCATTTTAAACACTTAATCAGAATGTAAGTGGTTACCTAATTAATTTAAAAATACATTAAGTAAATCAACATCCAATAAGATCAGAAATTAAGTTGATGTGAACTATTGGCAATTAAAATTAGATGAAACTAGTAGTCTACTTATATGATTAATCAATGAAAAATTACATATCATTGATGAATCTGTGATTCATCACTCTTAAAGTTGAAAATAGAGCCTTGTTCTCGAGTAATTAGAAGATATTTTCACAAATATTGCATAATTAGCATTCATGCATGCATTTATAACATTTGCATTTTAGCATTTAAATCTGCATGAAATAAGAAGCCAAATTCATCTGTAAAAATCACATGTCTGTATATATTTCACACTAACCCTCCCCATAATTCACTCTATATTGTATATATTACTAACAATAATACAAGAAAAATACCAGAAAAAGTTTCAGGGGTTCTACTGAGACACTGTACCCCTTGGTTTGACTAAATATGGATATAATCTCAATAATTATCCGGAACACCTCGCAAACTTTCAAAGGTAAGCCGTAGTTTCGCACCTGCGGAAGAAAGAGTTGATAGAAGAGAGAAAAAAAGGAAAAGAAAAGCAAATAAGGAAATGCAAACTTATAAAATTGACAAATAAAACCCCGAACCAAGTTGGAGACCGTGGACCTTAGAATGCACATATCTCTCTCATATAGACTCCAATTTATGTTACTTATTTTAAATTAATATACATTCAGAGACCTCCAAAATGAGACCAATTTCATTTAAATCGGAGCTCGTATGCAAAACTTGCGTTTTGGGCACCCATTTTATATTATATGTATGTATACTTGTACCCTTGTATTTTATTACCTTAATCGACCTCGTTTCCATTTTTGGTCAATACGAAATTTGTAGATCTCATCGATATCTAAAACTTTCATGTTTTGAGTTTTTCCAAATTCATCCATTTTCTCCCTATTATTCCACATTCTTTTTCGATTCATCAGATAGGGCCACGTGGCACCCTCTGGTTGCGCTACGCGGCCCAACTCATCACGCACCATGTGCCCCTTTTTCTCCACCGTCTGATGGCGCCTCCTTCCTTCAAATCCAAGCCGCTCATCCCCACCTTAATTCCAACCCTTTGATCATTATCCAGATCTCATCCAAGCCACTCATTTCCGCCTCCCCTTCTTGCGCCACATGGTTCACTATGTGCCACCCAATCATAACCCCGATGATTCCATCTAGACCGTTCATTCCCTCTCAATCAACGACCCTTTGATCATACGTCGGATCTGATCTCTACCGTTCGTCAACGCCCGCGCCTACGCCCGCCACGCATCACGCCCAACGCCCTTCGATCACACCGCCAGGATCTAATCCTAGACCTTCTCTCTGACCCATCTTCTAGCTGTTGGATGACAAGATCCAACGGTCCAGAGCTCGTCTTCCACCTTCGGCTGCCTTCCTCGCGCAGTCGCACACCTCACGTCGCCTTTGCTCCCTTCCTATTTTTGGCGCCACCATGAGCACCATCTCCTCCCATGGAGTGACCCATGACGTAGCCCCGACATCCCTCATCTTCGGCAGAGACCACGACTACCATGATCTGCTTCCTATTCACTCCTCAAACCTCACGAACCCCACTCCCCCATCACCTGCACCTCCATCTCTTCCCTATAAATACTCCCTCTCCCGGCCAACTTCCACCCCATCCGCCATAGCAAGAGGAACCCTAGAGCTCTAATCTACCCATTGGTGACAGCAATTGAGTGCGAGAGAGAGAAGACGGTGGTCCACCTTCGACGAGATCTGCGGCGTTTCTTCGCCGCATAACAGCTCCTCCAGTGAACTGCTTGAGCTCGGATCCTCTACCGACCCTCGAGCGATGACGGAGAATCCTTCGAGCTTCCAATCCCCAGGTAGATCCCTCCATTCCTTCTCCAATATTTGTTTTCTTTCCATTGATTTTTCTCTCCATTTTCCCACCTACTCCAATCGATTCCACCCTTCATCCATTATCCGTCGAGCTTCGCTTTGAAGCTCTGGTCTTTGCGCATCCCTTCGTTCATCCCTACGACACGTCGCACCTCCTCCGACCAAAGCTCCGCCTTCACGGCAGAGGAAGATCACCGACCGCCCATTGCTTCGCTTCCATGCCTCAATGCATGCACACACACTCCCAAGAGAACGGGCTCCTATCTTTTTGGCATGAACTAACCTTGCAGGCACATTATCTGCACAGATCGGACACCACGCTGGATCTGCATTTGGGCTCCATCAACCCCGACTTCCAAACCGCCCCAACTTCATCCAAGACCATCGGTCGCTCCACCACGTCTCCACGACCGATCCAAGAAAATCAGGAGTCACCGGTGAGCTTCATCGACCACGGGGAGGGTAGAGGAGCCAGACCACCTTCGTTGGAGCCTCGCCAAGTCCGTCATAGGAGGCGGCAAACTTGAGGAGCAAGACAAGTAGGAATCATCTGATCCCCATGATCGGACGGTTCTGATTCGAGCCACCTCACCCCGCGCCCGCATCCATTGGATCATCTTGATCTAACGGATCTTACCGCGTCACGTTACCCCTCGCCAGCAGTTCCGGTCTCCGTTGGATTCATCACGATCCAAGGTCGGCATCACGCCACGTCTCCATCCCCCGCAGTCATTGGATCACTCCAGATCTAACGATACAGAATGCGCCACGTACACAATCTGAGCATCTTCCCCGACCCTAGTCTCCGAGCAACCGAAGCAGCACCCGAAGTATGGTCGAACCTGTAGAGCCTCCAAGCCGATGTCCGAGCCTCCTACGCCTCCCGAGACTAGCTTCTCACGTGTTCCTCACATGCATGTTGGGTAAATTGCACAGAGGGCCCTACAAGTTTCAAGAAATGCAAATCAGCCCCTGCTAGGCGTGTCACGTGCGGAGCACTTGTCCCCATGGAAATATTGCATCCATACCCTCTGCATTATAGATATTTGCACTTTAGTCCCTATATGCATGTTTTATTTTTAGCAATTTTAATTTCTGTCTTGCATTTTGGTCAATGTGTTTGCATGCATAATTAGGCATCCATTTATCATCATTTTTAAAATCCAAAAATTACATGTTGTAGTTTAACTTGTGCTTTATCTTTTGCGACACATGTCATATTTTTGTGAGCTTCAAGGAATTAAATAATATTATTTTCGTGGAAATTGACCTATTTTGCCCATTGTGTGCTTAAAATTCATTATTAAATTATTTGTTGCTTCAAAAATCACCATAAAATCACATTAGGTTTAGTTTAAGTTGATCTACAATATGCCCAAAAATCAAATCCTTTGCACGCATCTTGAGGCCTGAATAGATTAATTGGTCTTTTTCTAGATTGATCTTTAATAGGTCCAGTTTGCATCATTTTTTCGGTTTATTAATTTTCCTGGATTCATCTCACATAGATAAATATAAGATAATTTTGTATCTGTAAATAATTTGATTTAGTATTTATTAAAATTATCTCTGCAAAAACTAACCTGCATCCATATTAAATTCATAGTCAATTCAATTAGAGTCTAAATATTTCAAAAAAAATACAGTAGCTTAGTCTTATAGCATATCATCTTCTGGCCAAGTTTCACTAAATTTTGACTTCATTTGACTATCATTCTTGATTTAACTTAAAAAATTTGGCTTGAAATTGCATTGTGTCTTCATCGTTGCATAAAAAAATCACAAAAAGACCAATAATATTCTTATGAAAATCTGACATCAAAATTAATTGAAATTAACCTAAGGAGACAGTTGCCTCTCTGAGTTCGACCTTGGGATTGCCTAAGTAAAATAAATCTGCCGCTTGAAATTAATTGAACATTGATTCGAGTGATTTTTGACGAGTTCTCGATTACCCAACTGCAACGAACGACAAAACTTAATTCGATTATTAATCCAATTGAATTAACAAGGGTAGCTAGTCAACTTTTCAAAATGGTGTCGTTGTCGAGGAGGCACGACTTAGGTTAATTTTTAGAGATTTTTTATCTTAGATTTTCCATCCTTAGGTAGCCAGATTCCAGCCTTTTCTTGTGAATATTTTTCTATCATTTTTATTTGCTTATTTTGTGTCATCTTTTATCTGACCTCCATTCGTTTCCGTGCAAGGAATACGAAGAGTCGAAGGCGCTTCGCCAAGCGAACCGAGGATCCCGCACTAAAATAATTTGAGTGATTGTGTGAGGACTTGTAATTTTCTTGTATTTCATTTTGCATCTTTCCAGCGGTTCTCTTTTGGGTTCTCGCACATGTAAGTCATAGTAAAAACGTGTACCCGTGTGTTGTGTGGATTGCTTTGCGTAGAATAGAACCTGCACTTACGGCTCTTAGAGCTATTTTAGGACCTGTTTGTGCTCGTAAAATTCCAGGAACACACTTCACACATAAAATACGCACTTAGACTATGGATCTTAGCCAAAATAAATATGTTCTTCACTCGCTAATAGAACTTCCTGTCTAATAGCGGATTTTTATCGCTTTCATTCATATAGTCTAAAAAAATCAATTTTGTTTTGCATCCCGCATAAAAGAGAAAGGATCACTGTAAGTCTTCTCTACTTAGCATTCATCGTTGTTTTTATCGTGCATCGTCTTTTCTCGACTCCTTCCCTCTTGGTTTTTCAAACTTAGGTCTAAAGGAAATTGGGATTGGACGATAGGTGTGCTTTGTGGTTGGACTAATCAAATGATCACCTAACTTAAAACCAAGACTGCTAAACAAAATTGACCAAAAAAATCAAAAAAAATCGGAAATTCTGTATGTGGGACATTAACCCCGACCTTGATTGCAGGCTGAGTGAGGGTACTAGAGTGTATGTGCACAACCTAAGGCAGATCCAAAATCCACGCCTTCCATATCACGTACCACGATCCTAGCAAATATCACAAGTTGAATTTTTTCAGGTTCACTGACTAGCACCAAGTAACCTCCGCCTGTTCGTAGGTAGATAGGGGTGAACCAGCGGTGCTCCGCAACAAGTTGCTAATAACCCTTGGGGATAAAGTTCATGCCTTGTCAGCCTCTGCATGTTCACAAGTAGATAGGGACAGGTCTTTGAACTCATCAGCTTGGGATAGGAGCAAAGAAAGGAAGGGCATCAGTATCTTAGGTGACAGGTTAAACAGGGAAGACGCGTCCAGCTTTGAGACGACTTCCCTAGGCCACGTAACCTTTGCTACTTGTCTGAAAAATCATACTTAAAATCTACCAGACCAAACGGATCCGGTTTCGGGTCCTTCACCGTGTTGAGTATGAAAATCAGGGTTTGGGTTCACTTGCTTGGTTCAGGTAGGAGTAAAATCCTATATTACACTCACGATTCTTCTTCTCTCCATCCAAGATGACTGACTGGGGGGATATCTACACATGATTCGTAAATCTTTCCTTGAGCCTCTCACGAAGTTCATCTTCATCAGCCCAAGACCAACTTGGGCCAACCCGAGCTCATATCCCTCTTAAGTTTGGGATCCATCACTCTCAGGGTGATTACCCTCAAACCAACCCTCTGATCTCACCGAGGAAGACCATCGCCTCAGTAAGAATGTCTTCATTGAAACATCCTCTAACCTAGACCATCTTCTTTTCCCAGGTGAAGAAGACGAACTAGAGAACAATATGTCTCCTAAAAAATCCCCAGAGGAAGAGGAACACAGAGATGACCTGATACATCAAATCCTTGCCCGCTTAGCTGTAGCCGAACAACAAAATGCAGATCTGGTGGCGAGGATGGGACAGGTAATCGCGGTGGGTGGAATTGACCGACCCATGATAGATTCCTACAACCCAACAGAAAATGAGATGCATAGTTGGCTAGTACTTGTGGTTCCCCCTGAAGCGTTCGAGCCAAAGCCCCATTTTCTGAGTCTGCTACTGAAGTTCAATGGGAATGCCAATGAGGAACCATATGCTTTCCTTAGAAACTTCGAGATGGTTTGCAACAACCTTAGTCACCCTAGGGTTGGGCAAGACTACA
The DNA here is from genome assembly GCA_037367405.1 of Ottelia alismoides. Classification (NCBI taxonomy): domain Eukaryota; kingdom Viridiplantae; phylum Streptophyta; class Magnoliopsida; order Alismatales; family Hydrocharitaceae; genus Ottelia; species Ottelia alismoides. The sequence goes on from JAZKJV010001233.1 coordinate 7,171, forward strand.
TCAGGCTGAAGGCTACCCCGTTTGCCTTAAGAGATAAGGAGCAGGTACAGGGGCCTCAAGGTAGCTGGGTTGAAGAGCAGCAATACACTCCGTAGGAGCAGTACGCACCCCCACAGGTGGAGACAGTGTACGAGGAGCCTCCGCAGGTGTTCGAGATCAATGGGCGGTGGTACATCCATGACCCCATCGGTAGACAATCAGGGATAGGGAACGATTAGCCACACCGACCTTCCCGAGCTTACCAGGAAACCAGCTTCGTCCCCGTACCGCGCTTTGTACAGTCCCGACCCAGACAAGGATACCAGCCTCAGTAACACCAGCAGTTGCGCACGTTCCACTTGGTCTAGCAGAGCCCTCCCTCACCTTTCCAGCAAAAGCAGTATCGGCACGGCCAACAGAGCCAATATAGACACTCATCCTCTAGTCAGTAGCAGTAAGCCCCGCCCATTAGTGAATTGGAGTCCCTCACCTTGGTGATCCAGAACTTGACTGATAGGGTCCAACAGATGCAAAATGATTATATGGATATCTGGACTGATCTGAACCGTGTTTCACGCACCCAGGATCAGCAAATGGTGCCAAAGACCTCGATTCCTGCCCAGGTTCAGGCCAACCCAAATAGCCTTAATCAGGGTTAAAACCGGCCAAGAGATCAGGTATACTATTTAGATAGCTCTCTATCTGAACATGAGATCCGTTCATATGATAATGTTAGTCATATATCCCTCAAGAGCGGAAGGACCATGATCGTCCTCGATCGAGCATGGGTACCGGAGGAAGACGCCGCCAAGCTTCTACCTGACAAGAACTTGGAGGTAGAGTAGCAACACCACTACCACCAGCAGAAGAAGAGGACTTCCAAGTCCTCAAAGAAGAAGGAGAATAGCACCATGAGTGAGTCTGGTGAAACCGAGGAGGAGCCCGCACCTCCATCTGAGGAGGATGTCCCAGCAGTCGCAGAAGATGCATCACCAATTTTGCAATAGTAATTTCCTTTTAGTCAGAGTCAGAGTCAGAGTCAGTATTAGTGTCAGAGTTCTGTGAAGAACTCAGTTTCTCATTTCAATGAAGACCTTTCAGTTTCGGAATATGAGTTAGCATCAATAATCCCTTCCCCGGAGCTCTTAAGGGTGGAAAGAAGAAAACTAAAAAATACAAAAAGAGGATCCTGAGATGGCAGAATTCTGCAATAAATACATCAAGGTTACAATCCCTTTTGATAAGTATGTGGATATGACACCTGCATTCCAGAAGTACCTTAAGGTGAGATGCATACCTACTGGGGTCAGCAGGAAGACCAAAAGCCGTGTTGAGAAGCACATTCTATCAGTAGCCATTACTTGCGCAATAAAGAACGTGTTTCTAAGGAAACAAAGGGACATGTGTGCCCATTATGTGGTAAGTAATGTTGATGACACTGCATTTTTACGTACTCTCCTTGACAATGGATCCTCAATTAACTTGATGCATACAGCCCTCTATGAGCAGCTTAATCTTGGACCTCTTAGGAAATTCAGAGCACTATTCCAGTTTGCAGATAAATCAACCAAGAGGTCCCAGGGAGAATTGAGGAACGTTATCATCAAAGTTGAGGGTCAGGAGTACATGGTGGACTTTACAGTCCTTGATATGGAGACCCCTCAAGGCCCTTCCTCAGAACAGCAGGGGCCCTATTTGATTACAAGATCGGGAAGATCTAGTTCCAAACTCCAGGCGGAGATGAGGAACTTGAGATGAAGCAGACCATGTGGCAGAGACCAGATTCAGAATCCAGCATCGAGTACTCTTCATCCGAAGCAGATTGTATTCATGTGGATACCGTTGGGCCATGGAGACAGAACCCAGCTAATACCGATGAGTCCCTCTCCTCCAAAGAAGATCTTGTGCATGAATCAGTTTGTGAGACCCTTAGGAACGAGTACAGCACAGAAAGTGCATCCCCCTATATCTTCGATGACATAGAGGCACAGCTTGGTATGTCAGTCCCTCCCTCTTTAGGACAATCAGAATATGAGGATGACGAGTCGGCGTGGCTTTTGCCGATTGCTTGGAGACTTTTGACGATCCGACTCCAAAGTTGAATGAGTTGGTGGCACTAACTTCACAGATAGATCCAGCCACTACCAGCATGGAGCCAGATTCAATTGAGCCAGACTTCCTTGATGATTACACCTTACCTGAGCTTAAACCTTTGCCCACAACACTTAAGTACGCCTTCCTTGCGGGACAAGAGAAAAAGTATCCGGTCATCATCAGTTTGCGATTGACCGAGGAGCAGGAATCTCGCTTGCTAGAGATCCTGGAGAAAAACCGCAAGGCGATAGGTTGGAGCATCTCCGATCTCCACTGGATAAATCACGCTCTGTGTTCGCACCATATCTACTTAGAGAATGAGGCTAAACCCTCTCGTGAATTCCAACATAGGTTGAATCCAAATTTACGAGAGGTCGTAAAGAGGGAGATAGAGAAATGGTGTGATGCGGGTTTTATTTATCCCATCTCCGATTCGAAATGGGTGGCACCAATCCATGTTGTCCTGAAAAAGTCGGTAATTCAGATAACCACCAATGATGACGGAGAGGAGATCATGACATGAGTACCCATGTCGTGGCGCGTCTGTGTGGATTATAGACGCCTGAATGTTGCGATGAAGAAGGATCATTTTCCCATACCGTTCATGGTTCAAATCTTAGAGAGATTAGCGGGGGGCTACAATCAAGTAGCCATCGCTCTTGAGGACCAGGAGAAAACCACGTTCACATGCTCCTTTGGTCCCTATGCTTTCAGGCACATGCCCTTTGGGTTATACAATGCTCCACATACATTTCCAAGGTGCATGATTGCTATATTCGTCGAAATGGTCGGTGAATTCCTGGAAGTATTCATGGATGACTTCTCGGTCCATGGCGATTCCTTCAATTCTTGTCTTAGGAATCTGGACCGGGTCCTCAAAAGATGTTGTGAGGTCAATTTGGTGCTCTCCTGGGAGAAAAGCCACTTCATGGTGACAGAAGGCATTATGTTGGGGTACGTCATCTCTAAGAGAGGAATGGAGGTTGACCCTGCTAAGGTGGACGTGATCAGACTACTCCAACCACCAACCAATGTGAAACAGTTGCGTCATTCCTCAGGCAGGTTGGATTTTATCTGAGATTTATCAAGGATTTTTCGAAGATTTCCCGATCGCTAACTGAGATTTTAGGCAAAGACATGGAGTTCATTGTCGATCATAAATGTCTTGAGGCCTTTAAGAAACTGCAAGGGATGATCATGGATGCCCCGATCCTATAAGCCCCAGATTGGTCTCTTCCTTTTGAGATCGTGATGGACGCCTCAGATTTTGCTGTTGGGGCTGTGTTAGGACAGAGGAGGGATGGCGTCCTGTTTGCCATACACTATGCAAACAAAGTGCTTGATACCACTCAGTGTAACTACACAGTTACGGAAAAGGAGATGCTTGTGGTAGTGTTCGCCTTGGATAGATCACATTTAATTGGATCCAAGATGATTTTGTTCACAGACCATACAGCACTACGGTATTTGATGGAAAAGAAGGATGTGAAGGCGCGTCTTCTTAGGTGGATTTTACTTATCCAGGAATTTGATTTGGACATTCGAGATAAATCTGGAAAGAAGAACGTAGTAGCTAATCACCTTTTCCGTCTCAAAAATCTTGATGATTCTAAGGATATACCTATTCGAAGCTCCTTCCCTAACAAGTCAGTTTTTGTTATCGACTCATTCCCATGGTACACCAATATCATGAATTATCTTGTCTCCAAGAAAGTTCCTGAGGATTGGCCCAAGAGCCACATAGACTGACTTAAGTCGGATTCAAGACATTACCATTGGGAGGATCCGATCCTTTTCTTTGAAGGATCGGATGGTGTCTGGAGACGGTGTATTCCTCAGGAGGAATATCAGAGTGTCCTTACTTTATGCCACAGTCTGGAGGCAGGAGGACACCACTCCGAGAAGAGGACCGCATGGAAGGTACTCCAATGTGGCTTATACTGGCCGACTCTATTTCACGATGCGCTCGCCTTTGCGAATTCGTGCCCAGTATGCCAGCAAATGGGAGGAACCATTGGTTCCAAGGATGAGATGTCGATGCAGCCTATCATCATTTGTGATGTCTTTGACGCCTGGGGCATCGACTTCATGGGCTCATTCCCAGTCAGCCACGGATCTGAATACATCCTTCTTGCGGTAGACTATCTGTCAAGGTGGTTGGAGGCTATCCCAACCCAAGCCGCAGACAGCAGGACTGTCTGTAAATTCATTAGAGATCATATCATCTCTAGGTTTGGGATCCCCAAAGTGTTGATATCTGATGGAGGTATCCACTTCGTAAACATAGATGTGAAGAAACTCTTAAAGGATTACAACATCGAACACCATATCGCTCTTACCACCCACAAACCAATATTATGGTTGAGGTGTCGAATAGGGAGGTGAAAACTATATTGCAAAAGCTTGTCCGCCCAGACAGGAAGGACTGATCTCAGATCTTGGATCAAGTCCTGTGGGCTTATAGGACAGCTTACAAGACACCGTTAGGAACCTTCCCATTCAGGATGGTATTTGGGAAGCCGTGCCATTTTCCTGTTGAATTAGTGCATAAATCTGAATGGACAATCAAGAAGGTCAATTGGAACACACACCTAGGGCAGAAACAAAGAGAGATGGATCTGAATGAGCTTGTGGAAGCCATAAACCAAGCATACGACAACAGTTTGGTGTACAAGGACAAAGTAAAGCGTTGGCATGATAGATATATCAGACAAAAGACCTTTGTTCCTGGACAGAAAGTATGATTGTTTAATGTGAGGCTGAAGGTTTTCCAAGGCAAACTGAAATCCAAGTGGACGGGTCCATTCATAGTTCGTGTTGTGCATGATACCGGATGCGTAGAGATCTCAGATCTCACAGATGGAGCACAGACATCCCTAGTTAATGGATAACTGCTGAAGCAGTTTGTTCATGTTGAGGACATTGTATTCATGTGCGAGACAGTCTCAATAGATACACATAGAGTCGCACATGAGACCTTGCAGAAGTGAGCTCTCGCCATCAACAGCATCGAGAAAATTTAGATTGGTATCCTTGTATATACTTGCCCTTCCTGTATATTCTTTCCCTCCCTCGCGTGACTCTAGTCCTGGCTTCATATCGTTTCATATATGGTCATACTTAGGATGACCACATCTTAAGTATAGGGGGGAGGGTGTAACGAGTCCATTCACTATTCATTGTATATCCTTGAGATCCCATCGGTCCTTATACTCACTCCTATCTTATACTTAGGTTGACCAGAGCCTAAGTATAGGGGGACTGATGTCCATCATGTATATATTCTCATCCATTCCCCCTCTTGACCTCGTCCGCCTCAATTTTTTGTCTTCTTCTACACTTAGGCTGCAAGAGCCTAAGTATAGGGGGCGGGACGACTTCTATATACTTTTTGTTCTCCTACGCTTAGCACGAGCTATGTCTTTTTCCTCTCTTTTTGTGCGTTGAGGACATAGCACGCGCTAAGTATAGGGGACGCGTATATATTACATATATACTTTACCCATAGCTCGTAGTTTTGCGTATTTTTGTATATACAATAATTACAGGGTGGGTAAAAATTAGTTAAAAAATCATGAAAATCAAAGGCTTCTTATTTACTCTTGCATCTCATCTCTGCATTTAAAAAGAAAGAAAATAGAGTCTTGCATTTCATTCATCTACATAGCATGTCATCTTCATCGCATCTGCATATCTTGCATATGCAAAGTGAAAGGCTAGTGGGTTTTGAATATGTTGTGAATAGATGTCGAGGATGGACTTGATTTGACCTTAATCAATCTACTTTCAGAGGAACCTTATAGGAACTGGAGTTAAGATTTTTCAGGTCAAGTGACTTAATTCTTTGAGTCCGCAAGACTATGTTCACTTGTCATCTTGATTAGTCTAAGTAGAATATCTCGTGCACACGCATGATTCTTATAGACAGTGACCTAACTTGGACAAGCACAATGCACGTAGATATTCATTGATGAGGTGGTGAGGAGGTAGAATCCTTTAGCTTGGGGTAGCACACAGATGGAAACATCCGTCCTCCTCTAGGGAGGGTAGTGCATCTCAACTTAGTCTGGTGGTGTTGACATCTAAGGACGGTATGTTGTGGGTTGCAATAATGCTTCAAAAGAAGGATAGTCTACTTGCTTAAGAGGAAAAATTCCTTATGTACATGATGCACCTTGTATATATGTTTAAAAAATGCAAGAACTCCAAAAAAATAAAACAAGCTTGAGTGAAAATAAAATACCTGTCGGAGTATGTATATTAGCAAGAAGTCTGCAGCTGGATGACTTGGCCACACTGGTTAGGCATCCTGGGATAGGTAGCTACACTGGCTACCGTCCATTCTTTTCTCCACCCCCTCCTCTTGAGTTGGTCGCACTTGAACTTAGAAGGGAATACCCCGCTCTTCGAGGAAAGAGTTACTGAACCGGGAAATTAGAGTTACCTTGTTAGAGGATGCTGCTTCTTAGCCATTTTTGATGCGAAGAGCTGTTTTACACTTACACGGTACAACTAAGAATCATATTCATCAGAAATTTGTGTTTGAGGATTTGTTCTGACCTGACTATTAAGGCGTCTTGAATAGAAGACTTGTGGAACTTAGAGTTTGTTAGGTCTTAAGTCCAGATCCCAATAAGGTTCCGCCACACTATTAATCCAAAGGTCAATTCAAGTTCCATTTTCAACTTTTGTTCATGACCTTAGTATGGAACCCAAAATCATTTCACTCTTGTATTTCATCTTAGTTGCTCAAGGACGAGCAAGGTTTAAGTATAGGGGTTGATGAGTATGTGATTCATCACTCTTAAAGTTAAAAATAGAGCCTTGTTCTCAAGTAATTAGAAGCATATTTTCACCAATATTGCATAATTAGCATTCATGCATGCATTGATAACATTTGCATTTTAGCATTTGCATCTGCATGAAATAAGAAGCCAAATTCATCTGTAAAAATCATCTATCTGTATATATTTTACACTAACCCTAAACCACATAAATTCACTCTATATTGTATATATTACTAACAATAATACAAGAAAAATACCAGAAAACTGCTAACTTGTAAAATTGACTAATAAAACCCCAAACCAAGTTGGAGACCTTGGACCTTAGAATGTGCATATCTCTCTCATACAGCCTCCCTTTAGGTATACTCACTTTTAAATTAATACAAATTCAGAGACCTTCAAAATGAGATCAATTTCATTTAAATCGGAGCTCATATGCAAAACTTGGGTTTTGGGCCCCTATTGTATATAATATGTATGTATATTTGTATCCTTGTATTTTATTACCTTAATCGACCTCATTTCCGTTTTTGGTCAACATGAAAGTTGTAGATCTCGATGTTTAGAGTTTTTCAAATTCGACCATTTTCTCCCTCTTATTCCACATTCTTTTTTGACTCATCAGATTGTGCCACGTGGCATCCTCTGGTTGCGCCACGCGACCATACTCATTACGTGCCATGTGCCCCTTTTTCTCCACCGTCTGATGGCACCTCATTCTTTCAAATCCAAGCCGCTCATCCCCGTCTCAATTCCAAACCGTGGATCATTATCCATATCTCATTCAAGCCACTCATTTCCGCCTCCCCTCCATGCGTCACATGGTTCACCATTTGCCACCCGATCATAACCCTGATGATTCCATACTGTTCATTCCTGCTCAATCAACGACCCTTCGATCATATGCCAGATCTCATCTCCACCGTTCATCAGTGCCCGTGCCTACACCCGCCACGTGTCACGCCCAGTGCCCTTCGATCACACTGCCAGGATCTAATCTTGGCCCTTCTCTCGCGTCCATCTTCTGGTCGTTGGGTCACAAGATCCAACGGTTCAGAGCTTGTCTTCCACCTCCGGCCGCCTTCCTCGTGCATGTTTCCCACCTCGCGTTGCCCCCGCCCCCTTCCAATTTTTGGCGCCACCATGACCACCATCTCCTCCCATGGAGTGCCCCACGACGTAGCCCCGACATCCCTCGTCTTCGACAGAGCCCACAACCACCATGATCCCCTTCCTCTTCGCTCCTCAAACCCCATGAAACCCACACCTCCATCACTTGTACCTCCATCTCTTTCCTATAAATACTCCCTTTACGGCCAACTTCCACCCCATCCTCCATAGCAAGAGGAACCCTAGAGTTCTAATCTACCCATTGGTGATAGCAATTAAGTGTGAGAGAGAGCGAAGATGGTGGTCCACCTTTGGCGAGATCCGCAGCATTTCTTCACCGTGCAGTAGCTCCTCCAGCGAGTTGCTTGAGCTCGGGCCCTCTAGCGATCCTTGAGCGATGACCGGTAGCATCCTTCGAGCTTCCAATCCCCGTGTAGATCTCTCCATTCCTTCTCCGATCTTCCTTTTCTTTCCGATGATTTTTCTCGCCATTTTCTCGCCATCTCTGATCTATTCCACCCTCCATCCACTATCCGTCGAGCTTCGCTTTGAAGCTCTGGTCTTCGTGCATCCCTTCGTTCGCCCCTACGACACGTCGCACCTCCTCCGACCAAAGCTCCGCCTTCACGGCGGAGGAAGATCACTGGCCGCCATCGCTTCTCTTCCAAGCCTCAACGCGCACACACGCACTCCTAAGAGCACGGGATCCTATCTTTTTGGCACGAACTAACCTTGCAGGCACATTATCTTCATTGATCGGACGTCTCGCTGGAGATGCATCGAGCTCCATCGACCCCAGCTTCCATACTACCCCAGCTTCATCCAATACCGTCTCAGCTTCATCCAAGATCGTCGGTTGCTAGACCACGTCTCCACGACTGATCCAAGATAATAAGGAGTCACCGACAAGCTTCATCGGCCATGGGGGAGGGCGGCGGAGCCAGACCCCCTTCGCCGGAGCCCCGTCAAGTCCGTCGCAGGAGGCGGCGGACCTGAGGAGCAAAACAAGCAGCAACCATACGATCCCCTTGATCGGATGGTTCCGATTCGAGCCACGTCACCCCGCGCCCGCATCCGTTGGATCATCTTGGTCTAACGGATTTCGTCGCATCACGTCGCCCCTCGCTAGCAGTTCTAGCCTACGTTGGATTCATCGTGATCTAATGGCCAGCGTCACACCACGTCTCCATCCCCCACAGTCGTTGGATCGCTCCAAATCTAACAATCCAAAACACGCCACGTACGCACTCCGAGCCTCTTCGCCGACCCTAGGCTCGGAGCAACCGAAGCAACACCCTAAGCACAACCGAACCTCCATAGTCTCCAAGCCATCGTCTGAGCCTCCTACGCCTCCCAAGCCTAGCTCCTCATGTGTCCCTTACTTACATGCTGGGAAAATTACACGGAGGCCCCTACAAGTTTCAAGAATTGCAAATCAGCCCCCGACAGGTCGTCACGTGAGGAGCACTTATCCCCGTGGAAATTTTGCATCCATACCCTCTACATTATAGGTATTTCCACTTCAGTCCCTATATGCATGTTTTATTTTAAGCAATTTTGATTTCTGTCTTGTATTTTGGTCCATGTGTTTGCATGCATAATTAGGCATCCATTTATCATCATTTTTAAATTCCAAAAATTGCATGTTGTAGTTTAACTTGTGCTTTATCTTTTGTGACATGTGTCATATTTTTGTGAGCTTTAAGGAATTAAATAATATTATTTTCGTGGAAATTAACCTATTTTGTTCACTATGTGTTTAAAATTCAATATTAAATTATTTGTTTCTCCAAAAATCACCATAAAATCACATTAGGTTTAGTTTAAGTTGATCTAAAATGTGCCCAAAAATCAAATCCTTTGCACGCATCCTGAGGCCTGAATAGATTAATTGGTCTTTTGCTAGATTGATTTTTAATAGGTCCAATTTGCATCATTTTTTAGGTTTATTAATTTTCCTGGACTCATCTCACATAGATAGATCTAGGATAATTTTGTATCTGGAATTAATTTGCTTTAGTATTTATTACAATAAGCTCTGCAAAAATACCCTGCATCCATATTAAATTCATAGTTAATTCTATTAGAGTCTAAAAATTCCAAGAAAATTGCAATAGCTTAGTCTCATCGCATATCATCTTCTGGCCAAGTTTCGATAATTTTGGACTTCATTTGACTATCATTCTTGATTTAACTTAAAAAATTTGGCTTGAAATCGCATTGTGTCTTCATCATTGCATAAAAAATCCACAAAAAGACCAAAAATATTCTTCTAAAAATCTGACACCGAAATTAACTGAAAATTTACCTAAGGGAACAGTTGCCTCCCTGAGTTCGATCTTGGGCTTGCCCAAGTAAAATAAATCTGCCGCTGGAAATTAATTAAACATTGATCCGAGTGGTTTTTGACGAGTTCTCGATTACCTAACTGCAATTAACGACAAAACTTAATTCGATCATTAATCCGATTGAATTAACAAGGGGAGCTAGGCAACTTTTCAATCACGTCAAAGGATAAATCATGAATAGAACTCTAAAATGAATTAAATTTCATTCAATTAGGATTAAGGGAGTGAAAGTTATTAAGGTTCAAATCCAGGGGCTTATTTACAAGATAGCATAATTAAAAAAATAAAAGCTTCACAAACAGGTCCAAAATGGACCAACAAGCAATAATCAAAAGCCACTGGGGCTTATCTTTTATTTTCCAAGCATGTGGGGGGAATTTTGGAATTAAGGGGACCTAGTGGGGCATGGACTACAAATTGTCCAATCACATCATGTGAAGTGTGTGCGATTAGACTGGAATGTAATTAAAGAAATTAACGGAGCTTCAGCTGCAATATCGCCAAGAAACACGCGTAGAACGCGTGTAGCATAGGTTCGAAGCGGGGACCTGGCACAAGAATGTGGACGCTTGGTATGCCTTATTCCAAGTGCAGAAAGATCAAAGAGAGGAGGCTCGAAGGTGAGTTTGGTCGGGATGTGGGCTATAGTATCAATATGATCCCACAATATTAGTACTTCGATGCTAGTGCTTCCTCCTCCATGTGCGATGGACTTGGTGGTACTATGACAAAGGCCTAACTCCTCCTCCAAGCTTCTCTGACATTCATGGAAGTTGGGGAAGCTCGTTGGACCTCTGGGGTAGACAATAGCAAGTCGAGGAAGGAGTTTGAGGGTCTGAAGTTGTTGATCTATTCTCCTTCAGGGATATTTTGAGTGGAATGAAGCGAATGGAGGGCAGAGATAGTGGTCGAAAGTGATCCCCTAGTTGGGTCTTCCTTCTTGCAGAAGGAAGATGATGATCGAGATGGAGGGGGGTCTGGAAAAGAGAAAAGGGTGATCAAAGGTGCCAACGTGAATGAAGGATGTGCAATGAAGGTGAAGAACTAATCAGGTGAGTGTGAAGGTGTGTATGTGTGTATGCATTGAATAAAAAGGGAGAAATACAAAGTGGGTAAAGTGAGATGTACCTGGAGAAGATGAAGAAGGTCGTCAGAGGGTGGACGGAGGCATAAGCATGGAGCTTTAGATGCTCCTGATCCTTGCTCAATATTGCAGCAAGTGGCGGAGCTCAAGTAGCATCGTATGAAGGTCTGCTACATGACCAATTAGTTAAGGATCTCTCTGGAGGTTAAGCTTCAGTTGTGGCTTCTCTCACTCGAACTCTCTATTACAGGAATGACGATTGACGAAGATGCTCAGAGGTAACCTCGCAAAAGGGTGAATAGGAGTGGTTGTCCCCCGACGAGTTTTATGATTCGAAGTGGTGGTTAAGAGCAAATGTTTCAACTGTTGTGGGTTGGCGGAGCTAAGATGGACGACGGAGATGAAGAGGTTAGCGAAGAAGAATGTTGAAGGAGCTTCGAGAAGCCACATGAATCGCTGCTTGAAGCCACGTGGATTGACAAAGATAATATGGAGAAACGGCTGCCATTGAAAGGGCGTGATGCCTAGAGACAAATGCTTAAGGTTGAGGATGGATCAAGATCGTTGGATCTTGAGTTACAACGGCTCTGATCTGGGCATGTTGGAATGGACTAGAGCCGTTTGATCTTTTGATCAAGCGGTGAAGAGAAGGGTGGAGAAGGACTGATGTAGGATGTCTGATCAAGATATCAGACGGTCCATAAGGGGAGCAGTGCTCAAAAAATAGCCGGCACGTGGAGGCTCAAGATTGGGCCATGTGGCCCAATCTTGTAGGCTACAATTGGCCTCGTGGTTGTTTCAGTTCATAGGCCTGAAATTGCAAGATGTGGTTGGGCTCCTGGCCCATCTGTGGGTCACCATCAATCTAAAGGAGCTACATCCAATGCTCATCTGTCAATTATAATAATGTAAAATGATGGACCCGTCCTGCTTGTGCTTACCCATAATACATCAAGACTTCTTTTTCACATAGTTTCACTTTATTGATAATTAAAAGGGAAAAAACTTAGGAGAATTCACGGAGACTTGTCCTAAGTGAGGAGCATAAAAGATAGATGATGAAAACGAAGGAAATAACAAGAATTAGATAAGAAATAAGGAGGCTTAAGTTCCGTTTGATAACCGGGTTACCCGGTTTATCTCTCTCTATTTTTGAGTTAGAATTCCATCACAAATCATAATGACATCACATTATATTCCTTATTCCAACCTCTCCAACCCTCGTAATCATTCCAAATAGCTACTATTCAAATTAAGTTACTCCAGCCCACTCCAACTCAAACCGAATAAAGTCTTTTGTTGGATTCCTTCTTTTCATCATGTCATATCATCCATCTATCATTAGGTCACGTGGGCTCTCGAGGTTGGGTCTCCATCAAGGGCGCTGACGGAGCACGTCCACCCAACAGCTCTCGGACAAAATCAACCATGATTCCTATCTCTGTTACCGTTCCTGCACACCAAGAGAAGAAGATGAAGTTTGTGTGGACCAAAGGAAACGATGATGACCGAGACGAATGAATGGTTCTGTCTGGTTAACCGGTCCAGGCATCCTCGATACATACGTATCTTCTACTTTTTAAACACTCTGCATGTGGAGGAGCGACCACATCTTGTTATCTTCAAAACAATGGATTGATCTCGGCATCAACGCGATCACATCGTACTTTACGTGTTGTAACGTCTCGGGCTTAGTCTCCTGGTCCATTCCTCTTTGTAGGGGCGACTCCACCTCTTGGGTAACCATCTCACTATGAGAGAAAACACGGTTCTGATACCATTTGTAACGTCTCAGGCTTAGGTCCACAGTCTGTTATCGAGGAAAACTGACCCTGACAACTTGTTGGGTATGGGCTCAGATAGACCCATTAACAACAACCCAAAATGCTTAAGACCAAATTGTCAAGTAGTAATCCCCATCACTTATAACACTCTCACATTTTGTGAGTTTTAGATGTGGGACTATGTTTGGGAGTATAGGTGTTACACGTGTAATACCGTATTTATTCATCCTTTATCCGCAAGCCAATCGAAAACGAATCAAGGATAAGTTAACTTATTCCTTATACTTACTTGCAGCTTCTTATTTGGATACTGTTTGTTACATATAATCATAAAATTCAAGTATAAGGATCTCCAACATATAGCAAGCTATCAGTTTATGTTCCAAATAAGAGTAATAAATAAATCATCTTATCTACGGAGAAATATTCACAAATTAAACCACTTTCAATGTCATACCCGAACTTGCCCTTAGGCATCTTTGGAATTGCTTATATTTGAGAGAGGTTGAAGGAAGTGGAAATAAATAAATAAATAACTTAGCAATTTTACTCAAAAGACCTTAAACTCAGAGACGGAAGGCCCCACATCGAAACAGGGATGTAATATAGTGTATTACACAGTTTTTAAGCATAGTTATGTAAAATCATAAGCCTAGAGGGGCATTTTTGTAAAAGTTCCTTATAACTATGAGTATCAAATGTTACGTCACTTTTCCTAAATTATGCGACTAATAAATTCCAAGAGACTTTGACAACTACAATGACAAATATTAATATTCAAATAAATTAGACAACAAAAACTTGATAGCTTGCTCCCAAGTAAAAAATTTCTGGCTTCGTCCATGCTTAAATTATACGTTCAATTTCAATGTTATATCCCAACTTTAAGATATGTGATCTTTAAAACATGTTTCAATGTTATTTGGATTAATGTCAACCACGAGCGGAACCAGGAATTTTATCAAAGGGAGGCCAAGTATACACATATCATGTATAAGAAAAAAATGGAAAAATATGTTATCAAATGCTATTTTTTTAAAATAGAGTTAACAATTTTAAAGGTGATTTTTAAAATTTGATAAAATTACCATGTCAATGTTATTTGAATTTTTTTAATAAGGCATAGAGTATTTTTTCAATAATGAATTTTTAATAGTTTTAGTTAAAATTTTCATATTTTTAAAATAACAAACAAAATTTTTTCATTTACAAAGAGAATTAAAATTAATGGAGAGATAAATGAGTCCCAATTTCATTTCATATCAAATTGTACTTATAATGTTGAGTAGAAATAATTATTTAACAAAGGAATGATAGAATTATTATTTTTAAGCAAAAGAAAAGATGGAGATAAGTAAAGTGAGTAGAGCTAATTTTTTTAACAAAAGTGAACAAGGATGGGATTCAAACCTTGGTAGAATAACTGAAAGACACAACACATTGCCAATAAGCCATTGCACATTTACTTATAATTTTCAAAATTATCCTTTGTATAAATAAACTTGGAGCAGGGGTCATAGCAAAAATTAGCAACATTATATAAGTGAAATGGAGTAATTAAGGAGGAGTCATGGTCCCCTCAAAAGTATACTAGTTCCGCTCTTGATGTCAACTAAATTTTTTCTTAGTTAAATCATGTTGAAACAGATAGTAAAGATTGGTTATAACATTGTTTCCTTTCAAAGTTTGAGCACCACATTGAAATTGGGTCTGCAATCGCGGGATATTTCACTACAAATCAGGTGTGATTAAAAAACTAGGAGTGTTCTATTTTGCATCATGTTCTTCTCAAAGGGATGTAAACCAATAGTAGAACGACACAAACCTATACTTAAATATCACACACTACGAAATCATGTGTATTTTAAGCTTTGCCAAACCATGCATCTTTAAACTTTACTAATTAATACCTTCGAATATTCCAATAGAATGATTAAAAATACCAAATCATTGAGGGTATTATTGCATATACAAATGTCAGATGCGAGAGTACCTTTCCTATGACATAATCACACCAAATAGAATCTTTCCATTTCGTCCAAAAAAAACTAAAAATCAAAATCCAACCTGAGACACGTGTCATCCTGCAGACGCACGGCGCGAGGTAGCGTGAATCGCAAGGACACGTGTCGTGATCTCCCCGGCAGGATGAGATGCGAGGCCACGAGAGCCACCAGTGACACCTCGATTCGCAACGGGGGATTCTCACCTCCGCGCCGGACGCCAAACCCCCAGCTCCAATCCCCATAACCACCAATTGGCGTCCGCAAGTATAAAATCAAAACCAACTCTCCCAATACAAACACCATCGTCACCACAAATGAAGAAGGCCTGCACCCTCGCCGCCGCGGCCGCGGCCGTTGCCGCCACCACTGCCTCCTGCTCGACGGACCGCCATGTATACCTGCGCGGCACCGCCACTATGCCTCCGGTCAACGAGGAATCGAGGGTGTCCAAGGAGCGCGAGAGGAGAGGAAAGGCGGAAGAAGATGGCAAAGGAGAGGGGAGATACGTGCCGAGGTTCGACGGATTGAGGTTCATCGAGACTCTGGTGACGGCGCACAGGTAAGATGCAGAGACGAAGCCGGAAATTTGAGCTATTTACTCAATAGATTGGGATTTATCTTGTAATTTTGGGTATGATTGTGACAGTCGCTTCCGCTTTTTGTTGTGATTCCGGAAGCCTATACTCTTATTTTCGCAATTTGTAAAGATTTTAATGCTAATGGGAATTGGGAGGAGTCGATTGAGCTTATTTGCGTGGTTTTCTTTGGCTCTCTACCCTTTTGGCTTTGGGGTTTAAGAATGGGATTTTGCACCGATGCCCCTAGAAATTTTGACGCATAGCGTCATAAACCCCGCAATCATTATAATTACTCCGTGGTTCCACTAATCTTACTCTGTCTAGCACATATGCTTGTGTTCCGGCAGAATCATGATTCTACTAATCTTTATAATTGGGCTTTTATGTTTAAAGTAATAAACTATTTCATGATGGACGAGATAATGTAGAGGAACATAAACAGTCCTTGCGACTTTGACAGCTCGGAGCACTTCAATGCACCACTTGTGGGATAATGTCCACTTGGATCCTTTTTTTTTTGTAGGGACCAACTAACCTTGTTTTAAACGCTATAGAACCAATGGACATTTGTGAAATGCCTATTTGTTATCTACATTTGTGATATGTGAAATTTTATTTGTTATCTTACATTTTATGCATGCTAGTTTGACCAACCAAATTTTGATTTGCAATCTCACCAATACTGAATTATCTAGCATAAATCTCAACTGAAAGAACAATCGAGAGGAGATGAGAGGTGAGCATATGAGGACAAACGTAAGCGCGTCATTCTCATTATATAGGTTCATGCGCACATCTGTACACCTTGATAGTCTGATACTACGCTTCTTTCACTAACAACTCCCTATTAGTGCAGGTTTACCCAATCTTATGGTAAATCGGTCATGCCTTTTATCCGTGACTAATATCTTCCGCTTGATCGAAGTGGTCATACTACACTCGCACTATTTGTGGGGTGTCTATCTTCCAAATATCTTAATCCTTAAGGCTTCAATTCTTGAATGTGTTCTTGTTGGCTCATATATTCCTAAGTATCATTAAAACATGTTTATTATGTGTATTTGCTGCAATTCCTTTTGTGAATCAGCTAATATATCGTTTGTGGAAATGTAAGTTACCTTGATTTCTTATTTGGCTACTATATATTGAACATAATGATATTGGATTTCAACGTGTCTTCATGTGGAACTATTTGCCGCAATATTTGTCAAGCTTATTTTGACTTAATGGTTACAATATATTTCTACCGGTTCTTAGACCAATTCAAGGATTAAGTTCTTAGGGAAACACTTGATCCAAATAGCATGAGTAGCATACATACTACATGCAACGCATTCGACTTCTTGTGAATGTTTAGATATATACAAATCTACATCTGAGTATCCAAGCATATTAAGTGATTCGACTTGATAAACTAGTTTCAGCGGTATACTACATTTAGGGTGTGTTTGAATAGTGAGTTTAGGTGGGTTA
Source organism: Ottelia alismoides (assembly GCA_037367405.1). Taxonomy (NCBI): domain Eukaryota; kingdom Viridiplantae; phylum Streptophyta; class Magnoliopsida; order Alismatales; family Hydrocharitaceae; genus Ottelia; species Ottelia alismoides. Next base: position 24,414 of record JAZKJV010001233.1, read on the forward strand.
ACCTGGTATCAGGTAACCCATTTTTTGGTTTTGGTGTTTGGATAGAGGGTTAGACTGGGTGTGGGTTAGAAATGAGTTTATTGTGATATGATTGTATTGGAGTTTGAAAAAGTGAGTAGTTATTGTGATGTGATTGTATTGGAGTTTGAAAAAGTGAGTAGAAGTGGAGTAGTTTATAATTGTTATATGATATGATGGTATAGTATATTATTTTTTGATGGAATTAATGATGGAGAATTGATTTATTTAATTTTCTAAAAAGATAAAAAAGTGGGACCTACATGGAGTGAGAAAATATGGAGTAAGGGGTACCCTGGTAGCCGAACGGCACCTTAAGATATCTGAGAATCCTCTTGATGGCTTCTCAATGTCTAAGCCCAAAATTACTTTGGTATCTACTAACTGAGTTTATTGGATAAGCCAAATCATTTATCGTACATAACACCACATACAGTCAGCTACTATGTGTTTGTGCATATGGAACATCAATGTATGAACACTTGACAATAAGGTTGAATGAGGGGTGCTCTGATTAAATAAATCAAAATATTTTCCTCCAATATATTCTAACCACGTGTTATCCACATTAAAACCATGTGTTTCTTACTAATAATACAATCATTGGGAAGTTACAACCAAAATGCAAAGCATTGCTTCAGATGCGAGGGAAAACGTCGATAGCTCCACATAAGAACCGATATCATAGTCATGTAGAATAAGCATCCTCTGTTGTAATACAACATGTGTTGTATTACAGCGGACTGTTCGATGAAGATTCGACAGCCCTCATATGTGGGCCCACAGGATATGAACACTTACAGTAGACGTTACAACACGAGGCCACATATACAAATCTATCAATCATATTATAATAGTATATAAATATAGACAGTGAATGAAAAGATGGCAGATTTCATAAGTTAATCTCAGTGCCCTAATCAACTCGAAATGCAATGGGACTCTGCATAATACCAAAAGGGTGTGAAATCTTCTCATTCTACCTCAGTTTTCTGGTTGTTATTGCAGCTTGTTCATCCTTTTCCTAGAGCTCTCACTTTGACTCCAAATCATATGGAGCTCGCTTGCAACATGTGTTCAATACATTCTCACAATACTAACGAAATCTATATTGGAGGCATGGACTCATTTTGAAAACTCGTATTTTTTTACTATGGAGAGCTTCTGATATCCAAATGAAATCAATAACTACACTATTGCATATAGCTCATCGAGACTTTTCCAATGAGGTAACTTGATCTTAGGATCTCAAGATGGTGGTTTGAGTGTAAATGGGCCACGATTCATTTAAGGATCAAAATTGGATTTGAATTTGACTAGAAGTCTACAAATATATGGGTGATAGAGGTGGGTTTCCTAAAAACACAAAGCCTCTCTCACCCTGTCATTGAAGCTCCACCTCATCGTTAGAATCATCGCCAAAGGACAGTTGTTGTCACTTGGAAAAGTTGTTTGATCGACAATCCAAGGGTACCATTGTATGGAGCTTCTTGAGGTCGTCATCGTAAATGTGTGCTCGGCGTTGTGACGCATTAGATACACTCATTTTCACGGTCATGTGTGCTTGAACTAAACTCAATATTATTGAGCTTCTACCTGTAGTAATATGTATTCCAAGAACATACGGCGCTTATCCCATGTCCTTCATCTCAAGTTTTGTACTTAGCTTGTACTTTATATCATTCAACATTTCCTTCTCATTTCCAATGAGCAATGGCATACATATATAATGCGAAATCATGAACTTGCTCCCACTTGTGCATAATATATACACAATGATCTTATTTATTAGCCACAAAATTCGATTGCTTAATTGTATTAACAAAATTGAAGTTGTGAGGATTGCTTCAATGTATATAGAAACTTTTAAATTTGTAAGTCATATTCTCCTTTCCATCTATTTGAAAACCATCAGATTGATTTAAGCATATGTCGTCCCTCAAAGGTCCATTGATAAAAGTAGTCTTGAAATCTATGGAGAATAATTCTAAATACATATACATGACCAATGTTAAAATCATATCTGTAAATGGAAATTTAGCTAAAGGAGAATATGTTTATTGGAAATCCAGTTAGGCCTTTTATGTATAACCCTTAATAACTAATCTTGCTTTTTATTTATGTATCATACAATTAGTTGGATAGTTTATCTTGGAGGACCATTTACATCATATGGACTCCTTGGTTACATATAAATCACATAGTTCTAAAACATATTTTTCTATATCAAGTCAAGTTCATCTTCATGGCAATTTTCCAAGATTTTGATTTAGATGAAGTCGTCGCTTCTTCAAAGGTCATATGACATACAATCCGCAATGTCCTCATCAACGATGAAACACGGAACATCAAAAGAGTATAGATGATAGTCAATCATCCAAGCATGTCGCTTGGATGATAGTCACTCATCCAAGCATGCCGCTTTGTGTGCCTTTTGAAGGATATGGTATAATCCTCAGGTGCATCACGGAAGCGTGATCGTCGTATCGGATACGATGAAGAACGACTAGTCGCACTAGTTGTTCTATGCAGCGGAAATTAAAAAATTTTATGCGAAGAAACCACATGATCCAAGAACACTTCTCGGATCGTTTCGTCTAAACCACAAATAAGTATTAGGGTTACCTCTTGAAGCGTGGTTGTGATTGAGTCTCTAAAGAAAGAGACCTCCTATCTCAAGTCCGATCCGACGGATGAGACGCTTGCGAGCGCGGGGATGAACCGCGTGCTTCTCGCAATCCATGTTGATGATCCAAGCGATAGGATCTCCTGATCTCGACACACGAGATCCGACGTCTTCTTCACGAGCGAGACCCACCGAAGAAGACGGAGATCCACGAGCAAACAATCGGGCAGCATAACGACGATGCTGCGGGGAGAGCCTCTCTAGGACATCCATGGTGGGCGGCCATGAGAGGGAGAGAGAGAGAGAGAGAGAGAATTGTTGTCTCACTTATGTGTGTGTGTCAAGAAGAGCAATGGGGTGCCTCTCCTTTTTATAGGGTTTTACGATCCATGGATCTCAATCCATGGGACAAAACAAATCCAATGGTTCACATTGATTTGTGTTTCTTTCAATGATCATGATTTGTTGCTAAAAACACAACAACAATTAATTTAATAAAAAACAAATATATATATCAAATATAATTTGATTTATATCAAATCAATCTTCATTGGAGAAATAGGAAAGGAGGCAAGCCTCCTTCCATAAGGAGAGTGGACGGCCACCAATTCCTCATGGGAATTGTGGCCGTCCACTCTTCCTATATGGAAGGTTGAGGCCCTTTTCCTATTAAATGAGATTACATTATCTCATGATTCTCTCCAATATTTGCAACAACTTTTGTTGCAAATTATTTCGCAAAAATAAATCCAATTTATTTTGTAAACATTGCAATCATGCCATTGGAAATTTGTGAATCATATTCACAACCCAAAATAAAATGTAAATTACATTTTCAATTTAGTGTCCAATGTGAATCCAATTCACATTAACATTTAATTAACAAATGTAAATTACAAATAGATCTCTCTTATATATTATAAATCACATTTATAATATATATGACTAATATGGATATTGTTATCCACATTATTCATATCCATAATGATTAAATCACATTTAATCATATTGGATCTCTATTCTCTTGTTCTCAAATAATATGAATCATATTCATATCACTTACATCTTTGATAATCAAATCACATTTAATTATCTAAGATAGCTCTCTTTATAATATGAAACAAATTCATATTAATCATGATAATTAAATCACATTTAATCATCCATTTTCTCAATGCTCGGATACATATATCAACAATAGAATTATCCCTGAACTCTTTCAAGGATAATGCGCTTTCTCCGCAGATACTTGGAGATAAGGACAGGGCGATTGTATTGTTTCACTTATAGTGACTTGGATATTGAGATCGTATCTCAAATCCAGATCGCGGGCCTCCCATAGATTCTTGATTAAATCAAGACTGTAAATCCAATCTTCTCATTGAATCTGAATCACATTCAGATCAATGTCCAACATTTGGACTAAAATCAGATTACTTTTCTACTGATAGGAGTCACTAAAATCCAGACCCGTTTCATCACTCCCTAGGAATGGAAGTGTCATGATTATACAATCGTTTATGATCACATCACCCTCAGGTATTCCCAATACCTGTACATCCTGCATACTAAAGACTCAGATTAAACCTGAAGTATTTGATCAACTTTATACTGTCTACTTCATGGTTTTATCAACAAGTTTCTCATTCGATCATTGGGAGTCGGTATTAATCATATACTTTGCAAAAGCATATATCATACCTAGGTCTTGATCATATACTTTCCAAAAGTATATATCAAACCTACAAATTCAGTCAAGCTTCCAAAGCGAGACGACCGTATGCACGGAATTTGATTCTTCCCAATATCTCATGAGTGAGCTCATATCTTCCGGTTCAGTAAATGAACCTGTATGATCCCTTTGAGAGATCGTGTTACTCATATGCCCTTACAAGCACATCAACGCGCCAGTGTATAGACCTTGGTTAGGTCATCAACCTATTGGTCTGCCAAATGTGCATACTCAGACATATAGTAACACATCTGTCTCTGGTCAGAGGATGTGTGCCTATATCATGACAGCATACGATATAGGACTTTGGTTATCTCGATCTCGTTAAGTCAACTCTTTGACCTAACTAATCTGACACCTCCGAATCTCTATTCCTATGCAGAGGACCTGCATCAAGAGGTCGGTCAGATATCAGCCTTTAAAGATAAGGATTGCCATCTCCTACTCAGGCTGGAGATCATCTCTTAACAATCATTTGACGGTGCTCGATGAGTCCTCAATCTAACTCTTTAGATATTCATCCAAGCACCAGCCTCTATGATTCAACAGTTGAATCAACAGCTGTATGATCATCAAGATGGCCATGGTACATAACCCTAATTGTACTAAGGGACCTATTATGCAAATTATTTATTCTTCATTCCAGATCAGGGAATGACATTTGCAATAACATTTATTGCTTAATGGCTTGCCGTGGGCTCGTATTTCCAATAATCTCCCACTAGCCCAAAGAGCCATTGTTGGGCTAATCATTTAAACCCGCACTCATGTGACAATCATAGTCTATTTAGAAAATAGCTAGGTAAGCTGATCAGTCACTTTGTTCCTGCAAGACTACGCCAAGTCCTTTTACGGCACTTGCATATCCTCAGTAACAGTGCTCGCATCTAATATGAATGTTGCATCTCATGCAACCAATACTCAATCTTGTTAAAGCTATTACAGTGTCCTTGACACTATAGCTTAATAATTGTTATAACCAGTATTTTCATAATCCTTATTAGAATACCCTCATTCCTGGAGATCTCTATCTCTAAAGGTATCCAAAGTTAAGACCTTTTAGATCACTATCTATATAGTCTTAACTCATTGAAGATAAGACTTTGAGATCACTATCTCGAAAATCTTGTCATCTATGAAGATTTAGTTATTTCAACAATCTAGTGTTTTATCTCCATAGCAGAATTAGTAAAACTTTACTACTCCCACTGTATGGCAGATATCTGGTTTCGTATACATCTAGCATACACTCAACTTCTTGTAACTAATGCACAAGTGCAAGTAGTTCTAGCATTCACTTCCTCAACTCTTTGAGGTGTTATCTCTTTAGACAGGTCAGAACATATCTTAAGGGATGGAAGCCTTTCTTGAAATTTTCCAAAAATGGAATATGTTCAAGGTATACTACTATTGTGACAATCCCAATACCCCCTTCTCTTTGCTTCTGAACACCTTCAGAACTAAGATCCAAGAGGTATCCTTGAAATCATATCTCAAATTATGGAACAATCAGATTAGAAAACACTTATTATTATCCTTATATCATTTTAAATGATTAGCATATCATCTACATTTAGCACGATAAACACAAAGGCACTCCCACTAAGCTTCGCATGGCTCATCAAGATTCCATCTGAAATCATAACATTTACAATTTCATCAAATCTTATGATCTAACTTCAAGAAGCTTATTTGAGTCCATAGATGGATTCCTTAGCTTGCACATCTTGCTTTCCACAACCATGAAGCCCTAGGGCTACTTCATGTGAATATCCTCAGAGAGGTATTCATAAAGGAATGCAATCTTGACTTACATCTTGAGGATGCAATAGTCAAGTTGTGTAGCTAAGGTCAGCAATATTCTGATGGTTTTAAGCATGGTCACCGAAGAGCTAGTCTCATTGCAAGCAATGTCTTCTCTTTCGGTGTGTAGCTCATGGCTACGAACCGTGCTTTGAAGGTCTCTACATTCTCATCAGGTTTCCTTTCTCTTGAAGATCCATTTACACCTTTACAGGTCTTACCCATATAGGTGGATCCTCGAGGGTCCATATACAACACTTGTATATGAAGTCTACATTAGACTTTTATTGCTAACATCCATCTATCTATGCTATGATCTTCAGAAGCTTCATCACATGAAGTTCGATCATTGTCAGATTTTCTCTGACACATGGAATCCTTCCTCAAACTCATTTGAAAAGGTTTTAGTGTTTCATCTTTAATTTTCCTTTTAGTTTCCAATTTCCGGAGCCTCATTATCTTTTCAAGATTAAATGAGTTCCTACACTTCATTTTCATCTTGATTCTCAAGAGTCTCAACCTCTAAGAATCATATTCTCAGGGATGAGATATTTTAAGAATCTCAAGGTCATAAAGTAGGTATCCAATACCATCCTTTATTTTTCTAATGAAGCAGCACTCTCAAGTGCTAGATTCCAGCATTCATGGAACCTTATTAAGGATATATATTGTAGTCTCTACTACACATATATATACCTGGAAACTAAAGGATAATTATTCTAAAATTCATCATTGATAAGATCATGTCACACATGATCCAATTGTATCTCCCTATAACTCTATTGAGTTAAGGTGTGTTAGGAGGATTGAGATAGAAATGATATTCATATCTCCATAGGGTATCCTTTGAATTCATTTAACAGGTACAAGCTACCTAGATTAGATCAAATTCATTTTATCTTCCTTCAAACTTTGGTTGTAGACCAAAATTATGTGAAATCTTTGACCACTTCAAAGGTTTCTAAGTGAAGACAAGAAATCTCATATCATACATAATCATCAGTAGATATCATATATCCATAATGTTTACTATGATATAGGTGATCTACATACATCAATATGTATGAGATCCTGAATACCTTGACATCTTACATCATTCCCAAAGAAGGGTGTATTGGACATTTTACTTTGAATACAATATTCATAAGTATGTAAGTTTTTGAAATTTTAGACATTCTAAAGTTTCATTTCTTACTATTCTATTGATCAAATCAATAGACAAATGTCCAAGGCATGATGCTAGATCATTTTTTTTGACACTCATGATGCTAGATCATTGTCAAATGATCTTCATCCTCCTAATAATCTTAAGGTTTAATTTCAGTATTTAGAAATGTTAATGAACCATTCATTAATTTTCTAATTTAGTGGAGTCTACTAGATTTTAGATTACTATCTGAAATATCTCCATCATAACTCTTTATGATAGATTTATTACAGAATTCATGTTTATTTCCAACATTTAGAAATAAATAATGAATGTATTCTAATATCCAGGTCATAGAGACATTCTCTAAGACTAAGGGCTCTCCCACTGAAATTATGAAGCCTTTCAATCCAGTAGAGATTGTTGCAACAATTGCGTCAATATCTATGTGGATGACTATTAAACCTGAAGATCAAATTTTCTAGTCTTCTAAAACATATGCAACCCATTGCAAGTGTTGTAGAAGATTGAGATACAATTACAAGATTTTAAGCAAGTCAATTTCAATGATTTATGTAGATTATTCTGATGCTCTATCCGAGTCCTTCTCTAAGGATTCTAGACAGACTTGATAGTCACACATCAACTTATTGCAGTATTGGCATTCATCCAACTCTTCGGATGACATATGGAAGTCATAGATGTACAGTCAACTCTTTGACCATACTTCTTACTCGGGTCCAACCCATGCTTCCACTGCGCTCCCTTTATCTATAAACAACCATTGCTTAAGACTAAGGATCTCTTACATTAAATTCAAAAAGAATTCAATGTAAGAGCATTTCAACATTTATACAAGCTTCATTAAATTCATATAATATGAATATTATGAAGCTTCATGAATGACTAGAGTATAGACAGTAGAATGATGACACTCATCATGTCTACATCCATCTAGACTCTTAAAAACATTGGTTCAGGTAGGTATTCAAACAATTTGAATACATCATCTCTTATAGAGCCACCATTCTGCATGATGCAGAGAACCACGTCATTCATGATTAAATGTCAAGAGCACATATGTATGCCAGAACATCTTCTTAGATTTTATAAGGATTAATTAACAACTGTGATCATCATCGACATGTCACTTCCAAAGTACATCCGATGAGATTAAGACTATAGAGACATACAAACCCTAGGGTTGTAGTCCTATTATCTATTTTAATTGTCATTCCTCATTAGTATGAGGAGACTTGCATGTTGCAACCACATACATTATGTGTCCAACTGCAAGCACAATATCTGGATCATGAGTCCAATCCATGATATTTTACTGATTAACATTGAGTGAGTCTAATGAAGGATTATCTGAAATAAGAAATTTGCATAAATTTATATATATATATATATTACTTTGATTTAGGAATTTTTATATCAAAGTTGTCTTGTCTTGTCAACACTGAAGGTTCATTCCCTTAATCACTTTCAATGTAAGAGATATACTTACCATTATATCTCAAGCAAGATCTGGGATCTCCTTCCTTATCTTTGTTGCATCCCAATAATATGAGAACCTATAACTCGGATAAAAAGAAGCGGGAACACATTCCGCCTTGCAAGTCCAACTTGCATCTCCCAATTCGGTCTTTAATACCCGGGCCCATCACCCCTAAGGCAATGTTGACCCGTCATTAATTGAACCAACCGTCAACAGGAATACAACTCGTTATGCGCAATCCAATATCGCCCCAATAATATGAGGACCCGATATTGGGGTCACTACGCATACGTCCTTACTCTTTCGAGAAGCGAAGAGCCCGATCCAAATAGATCGTATGCAGAAGCTGTCACTTCGGACAGACGTCTCCTACATACAATATCTGGCGACGGAACCCTTCGCCTTGACGGGAGACCATGGATGTCACTTATGTGATCCTCCATATCATATTCAAATTTTAATTAATTATCATGAATCACATTCATATAATTAATTCTTCCAAGGGAAATAATAACTCTATTCATAATAGAGTGTCTCAATTGGACATAATCAATTTAATCATATTAAATTAATTATCAATCCAATTCAATCAACAAGCTTGATCATTTTTACTTGAATACATATATGGTAATATCTCAAAATACGTATTAATTCGAATTTTAATAATTAGAAAAATACACCTTGATTTTCTCCGACATTATACAGTTCCTACCCGTTGTCATGGCCAGTACCGACGAGAGTGGGACGGACCACATACGTTGCAACCCGCAACCCCAATGCTCTCCGACTAGACACCATATCCACCTCGGGAAAGCATAATGCCAGATATATCAATTTGTACTTGAGATGATCATCGGTTTTTCAACCGAAATTATACCATATAGTACTAATCAAAACATTTTTTATTATAAGGAAATTTGTACACAAATTCCCAATCCTATTCAAGCATCAAGTTTGAAGATTGTGTTTCCAATTATGATTTGGATCACATCCAATCAATTTATTGGTTGAAGCCATGTCAATTAGGTAAATAATCATCTTCTAATATTTCACAAATATTTTTCAAGATTATTTTACGAAATTAACAATTAATTTCACTAACTGACAATCACTTGGTTCTAGATTAGGACTGCAATTTTAGTAGTGACCCCTACTCACTAAAATCAACATATCTCAATCAATTTAAATCCAAATTAGACAAAATCAATTTTCAAAGATTGCTAACTTGATTTAGGACAGAAGACAAGTATTGTTTCACGCATTTCGAGGCAGATGATAACAGTAATTAACTCTTTAATCATGTTAAAATCTACTGTTCCCGCAACAGTGCATACATGCTCATTAAAACAACCATATCTAGAGCATACGAAATCCGATTTACGTAAACTCAGATCCTATGATTTCCTTATTTAATGGGGAATAAAATTCAAGTAAATAATTTGTGCTTAAACAATTTAAGCATGGCCGAAATTATTTACTAAACAGATCTGTGAAATCAAATGCGATAAAAAAACTTTCGCGACCTTAACGAACCCAAGTCGTCCTCGGTTTTCGAATCATATTCGAAACCGTCGACCTGGCTCTGATACCACTTGAAGGATATGGTATAATCCTCAAGCGCATCACGGAAGCGTTATCGTTGTATCGGATACGACGAAGAACGACTAGTCGCACTAGTTGTTCTATGCAGCGGAAATTAGAAAATTTTATGCGACGAAACCACATGATTCAAGAACACTTCTCGGATCATTTCGTCTAAACCACAAACAAGTAGTAGGGTTACCTCTTGAAGCGTGGTTGCGATCGAGTCTCTAAACAAAGAGACCTCCTGTCTCAAGTCCGATCCGACGGAGGAGACGCTTGCGAGCGCGGGGATTAACCGCGTGTTTCTCGCAATCCATGTTGATGATCCAAGCGATAGGATCTCCTGATCTCGACACATGAGATCCGACGTCTTCTTCACGAGCGAGACGTACCGAAGGAGATGGAGATCCACGAGCAAACAATCGGGCAGTATAACGACGATGCCGCGGCGATGGAGAGCCTCTCTAGGACATCCATGGTGGACGGCCATGAGAGGGAGAGAGAGAGAGAGAGAGAATTGTTGTCTCGCTTATGTGTGTGTGTCAATTAGAGCAATGGGGTGCCTCTCCTTTTATAGGGTTTTGGGATCCATGGATCTCAATCCATGGGACAACACAAATCCAATGGTTCACATTGATTTGTGTTTCTTTTTAAATGGTCATGATTTGTTGCTAAAAACACAACAACAATTAATTTAATAAAAATCAAATATATATATATATATATATATATATATCAAATATAATTTGATTTATATCAAATCAATCTTCATTGGAGAAATAAGAAAGGAGGCAAGCCTCATTCCATAAGGAGGGTGGACGGCCACCAATTCCTCATGGGAATTGTGGTCGTCCGCTCTTCCTTATATGGAAAATTGAGGCCCTTTTCCTATTACATGAGATTACATTATCTCATGATTCTCTCCAATATTTGCAACAACTTTTGTTGCAAATTATTTCACAAAAATAAATCCAACTTATTTTGTAAACATTGCAATCATGCCATTGGAAATTTGTGAATCATATTCACAACCCAAAATAAAATGTAAATTACATTTTCAATTTAATGTCCAATGTGAATCCAATTCACATTAACATTTAATTAACAAATGTAAATTACAAATAGCTCTCTCTTATATATTATAAATCACATTTATAATATATATGACTAATATGGATATTGCTATCCACATTATTCATATCCATGATGATTAAATCATATTTAATCATCTTGGATCTCTATTCTCTTGTTCTCAAATAATATGAATCATATTCATATCACTTACATCTTCGATAATCAAATCACATTTAATTATCTAAGATAGCTCTCTTTATAATATGAATCAAATTCATATTAATCATGATAATTAAATCACATTTAATCATCCATTTCTCAATGCTCGGATACATATATCAACAATAGAATTATCCCTGAACTCTTTCAAGGATAATACGCTTTCTCCGCAGATACTTGGAGATAAGGACATGGCGATGTATTGTTCCACGTATAGTGACTTGGATATTGAGATCGTATCTCAAATCCAGATCGTGGGCCTCCCATAGATGCTTGATTAAATCAAAACTGTAAATCCAATCTTCTCATTGAATCTGAGTCACATTCAGATCAATGTCCAACATTTGGACAAAGATCAGATTACTTTTCTACTGAGAGGAGTCACTAAAATCCAGACCCGTTTCATCACTCTCTAGGAATGGAAGTGTCATGGTTATACAATCGTTTATGATCACATCACCCTCAGGGATTCCTAATACCTGTACATCCTGCATATTTGAAGACTCAGATTAAACCTGAAGTATTTGATCAGCTTTATATTGTCTACTTCATGGTTTTATCAGTAAGTTTCTCATTCGATCATTGGGAGTCGGTATTGATCATATACTTTCCAAAAGCATATATCATACCTAGGTCTTGATCATATACTTTCCAAAAGTATATATCAAACCTACAAATTCAGTCAAGCTTCCAAAGCGAGACGACCGTGCGTACGGAATTTGATTCTTCCCAATATCTCATGAGTGAGCTCATGTCTTCCGAGTCAGTAAATGAACATGTATGATCCCTTTGAGAGATCGTATTACTCATATGCCCTTACATGCACACCAGCGCACCGGTGTATAGACCTTGGTTAGGTCATCAACCTATTGATTTGTCAAATGTACATACTCAGACATATAGTAACACGTCTGTCTCTGGTCAGAGGATGCATGCCTATATCATGACAGCATACGATATAGGACTTTGGTTATCTCGATCTCGTTAAGTCAACTCTGTGACCTAACTAATCTGACACCTCCGAATCTCTATTCCTATGCAGAGGACCTGCATCAAGATGTCGATCAGATATCAGCCTTTAAAGATAAGGATTGTCATCTCCTACTCAGGCTGGAGATCATCTCTTAACAATCATTTGAGGTACTCAATGAGTCCTCAATCTAACTCTTTAGATAATCATCCAAGCACCAGCCTCTATGATTCAACAGTTGAATCAACAGCTGTATGATCATCAAGATGGCCATGGTACATAACCCTAATTGTACTAAGGGACCTATTATGCAAATTATTCATTCTTCATTCCAGATCAGGGAATGACATTTGCAATAACATTTATTGCTTAATGGCTCGCCGTGGGCTCGCATTTCCAACACCTTTTGCTGCCAATTATACTAGTATGTTGACTAGGCTCATCCACAACCTCTAAAGGGATGTAATCATCCATAGGTTCATCTTCGATATTTGAAAGAAATTCCCTTCCATTTGGTCTATTTCAAAGTCAACATAATTATCAAACAAATCAACTAGAGTTTTTGAGTCCTCTAATTTTGATTGCATTTCATCTTTATTCTCAAGAAAAGTAGCATCACAACTCTCAATTAGAGTCCTTTCTTTGTGCAGAAAGCTATACCCTTGGACTTGTCAAAATAGCCAATAAATGTTTATCTTAATAGCAAGTTTATCTCTAAGTTGATACGAACTCAAGACTTGTGCTTTACATACACATCTACATAGACTAATTGTGACTTTCTTCCATTCCATGTTTATAAGGTGTAGACTCGACAGATTTGGTTGGAGTTCTATTTTGTATATTATTTGCAGCCAATGATGCTTCATCTCACAAATTCTTTAGGTGTCTAAATACGAGAGCATAATCTGATTGCAATCATCTATGTATGAGTTTTCCTTTCCACGACTCCATTTTGTTGTAGCACGTATGGTATTATTGTAAGCCTAACAATGCGTGCACAAATGCAAAATATCATGGAGCTCTCTCGAGTTAAATTCATTTCCTCTATTTATACTTAGCATATTGGTTGATCTATTCAACTTAGTTTATATCGTAGTCGTGTACCCCTTAAAGCATTCAAAGTCTTTGGCTTTTCTTTCCTATAGATATACAAATGAGAACTTTGGAAAATCTTGAACAAAGAGTACAAAATATTCCTTTTTATATGTTTTGGCACTTAAAGAACCACAAATATCCAAAAATAAGTAGGAAAGCCAGCATAGAAGTATATTGCACACATCAAGGAGATGTATTTGTTTTTGGATGTCATGGTTCTAAGGCACCATGCTCCTTTTATTCTCTCTAAAACAACCAATCAAGTCTCGTCGGACATCAATAATGGTTAAATTGAATCAGTTATAACAATTCTCTTGACCTTTTACGTGTGGACGAAGTTTCTGAGTCATCATTCTAGTTAAACAAAAAAGGTGATGTTCTTGTTCTTGTTATATTAGCTAATAGATCCATCTTTATTATTTGATTCATATTCATCTTTCATGGATGTCCTGATCTCGTGTACTATGTATCAAAAGCAAATAATAAACACAAAGTATAATTCAAATCACTCTTTATTTATTCAGCAAAATCATGGATGTAGAACAAATTTCATGCATAAATTTGTCGAGTATAAAAACTTTTCTTTCTCTACATATCGAGACATGATTATTATAAAATATAACTTCTACATTTTTAAAAAAGAGCTAACACGGAGATCATATTCCTATGAATCCTTGGAGCATATAATATATCACGATGGTTATCACGCTCTCCCCGAGATTCATTCTATAGGTTCCAACACCTTTAGCATCAATATAGGTGTTATTGCCAACGTAGATTCTCTGCTTACCTTTTTTCAATTCCTTCATACCTCTTTGGTCTTTGCAATATGTCCAGTGACATCACAATTCACCCACCAATCTTTACAGTCAGTTGTGGCAGAGTTGCACTCTACCGTATCAATAAAATCATGCTTTTGCCCCTATTTTTCGGACTTTTCCTTCATTAAGATCAAATTTGCCACGACTATAACATGACTCACGTGATCCTTTTCCACATTTATGGTTTCCTTTCAATTTTATATGCACCTATGTATTTCTCGTAGAGAACAGTGCGCACCTCTTCCTCTTCAACCTTAAAAGGCATTTTCCTCCTAGCAATCAAATCTTGCTCAATAGAAAGTAGAGCGATCAAATCTGTCACACTTTTCATTACTCCATTTAATCTTAATTTAATGACAACCATATCAAAAGAGAAGAAGACAATTATTGAACATACTTGTCATTTGCCAATTCTAAGGAATAATAGTTTATGCAATCTTTGGATCTTTTGTCAAGACTATCAATTGGTTAACATGCTTGATGACAATAACAAATTTCTTTATCTTGCATGTATTATATTTGTGCATAAGAAGTTACACATTCACCTCTGTTTAGCAGTAATTTTTTCATTTTATAGGTTTCAACAACTAGTATGTTGGTTTATAAGGCTTTCAAATTACTTATAAAAATCATCCTCTATGTGTATGACAATAAAACTACGTGCCCTTTTACATTTTTTTTCACTGTTACAATACTCATTTTAATCAAACATCTTTTCATGGGGAGATTTCTCAGGCTCAGTTGCTTTCTTAACGTCAATATTTCACTCCTAGTTCCATCTCCTGTTTAGTCCATTTCAACACCCGCCTCCGCTAGCACAACATCGCCACTCCTCCCTCGCAATGCCATCACCCCCCACATGATGTTGTTGCTTGTTTCACGTAACAGTGTCTCCCCTCCCATGCGATACCAATTACTCCAACCGTATTGCTACCCTTTTGATTGTCGTTAAAAGAAAATGGATTTAGCACAATTGTCCGATTTAGCCTTTTGCTTCTTACATTTTACTTGTTCCAACTTTCAAGCTTATCCTAATGATGAAACATGATCATCTGTTTCATAAAAGAATTAATGTTCAAATATACTAATCCATCTAAGAATTGATAAGCATTACTGAAATTCATTTATTTTCTAAATTGATATTCAAATTTGATCGTTTTTTTAAAATGCATACTTCGACTATGGGTATAATATGGTAAATAAATTACATTTTAAATAAGAGGCACGCTACCCAATTGGTGAGCTCTATTTAAGTTGAATGTGTCTGATACTCAATAGAGTATAATTATTATACGACTATTGTTTGTTAAAAATATATTATAGAAATTTGAAGGGTGTTATTGGAAATAGTTTGATTTGATATAACTTAACAATTTAGATTAGCCATGGACTTCATCATTATCTTATTGTAAAGATCACATTTTTTTGTTTGTGTAACTTATCTTTGTATCATTATTTGGCAACTTGTATTACTCTTACTTGAATCATTAGTATGAAATCATTTACAAAAAAATATACTAATGTAGCATTTATAAAAGGAATCTCAAATTCTAAATTCAATATAATCCTTTACGTTGAGTGTAAGGTCTTCAACTTTTTTATTATGGATTAATGAAGTTCTTCAACTTTAATTTGATTGAGTGGTCATCATATATTATTTTCTTTACATCTCATCCATCTTAGCAATTTTAGAGCCATAATTTAAATATTGAGGGCTAGTGTGCGATAAAACACAAACCTAAGAGGGTAAACAAGTGAGATGGAATACACAAGTATAAAAAAATTCCAAACCAATCCGATCCAATCCATAATCTGATGGATTGGATTGGTTTGGATTTAGATATTTAATGGATTTAATTGGATTGGAAAAAGTTAAAATCTGTTAAGGTTGGATTGGACATAAGTTAAGTTAAAATCCGATCCAATCCAATTTATGTGCACCATTTAGCTGTCACCATCCAATTTTGCCAACTTAGTCGATTCAAATACAATCAATTAGGATGCCATCAAAATTTTATTCACAAAAATCTCCAGAAAAGGAAAGCTTGTCTCTCAAGAGACTCGATGTGATTGCGAGGGATAGTCCTCACCAGACTCCAGAGCACAATCAAAGCATTGAGGATGCAGAATTGAAAACATATGATGAATGAATGATCATGAAAGTTGTTAACACGATCAATCCCAAAAGCTACAAGTAGATTATGGTGTCAATGTTCCAACCAAGTGACTCTAGAACGTCCACTCCAATACTAATGAGAGCAAAATCTATGTGAGGAGAGGTGGGTATCTGAGGATGAGGGCTTCTGTAAGCACGTTCTCATTTTCTAGGACCAAGTGTGACGTGCTTGTACACTCGAAACCATAACCAATTAACCCCCTTCTTCGACTAACAACTCCTTATTAGTGTGGGTCTTATGGGCACTCGATCGTGTCTCTTATTTATAACTAACATCAATGACATTGAGAAAGTCTCCTACATTTCTCATCATTCTATTACATAATTTAGGTTCAAGATTTTTACACCACAAACCCTAGAAACTGTCAATTACCTTTTTGATCCTGCAAACATTGTAATTATCCCCTAAACCTCACAAACTTATTAACTCTACATTACAAACTTTTGGAAAACTCACATCCATATGAAAACCGTTAAATAGGATATGTATACCCGTATTATTTTAGAAAATTACAATCTTATACACTTCTTCTCCTTCCAATCAGAGCCAAAAGAATGCTAGACCTTGACACAACTCAACACCTCTTCTATATCCCTCTCTTTCATCTATGCACGCACTTCATCCCCCTCTCACCGCATCTCTACCCTACCTGCACGACTCTTTGTCCCCGCATGACCCGCATACTTCACAGTCCGTCTGCAAATCTTAAATCGTCTCCATGGATCTAGTTCCCCACAAACTAACCCCTTCACCATCTCCGTTATTCCCACTGAAGTCGAGATTCAATCATCGTCAACAAAGTGTGGGCTTCTCGTCCCAGCTTATCTCACCATATACTCCCAAGCCACCATTCCATTAACCCTAAACCACCCCTTTCTGCCGTAATCTCTTCTCGATCAAGATTAGAACCCACTGATTCTTAGGATATATCACAAGATTACAAACGAGTATTTGTGATAATCATCCTATATATGAAATATTGGTACACAATTGACTAAAATCATACTCAAAAAAACACAAGACTGGATTGCAAGCATATAAATTATATAATCAGATCCATATTTTAGACCAAAATTTTAAAAATCAAATCAAACAGACCATTCCAACAGGTAAAACAAAGAATCAAAGGTAAAACGATCGAACCAACTAATGTTTTACTTGAACAATAAAAACCACAGCTTCACTCGAATAACCCAAACCACTTATTTAACCATTCAATTTTCCACTTAAAATCAAGAACTACTTGTTAAGTAAGAAATTCTTTAGACTATTCAAATTTTACTCACATCTCGACTTCATGTAGGGTACTACTTTAACTCTACCCCAATGTTACCTTGTGCATGCCCTTGCCTCCTTCCGACAACCAAAAAATGCAATGCATCAGCATCAAGAAGATGCATCTCATGCAATGACAAGCAACAGATTAACAACCTTTGACATCATTTGTTATTTAATGATTACTTTTCAAATTATTAATTTGGCATCATTCATCTAATAAATGATCTTTTCAAGATAAATGTAAATATATATTGTAGCATAAAACATATCTATTTATATCAAATAACAATCGAGCCCAACTGGACCATATAAACGAAGCCGACAACAAAACAATTTGATTTGTTTACTTTTAAAAACAGTCGAAGTCATCAACGATTCAACACGTCAATTCCATTAGTACAACCGAGAAAACCAAAAATCAATACCTAGCCAGTTTGATGATGATATCAGCTTTCGCATCGAGCAAACAAACATCGATTAACATTTCAAGTGAGCATCTGCTTACTGTTACATCAACTTCTTTCCATTGGAACAAACACAATCATATATAATTGACTTATAGCACCAGCCTTGCATATATTTAGTTGCTATTGTCCACGATGATATGTCTCAGGAACCTAATTTCTGATAACAGTATGATTCTGTGACAACTCACTCGTTAAAGCAATGTTTAAAATGAAGTTTTTTGCTAACAAATATAGCTATACTAATTATTCCCATACTTGGAGCCATGTCTTGCAAGTAAAATTATACAGCAAATGGATTTAACACTAGTGCATGCTCATTTACTACATATATCACATTCCAGTGGCAATAAGAATTACCTGATCCGTTCACAGATATGTTTTCTTGCACAATGACCACATGCGATTATATAAAGCACTTGTAATAGGGACGAATTATAATGAACAAGTAGAATGTATCCTTTTTGTTCTTTTGGATAGAACGGAAAGAAAGATCCCAAGATTTTGTTTAAGAAAAAGAATCCCCGTCTCATTTTTTCATCCAAAAGATTGGGTATAATGTGCCGACTCATAAGGGGATTGAACATGGGCACCATAAACATTTCAGAATATACATAGAGAACACTGTAAAAATCAGTGAAATAACAAATGTCCAACACGATACATGAACAGCGGACACAAGGGGAGGCCTATGGTGAACAGCAGTTATGAAGCAACACCATCCAAGGAGAACTAGTTTGAGAAGGGATCCCATTGTCCACAACCACCGAAAGAGATTTTTTATTAAATAAGCAAACTCCGAATAAGTTGATCATCAGAGAAAGGAATTTTATCAGGAAAGTTCAACGCATCCAAGATGACACCGAATTGATAGAACATATGGAAGTTATGTGCAGGACCGTTAAAGCAATAGGGAATGCCCAAGGAGTGTATCTAGACGCACAAAGGATCTTAATAATGGGAGCATGCATGTTCCAAACTCAATAGACGAGTTCACTCCAGAAATGAGCTCACCATAGAAGTAAACTGCATTATCAAATCTAGTACAACACATCAATTTCGCTGAGTACCACCAATAATAAATGTGTTTAACGCATGCCTACTTTCTCCTCACATTCCCCAAAAGCTGAGGTTCTCAAAATTACTAGGCATGCCTCTTGATATGATGAGCTCATGCACTCCATAAACACTGGCTGGATGTAAGCCATTTTTACAGTGACTCAATATATCACCATAAATGGTGGTTCATCAATGTATCCTTTTGAAGGTAAGTCCTTACAAATTTTGGCTGGATGATTAGGTCCTTGGGTTTATCATCGATCAAGATCGACATACCAAATCCAGGTGATGTGATTCTGTATATGGCAACTCAACTGCACCTCATCATGGTTGCCCCAAAAAAGTTCAAAGACAAATTGGGCTACTCCGATGTGTTTGTCAACTTTGTTGTAGCTCCTTGATCTAAACCAAGGTATGCAAGCATTCGCAAGGTTGCGACTAACCTTGGACATGGACCATTTGGCAACACCGACTGATCCACGGTTTGTTAGCTTCACAGAAGAGCCCCAAGCCTTGAATCCTTGATACGGGTGTTTCAATGTAGCATAGCAACTTGATATAAGCAAAAGTGTCCAACCCTTGACAATGTTGCATCCAACCTTGAGTTATAATAGGTTGTGGTCTCAGTCAAGTATGTGTAACTTGATATAATATGCCTCCAATCTTATAGAAGCTTGGCCTCATGCCCCTGCCCGTCAAATATATTTGTCCCAATTACTCGGGAATCAGGTAAAGGGACGAGTCAACTTTTTTGCTGGTTTAATCTTTTATCCCTTCTTTATGGAAACAAATTTTGGGGTACATGCTCACCACCTTCATCAATGACTAATGTGTTCTCGATCACTATACCATGTTGACAAAGTAACTCGCAGATGTTACTTTTTTATATAGTGTGCATAGTCTTGAAAGCTGAAATCAACTTCCAGGTATAAGATTTACATGAAAATGCAAACATAGACTGGTCTAGAAAAATCAATATCATTACTAAATACTACAAAACGCATCTCAATAATTTATTGATTTAATTTAAGGGATATTTACCCAGCAGACCCTGAAATCTTTCGAAATTACCTCTACGACCTTTGAAACATCGTAATTCCTCCCACGACCCCGTAATCTTGCTCCGTCTTACCCCACGAACCCTGCCGTTAAATTGACACATCTTGAGTTAACTTCATTGAGTTAAAAACGAGTTAATCTAACCAATCCGTGATCGGACGGTTAAAATCAACCAAAAGCCTCTTCCATCTCTCCTCCCTCATCGAGGGCATTTTCCTGGCCGGAGGAGGTGTGCGCGAGGGGGCGTGGCACTTCCGTGAACGGCTGGTGCGGAACATAGCTCGGCAGGCTCGACGGCGGCTCGACGGTGCGGAACCCTTCGATCTTCCTATACGACCTTCCCTCCGAGGGAGACTCCTGCGCAGCAGCTGCCTCCACTCTCGCGCTCGGACAGCGCTCGGACATGATTCATGCTCACATTAAACTGGTCCTGGAGCATCCTCGCACGCTCGTCGCACATGCTGGCGAGCGTCTCTCGTCTCTTCTCCTTCGCCTGCGAATTCATGAAGACGAAGATCCACACCGACGCTATCATCCAACTGAGCACCCACACAAGCAGGAGCTTCCTCCACCAAGTGCTCCGGTACCTTCTCGACCCGAAGAAGTGGACGTAAAGGTGGTTCCTCAAGTCCTTCAAGGAGAGCCTCCTCCACAACCCAAACCAAAGATCACCGTCCTCCCCGAGCCCGGACTTGCCCTCCACAGGATCACCATTAGTGAGCCACTTCATGAGGGTATCAGAGAAGAACCACCAACTTAACATCAAAGGAAGATGCAGCAACCTCCGAAGCCAACAACACTCACGACCCACAAAAAGAGAGCTACGAAATTTCCACAGGATCACACAGATTGCAGCTCTGCTCCAGAAATCACAGGAGATCTACCCAAGAAAAGGCCAAGAACAGGGCACGAGATTCAAAGATCCAATCTTTGGCTAGAGAACAAGGAAGGGATGCAAAATCCGGCCCAACTGGCGAGAACCCATCTGAGAAAATCGAGGTGGGAGCTTAGATTCGGACCCCAGGATTGCGGAAATCAAACAGGAAAAAGAGGAAGTATGTGGGAGGTCGAAGACCGGGAGGAGGCGAGGCGCGCGGCGGAGGGCGGAGCAGGGCGGCGGAGGGAAGGCGGAGGAGGTGGGGGAGGGCGGAGGGGGAACGCCAATCGGGGAACCCTGGGGCGGAGGGGACGCCGAGGGAGATGACGACTCGAAGGTCGGGGGGGAAGGAGATGGCGAGATCGGCTTTGAGGGGAACGAGGAGGAGGAGGAGGCGGAGGTCGGGGAGGAGGGCCATGGAGGGAGGAGGTGTTGGGTGTTGGGTGGTGGGGAAAAGGAGGAGGGTAGAGGGAGTGGCAGTGAAGGTAAATTCGACAAATAAAATAGGCATAAGATAAACGAATTTAACGGAATCTGGTTAGTTTTAACGGGTAAATGGATGGGGGTTAACCACAGGGTTTATTGGGTAAGGGTTAGCAAGATTACGGGGTCGTGGGAGGAATTACGATGTTTCAAAGGTCGTAGAGGTAATTTCGAAAGATTTCAGGGTCTGCTGGGTAAATATCCCTTAATTTAATCCAGTCCATGCTTGCAGGTTAATTAACACAAAACCATCACTTTCAATTGATAACATCCAGTTTTCCTCATTCAGGGTCACCACTAATCAAGCATCCATGTCCCCATATACAAGTACAGCATAGCTAATGTAATATATCAATAGAATCATTGTGATTATAATAATGCCTATATTTCCACACATTGACAAGATTATATCGCAGGTATCATGCACCTTTTTCAAAACTTTAAGGAGTGAATGACAAAGTACAGATTGATGGGGATGTTAAGGGAGTAACAAGGCAGGCAAACAACACTACACCATGGCAGATTGAGGAACTTTGTGTTTATATGCATGTTAAAAGCTAGAAGGATGGCAAATATGTGTCTGAAGCAATCTCCTGAAATGTGAAATTGCCACCATGGAAAAAAGACTGTGAAGATATCATTGGTACACATGCATTATCTATTGAGCACAAAGAGCATCCAGATTTGTGATTGGACAATAAGGTTTATGGCTAACAAAAAAGGTAAATGAAAGACTCAGTTGTTAGTGGTTTATCACAAATCCAATCCTTTGTCAGACAAATTCAAAGAGCTATCATGGTTGAGCACTGCCAACATTCAAAACACAATCCTAGTTGTAAAGCACTGCTCGAACATGTTTATATCAGAGAAAAATAGTGCATATTCCATTAAGAAGATAATTTGATTGTTCCTTAATTTGTAGATGGCCAAATTCAATATCCTCGGACTTCTGAACATCTTTGGAACGAAAAAAAAGATCAGCATCAATAAAAAAGCAAAACCGGTGCCAGAGAACTAAACATGCGAATCTATAAGACAAACTACGAAGGTACCAGACGCGAGTACATATAATGCCCTAATCTTTCCCTCTCTAATCAAACAAGCTGAAACCCATATCATCGTCACTCTCTTCCTTCGGTTCTTCCTGCAACAACAACAATGACGTATCAAAAAAAGTTCACAAGCCACCAAAAAAGGTCGATTTCTAGGGCTTTCGGAATAAAATTACCTTCTTCTCCTCAGCTGGAGGGGGCGCCGCAGCACCGCCGCCACCTCCACCTCCCGCAGCCGGAGCAGCAGCAACCGGAGCCGCTGCGCCGCCGCCACCTACAAAAACAGCACCCAAACCCAAATAAGATCGCTTTTTTATCACAACAAACCACGTCAAACCACCAACTGTATGTATATGGCTTTTACCTGATCCGATGTTCATGATGAGGTCCTCAACGTTCCTCTTCTCGAGGAGCTTCGCAAAGAGAGCGGGCCAGTAGGACTCCACCGAGACATTAGCCGCCTTCACCAGAGTTGCGATCTTCTCCGCCTGCGCTTAGAAAGGATTCCGGCGACGTCAAATCAAAACCCTAGAATGGAGATTTGGGGTTAAAATGGAAACCCTAGAGGGCTAACCGTGACGGAGATGCCATCATCGTGGAGGATGAGGCAGGCGTAGGTGCACGCTGTCTCGCCGACGGACATCGTGGAGGTGATGGGTCGCTCGAATGTGCTCCCGCCGCCGGCGCTTTGTGGAATTTGAGGTGGAGGGGAGGTGGCGGGGCGGGTTATGGCATTTTATATGATACGAAGATTAGGGTTTGGTGAAGGAGACTCGGGGCCGGGATTTTGGGGTTAATTACAGCATTTGCCACTGGGGATGGACCGGGCATAAGTTCCATGGCTAAACCGGTTTACAGGAGCTGTTCGGTTAGGGGGGTAAACCCCCTTTGCGCTGGTTTACCCTCCCTAACCCACTCCTTTCTCTTTCTAAGTGGGCTCACTTTTTATCTTTTTAAAAAATAAAATAAATCAATTCTCCATCATCAATTCCATCAAAAACTAATATATTATACTATCATATCATATAAAAATTATAAATTACTCCACTTCTACTCACTTTTTCAAACTCCAATACAATCACATCACAATAACTACTCACTTTTTCAAACTTCAATACAATCATATCACAATAAACCTACTTCTAACCCACCTCCAGTTTAACCCTTTATCCAAACACCAAAACCCAAAAATTGGTTACCTGCAACCAATTTAACCCACCTAAACCCACTATCCAAACACACCCTTATTTTTTGTTTTCCCGTAGGCTGATTTTATATTTTGCTTTATTCTTGACTAAGAGGCATTTTTCGTGAATGCCTTTCTTCCCGATAGAAGAAAACACTTTGATGAGATTTTATACATTGAGGCATTCTTCGTGAAAGACTTTCTTCTTGAATAAAGATATATGCTTTGCAAATGGTTTGGATTACACAAAAAGTAATTTGTATAGCTAAAGATAGAATGACCTAGGTAGGTCAAGCTCGGGCATAAATGGGCCTTTGTGTCTCTGATGTGTTTTGCTTGACTACAATGTTTATGAAAACTAAAATTGTTAAACATGCGTAGGATAGTATATAGTATTTTTCTTATGTATTTTATAGGTATAAAGCACCGGTAATTTTGATTTTTTTACTTTTTGCTTTTGTTTCTTGATAAACTTCTCAAAATATATCTATGGAGTATTCTTGAATGAACGTATTGTCACATAATTTACTTATTGTTGCACCAACGAGCTTTGATTTTTTTAAGCAAGATCAAGTTGCTTAAGTTGTTCAATCTTTTGCATTTACACCAATTCAATAATATGTCTAGAAGAAAAATAATGGGATAGCTTCAACCTCGGTAAGAAATATCGAAGAATCATGAGCGGTTATGATTATCTCCCAAGAGACTGAGTGTTAAGAAACTGCAAAAGCATGATCTATACTAATAGACAAGCATTGGCTTGGTATTTTAATAATTAGCAATTGGTCTTGAAGAAAAATCAATTGACGAGTGACACTAATGATGAAAGTATAAATGAGAAAAGATGTGTGTCCACTCCCTTAGTAGTTGAGATGCCTCCATCCTTCGAGCCATCAGGACCAACGAGATTGCATACCCAAGATGAGCTCGTGGACACTCCTAGTGGACACTCCTAAGATTTCCAATACTCGGTAAACTCATCTCATCCATAAAAATATGGTCATTCAAAATATAAAAGAAAACACACATAACGAAATGAAAGGAAGGATTGCATTCATTCTCATTAATCATATCCAAAATATTGTACATGTCCACGAGAGATAACTCATGCATAACTATGCGAAAACCATTGCAATATGCTCTTAAAAGTATATACCTTATGTGTGTCAAAAGTGTATATATTTATGTCTCTCGAAAAAATAAAAAACTAAAAATAACGGCAAAATAAAGTATTTTAAAATTCATCCATATTATCTGATACAAATCGATCAATGGGAGCTCGAAAAAAGAACACCACCTCAGTTATTTGTCGTTTCTCAAATACCCATGTTGGATCTACATGAAAACTAGCATCATAAGTAATTTCCCAATAGCATTGCTAATACTAACCATAGGTGTAAACGGCAACAAGAAGTGCATTCGCTCTCTCAAGGGTGACACACGATCATTGCAAAACAATCTAAATATAAGTCCTACTCTAACCCACACTAGGTCACATTCCAAACATGCATACTGGAAAACCCCTCATTTTTTACTCCCGAAAATTTACCCATGTACAAACATGAAAGTGACCTCTCAATTCAATAAAGCTCATCGATATTTTTTTAATAAGTCGATAACATTAAATTTCGAGCTTCCTAACTCAAGTCATGATTGGTTATAAGTCAAAAAATTCAATATACTTTTATAGATCCGATCCATATGTAAATTTAGACTATTTCTCTACAAAATAAAGGATATGGGAGCCCAAACCAAAGAGAATAGGGTGCCTAAACCCTTATCCCTCTCACCTCCATCTGATGAACCGCAAATTTGCCTACTTAATAAGTCATTTTTTTCATAGCACAGTATGCGATTTTGGAGCTATGCATAATCGACTACAAGCTTGAATATGTGACGATGAAATTTTACTTGGCAAGCATACTTAGGTCGAACACATGGACACGAGCCTCCTAGTCGATTAATCAGAAATTAATGATTAAGTTTGAGTGATTAAATTCATTGATCTAAGTCTTCTTAATGCACATTGCACAAACATTATGTATACAATAATCATGCAAAAATAATGATGGGGTGAAAATACACGGGGTGTATGAGAAGAGAAAATATTTTATTAGTTTTTTTAAACATTTAAAATATTGAGCAAGATGTAATACAATGCAATATATCATGCTAACAGAATGATGAACACATAACATGCATTTTTTATTTTTATGCATAGTACATGTGATACAATAAGCAAAGAAAATGTGATGCAAGAATTGATGATCAATATGCAATTTTTATTTTGGTTTTCAGCAATATAAAGGATACAATGTAATGAACTCGATCGTCCGAGAATGATGCAGAAGCGAGAACTCGGTGGACATTTCGGGATCGTTACTCGTAGCATTATCATAACATAAGAGCAGTAAAGAATGGACCAAAAAACGCCCTTCCCGTACTATTAATAAGGATATTAGTCCAAGGATTCCTTAAATAAACTAGATGAATCACATCTACGATTTCCTTATTCCAATGGGCATAATGACATCCTTCCAAACCGACCCAATAGTAGTCACATACTAATTTTACTTTTTGAAGATGGTGAAGTCTCCCTTGAAGCGTAAATGACTTAATCTTCACGTTCCACTGAAAAAGAGTAACAATACATGTTATGAGCTTAATGCTCAGTTTGTGTCGAGTTGAGGTCAAGCCGGTTAGAGTAAAAAAATCAAGTCACATCTAACCATTACATCCATAACATAATGGTAGTTATTCCAACAATGAAGACTTGTAAATTTGATCCTATATCATTGCCATGTTGCATAAAATATTTGACTTGACACAAACCGAAAATCATCATACATATCATTAATTAACTTAATGATGCATACGAGGTATGTTTCTTTTATATACATGCATCGTAAATCATACTAGTGTATATACCCTTAAGTTTTGTCATGTTTGCATGTATGCCCATAATGTTAACATCAATGCACATTTATCCTTTAGCATTAATTTAAATTGCACATATGCCCATATCATTACCATAAATTGCACATATGCATATAACATTAACATAAATTGCATATATGCCCATATCATTAACATAAATTATACATATGCCCATAACATTAATAGAACTTACACATATGTCCATAACAGTAACATAATTGCATACATGCACATAATATTAACATATATTGCATATGTGCCTATGACATTTTTCATGTTTAGGGTGGTCTTGATTGTTAATTTTTAGGCAGCTTTGATGGCTTTGATTGTTTACCGCTGGCACATGCGGTACATAAACAATACATAACATGACAGTGTAGTTACAAGTGTAGAGGACTTATCTTTTGCCTCACGCCCCCGGTAGGTATTAGCCCTTTAGGTGTAAAGCCTTGAACTTGGCATATCGGACCCTATAGAATAAGATCCGACTCGTAAAGAGAAAAACAACGAAATTTGTTTCGTGTGAATCGGACTTCGTTTCGAATTGTTATGATTTTCCGAAGAAAGAGAAGTAAGGAAGGCTAAGATATCATTAATCCATAATGATTGTCATTAAGACTAATTAAACATGATTAAAGAAATTAATAACGATTGAAAGCCGCTAATAATCATTAGTAAACATTAATCAATAGTTAACAAAAGATAAGCGTAAGCCATAAAAGTTAAATCGTGATTAGTGAAAGTTAATCACGATTAGTGTTAATTAAACGTCATTAGCGAATCTAAAATCCTCTAGAATGTTCTAACTTAAGCCCCAAGTTTGGGATAAGTTTTGGCTAAAATCATAGGCCAAAATTATGGCCCGCTAAACTATGGTTAAGGTCTAAACCATGGTTTTCTAACTATGGTTAGTGGTTTTGTGAAGCCTATAAATAGACCCCCCACCCATTCATTCTCTACGACTTCCACTACCACCACCATCCCAAGGGCTAGGGTCGAGAGGTCGGGAGGAGGAGTGAGAGGCGAGGGAGGAGCGCTAGCGAAGCACTGCCGGGAGAACGAGGAGGAGAAAGGTATAATCTCCTCTTAGTTTGCTTCGTAAGCTAGGTTTTCAATTCATCCTCTTGTTCTTCCAAGTCTTGTTCTTGATTCATCTTTCCGATTCGTTTTCCTGTTGTGGTTCGAGGAGAAATCTGTGTAACACCCTACTTAGATGCGGGCGGCTATGCACGTCAGCGACCCTGTGATTCGTCACACGTTCACTCACCTAAGACGCGTGGTGTCTACCGATTCTCCATCATTTATGTTTCTATTCTTTCTGTTATACTTTTATAGTTATTTTGATGTATTTCTTACCCTACTAGGTGCAGGAGGCTATGCACGTCAGTGACCCTGTGATTCGTCACACGTTTACTCACCTAAGATGCGTGGTGTCTACCGATTCTTCATCTCTTGTTGTTTGAGTATATTCTTTCAGTTTCGTTGTTATTTTCCTCTCGATTGATTTTATAGAGGAAACTCTTTCTATTTTTATTTTGAAATATGTCCCGATATAAGGGGAAACTCTGTCGAAATTTTCCAAGAAATATGTCCCGATATAAGGGGAAACTCTGCCGAAATTTTCTGAGAAATATGTCTCGATATAAGGGGAAACTCTGCCGAAATTTTAAGAGAAAATATTTTTTTGACGTTCTTCGTGTTCTTCGCGTTCTTCGCGTTCTTCGTTCGTTCTTCGCGTTCTTGACATGTTCTTAGTGTTTTGATACGAAAATGAAATTCGATCTTTTCAGGAGCCTTAAAATAGCCTTTGTAAAAACGAAACTCGATAAAGACTTACATACACGAAAGAGAGCTCGATTAGGTAATGAAATCCTTTCTTTTGTTGTTGGATTTTCATACGAAATTATTGAAATTCTTGATTTTGTGTTCTTTGCCATGAAAAACCCTAATTTTGGCTATTTTGAAAAAGTCTGAAGAATTACTTTGTGATTCCCACTAAAATAAGGTTTACGCGTCAAATTGATGCGTTGGATCTGAAAATTAGGGTTTGGGAGTTAAAATAAGCACAAATACGAGTATATATGGTTATGAATAATATATATGTGAGTCTATACTAAGTCTTGTTAATTATGCAAGTCGAAGACTTAACGAAAGAATTACATCATGGGAATTGATGTGGTTTGAGTTGGATCCTGAAAAGGATCGTGTGTCACGTTAAGGATGAGTGGGAGTAGTACTACAGGTCGGGCATGCAACCTGTAGGTTTCTCGGAAGGAACCCGTATTGGCGTTTCCCTACCTAGGTGGTACACGGTTGCCCTGTTATGATAAGTGCACACAAATTGAATGTTTTGCAACGCGTGGTATCGGGAGCCAATATATTCGGGTTGGAACGACGGAAGATGTGATCGTGCCATGTGGAGGCACGGGTGGTTCAATAGCGGCTGGGTCACGATAACATGTATTTAAAGCCGTTAGGTTATATGATTAAATGTTAGCCTGAGGTTTTAAGCAACCGAGTCCTCGAGGACGGTGTGCTCATTTGATTTTCCAGGCTGAGGGTTGAGACCCTGTTTAATAAAAGAAAAGGAAATTGTCAAGGTAGTATTGGAGGATTGGTTGAGATGACGTGCGGCGGCATAAGCTTACCAAGATCAACACAATCTCCAATCCCGAAGTGTCCACAGCTTCGGAGTCCAAGAATGGTGGGGTTCCCCTGGACTAATCCCTGATGTGGAATAGAAAGGAATATGACTTAAATTAACAAGAAAGAATGAAATTTTTGTGATATCAAGTTTTGAAAAATTACACAATTTGTTTGCTTTTCTCTTCTTCATTACTTAGCATTCGCTAATTTTTATCCTATGATTTATGGAAAACCCAACAAGTATCGGTGAGATATCGCAAGGGCTTTAAAAATTCATCCAGCTTACATACTAGACATCCAGTCATCCACAGTAGCTTACTTTCTTTAAGGTAGTTAGTGATCTTTTGTATATTTTCCTTTCAAGCTGATGTACATGTAAATGGTTATAGTAGGACAGTGTATCATCTGAACTTTATTTTGTGAATGGAAAAGTGTTAAAATACTTTCTTCTGAGTATTTTTATTTGCAGTCTATTTCTGAATGTTAGTTGTGATTGCTGAATAAATTATTGCTTAGTAAACAGATCCAGATATGGGAGGATCCGACGGTCCGGGAAATGGGGTCGCGACATTAGGCCTTTACGACTCCTTAGTTCGAATCAGAGCCAAGACTTAATATTGACTTTGATGATTTCTTATCTTCAAAGATCACTTTTGAATATAGTATACACAGTATTATATTGCGAAAGGAGGTACTTGCATTCTAAAATATGATGTGCAGTAGTATTGCCAGATATAATATAGTATCACATGATAGTGTTCGCATATAATATTCATACCTACTATAACATGTTAATAATGAGTAACACACTGTTATTTATTTGTGCAGCTTTTATGTAACATCCAATATCATTCTACTTCATCATAATTAAGGGTACCCTCAATTAATCCTCCATCCGATTACATACAACATATTTATGGAATTAGTATTAAACGTTACCACCAAAGTTGAAACTATACAAGGGAATTGTATAAACCTCTGCAAGGGAATATTATTTTTAAATGATTGTTGGGTTTAAGTTCACCCAAAACATCTTTATACTTTTATTTCTATCATTTCATACTAAGATTGGCGTGAGTCCATAATTGGCGATAAATCAGTACCTCGTTTTAAGCATATGAAATTGTCATAACATAATTCTAGTATCTATTATGTGGTCAAAAAATCTAGAGGTGAATATCGAAACAAATTAATAATTGGTGTATGGATTGGACGATACATATGAAATCATATGCAAGTTACATGCATACATCTTAACCTATATATATATAGAGAGAGAGGGGTTGATGTGACTGCCCTCGCCCTTATTTCGACGTTTTTTTATTTTTTTCGAAAAATATCGTCATGTATATTCATCCCTATATCCCTCCTATATGTCATTCGAATTTTGTTAGGCCTCCACCCAAACCGTCATTTTTTTAACAATAACAGGATTTTTTAAATCGACACCATCTCGATGGAGGCCGTATGAGTCTCTGTTTCTGACGAAATTCGAATGTCATATAGGAGGGATATAGGGATGAATATACATGGTGATATTTTTCAAAAAAATAAAAAATTTGACGAAAAATAGGGCGGGGGCAGTCATGTTGGCTGCCCGCAAGGGACAGCCCCATTTTTTCCATGTGCGTGTGTGCAACTATCTAATATTTTAATGCAATTGTTTTTCTTGCAATCCGCAAGTGACAGAAAAAAACATGGTTTACAGATTCGGATTCATTCAAATAGTATGGTTGCTTTATGTGTGTGGTATAAATGAAAATAAAAATAGCTATAAAACTTTGTTAAATCGTGGAATCATAATTAAGCACCAATTCAGAATACATCTCTATGAACAAGTGATCAAAGAATCAATAATTTTGAATAAGGATTGTATGCATAGGATATCCAAAGACGAAAACTACCCCTATGGTTAACTCGAGAATCACGGCATCGTGGAAATTATATTGACGATCAAGTTGTCACAGCTTTAGATTATTCTTACGCAGAAAGTCATTGAATAATACAAATCCTAAAGGTCGACACATACCTCACCGACACAAGAAATTCGTCGAACAAGATTCCACCAATCTGGACCGTTGTTGGTCACGTCTTTGTTCCTCCAATTTTGTCGGATCAAATCTCCAACGTTGATGGAGAGGGTTGTCGATGTTGAATTCAGAAGCGACACGACGAAAGAATGTCGTCGCCAGCCTCTCTCTCTCCAACTCTCTCACAAAGGACAATGTGTGGGAAAGTCATTGGAGTCTCATGGTATTTATATGCACAATCAATGAGATAATTGATAATAATAAATTGGACTTAATTAAGAGATAAAGAAATAACCAACTTGGGTTGTTGGCTATTTTATCTCTTTTATATTATCTTGTATTGTCTTAAGGGTGATGTGAGGATGGTTATGTGATTTAGTTTTTATTCTAGTTATTTTATTATCCTCATAAAAAATCATCTGTTACATACAAGATTACATGCAATGTTGTATGATCATACAAGCAGACATATACCTTAAGCCAATCAATGAGCAATCAAAAGTGAGTCGATTTCAGTATCGATTGAGGCAAAGCAATAGTTAATGAATTTAAAAGAGGAACAAATGATGCATGAATCATGTGAAAATTTAACATAAAAAATTGTACGTCATATCAAAGAAATAATGTCATGATTAAGAGCGCAAAAATAACAAAATAATGCAATGGAAATCAGCCAATTTGTAATTCATATGCTCGAGATATTGAGACAAGAGTGCAAGGGCATAATTGTAATAAAAACGTACAAAATAAAAGATAAATAAGCATAAAAAGGTCCATGTGAGGGACATATATGCAATATTGAGAAGTCAGTGGGGGTCATCTGCAAATTGCTCAAGTGTGGTTGATAACTAGCTAAATGGGTATGATAAAAACACTCGTTATAGTACAGACACTTAGCGAACTATGCAGAACTAGATCAAATGTCTCTGCAAAGAGGATCTGGCTTTAATTTATAATCCTAAGAAGTCCAGGTCGAACTCAGGGACACGGACAATTCAGTGAATCAATTTAAATGTCAATATTTAGCACAACGATTCATAGGATGGTCGTTATGAGCGGATGCACAAGACACAAAAGAGACAGATTTTTTAAAACTTTTTAATGCAACTTATATTTAATGAAGACAAATATGCACAAGCAAATAATTTACATAATCACAATAAATAAAGGCACAACAGAAAACTTGTATCAATTTACATAAAATCTCTGAATTGATTTAGTGATTATTAAAGAAAGAATTAGGTCAGTGATGATATATGTCTCAGAAGCATTCAACAATATTTAATTCTATGACATCACCTTAATACTTAATTAATTAAGGAGCAATTAAATAAATTAATGACTTAGTTATTTTATCAAAGATAATTCAAATAAAGTCATTTAAAGATTTAAATTTAATATCGATCCAATTCCTCAATACTTGTCCCTTTTCAATTCCATTCACAAGCCAATTTAAGCACTTAGGAAAAGGAATAATTTAAGCATGATTTTTAAGACAAAAAGTTTAATAAATCACACCGACATGTAGAGCATCACAAGAGCTTTCGAACAAGACAAAAATCACTCAAAACAGATCCATATTTAAAAGATATTAAAGGTTTAACCCAGGGGTGTTTGCAATAAAAAGATCAAGTTTTCATTACAAACAAGGACAAAATGGATTGAATTGCAATTATAATAAACTACATGGGCTATTATGTAAATAAAATAAGTGTGGGAAGGACTAGAATTAATTCAAACAAGACACAAGGGATGCAATGGAATTTTTACACAAAGCGGGAGGACTTATCTACAATAACGCTAAGTAGGAAGGTAGGAGCTACAATTTTTCTGTGTCATGTGCACAATGCGCGTGACCTGGGTAGGGTCGGAAGCAGGCTTGGAATGCTGTCTTGGGTCCATGTGTCTCGTTCACGAAGGCTCGCTGCAGGCTTGGGGAATCGAACCTCGAGGCTCGAATCGGTGGCTCGGGTGAGAGACGTGGTATGAGTAGCACTGTCGGATCTCACCAAATTTGGGACGATCGACGGCTACTGTACGTCCTTCTTCAAGCTCCTCCTTACAGGGTGGTGTGATGGTGGAGCTCCAGAGAGAGTCAAGTTGCTCCTCCGTCCTCCTCTGCTTGAACTGAAGGTTGAGGTTGAATGTTAAAGCTCACACGAAGGTGCTGCGAGGTAGCTGAAGCTCGATGGAGGTCTCAAAAGCCCTAGCTGTCCATACAAATAGGAGTAAAATTATGAGGTCATAGAAGCTCCTCCAATTCTGACCATTCAAGTGTGCAAACTCTCCTAGATATGTTAGTCAAGAAAGAACCAACATTTGCGAGTAATTTGCGATGGTTGCATGGTGAAGCGGAGGCTCATTGGAGGTGGAGGAAGCGAGCCTTAATGGGTTCCAGACTTGGTCAAAGCCTAGGGAGAATCGAGATGAACATGGCTATGGAGAAATAAATTCGTGACAGAGATAGGCACGCGTGGATCAGTGATGAGAGGAGAAGAAATCTAGAAGATCATATCGTTTAATCCCTAACTGAGAAGGACTTAAAAATTGGTGAAAACACAAGTCAAACATGATACATAACTTACATGGAATTGAAGACAAATCGATTAAGAATTGAAGAGGAATCTCTATCCAAAACGAAGCTTGAGAGTTTCGGGTCCTCGCTTTACGTTATTGGCTGAAGAATAAGGCTTGCGTAGAGCTAAGGGAGGTCTGCGACTTGGTGGTAAACCAAGGATCTCGCCGGACTTGTAGTGGTCATCTCCGCACTTAATCACTGCCTCAAAACTGTCACTGGAGATTGGAGAGGCTAGGGGATAAGTCTCAGAATGGTAGATACCTATTGACGGAGGAGAGAAGGGATTTTGAGGTGGAAGTGGTTTGGTGGTTGGAAAAATGAAGTGGTGGCTTCAACCACCACCACCAGCTAGGGGAAAGGAAGTTAGATGTTCTTGAAGAGTAGGCGGAGAGATTGGTGGTGGAAGTTGGTGCGGAAGTTGTCAGAGGCAGTCATGATTATTGGGAGAAGTTATTGATAAATGAAGGGGCACGTCATTTGGAGAAGTTGGATCAGGAGGTTTACGAAGACTGGGAGTCGTTGGATCAAAATCCGATGGTCCTGGTGGAAGGCGATCGGTATAAGGAGATGTGACCACATGGATAGTCGTGGATGCACCACGTGGCCCAATAGAAATTAAGAAAAGAAAAAAATGATTTAATTCAAACAAAAATAAAAGGAAAAAGATTTAAGAAAAAACACAAAACATGAAAGTTGTAGATTTCGATGAGATCTATAAATTTCATGTAGAAGCCAATGAGAGAAGAGGTCATATATACATAGATAAAAATTAAATTCACATTAAAACAATATAAAACAATTTTCTTTTATTTTTCTTTTGCTTATTTTTTTGGTTTTTATTTTATTTTATGTTAATTTATTTATTTACAACATTATACTATTTGTATTTGATTTATAATAAGAAATAAATACATAAAAATAATACACCATAATAGGTTTATAAAATATAATGTAATCAGGATTAGTTATTTTACGACACATAAAACACAATTAATGCTAATTGTCATTAAATCTTAGTTATAATCTTAAGTAGGATATATAATATTAAAGAATAATATTGATAAAGCTGAGATTTATCACCTTCTATGCTTAAGCTAAGATTGTCCTCGAGCTAATAAATAAAGAATTAATTAGGGAAAGTTAAATTAATTAGCAAATCCCCTGACATGTGTGTATGAGTATATGATGACTCTGTGATTCATCACTCTAAAAGTTGAAAATAGAGCTTTGTTCCCGAGTAAATAGCAGCATATTTCCACTTATATTGCATAAATAGCATTCATGCACGCAAGCATAATATCTGCATTTTAGCATTCATATTTGCATTAAATAAGAAGCCAATTTCACTTGTAAATATTCACCTGTATATTAGATAAAATACCCTTGTAAAATAGCCCAAATATCCTGAGAACCCTTGTACATTAAAACATACATAAATCCCTCATACAAACCCCTAATTAGGTCTACTCACTCTTAGAATACTACATATTAAAAGACCTTCAAAATGAGACTAATTTCATTGAAATCGGAGCTTGTATGAGAGACTTGGGTTTTTGGGTCATTTTGTATACTACATATGTACATTTATGTATCCTTGTATTTATGTATCATATTTGACCTTATCTCCGTCTTTGGTCAACATGAAACTTGTAGATCTCATTAAGATCTACAACTTTCATGTTTTGAGTTTTTCCAAATTCGGCTTCCTCTTCTCTCTACACGTGTTTCTTTCTCCTTGCCGTCAGATCTTCCCCGCGCTTCATCTGATCCCTCCATTCGCGCCGCTCCCTCAACCAGACACGTGGCGCATCCACCCACCACTGGATCACTCTTCTGATCTTCCATCTCAGCCGACGCTTCCACCTTGATCCTCATCCGCTCGATCGGCCCCCACTGCCCATCACAGTCGTTCGTAACCGCCTGATCCATAGCGTGCCACGTGGCGCTTCCATCTGCCTCTGATCGCTCCTTCCCTGATCAGATCTACACCGTCGCTCCACGCTCTGATCTCCACCGTTGGATCACAAGATCCAACGGTGGAGACCTCGTCTCCTACCTCCAGGCGCCCCTCTCCCCCACGTCCCTTGCCTTGCGGGAGGGGCGCCCCCTTTCCTTTTCTGGACACACGTCAGCCACCTCCTCCGGCCGCTGACCTCCCCACGACATCCCCCACTCGTCCCTCTCCCTCGCCAGCTCCCTCAAGCACCACCATCTCCACCATACTCGCCCCACGACGGCCACCAACTTCGCCACTCACCCAGCCAGACCACCTTCTTCTCCCTATAAATACCCAGCCACCGGCACCGTTCACCTCCATCCGCCACTCCAGAGAGATCCCTCGAGCTCCAAGCTACCTATTGGTGACAGCAATTGGTTAAGTTGTCGAGCGAAGACAAAGATCCAACTCCGGCGAGATCCACGGCCGCCACCGCCGTGCCGCAGCCTCCCTCGAGCAGCTGCTAGAGCTCGGGACCCTACCGATCCCTTGAGCGACGACCTGGAGCTCAAAGCTGAGCCCCATTCCCCAGGTAACTCCCCCCATCCGTCCGCCGATCTTCTTCTCCATTTTCTTGAGTTTTCTCCGTTTTTATTCGCCGTCACCGACCATCCTCGCGCCTTCCAATCACCTCGACGAGCTTCGCGTCGAAGCTCCGATCCTCGCGGTATCTTCCGCGCACTCCGACGATAAGTTTCACCCTCCTCCGACCAACAGCTCCGCCATTTGGCTGGAGCTTGTTCGCCGGACCACCTCACTCCACCATAGGCCTCGCCGATCACTCCACTCTCCTCCACGAACACCTGCACGCCTCGGCTATACGTCTAACCCTTTGCAGGTCCTAAATTCTTCATTGGCCGGAGCCTCGCCGGAGCCCCCTTCGAGCTTCATCGACACCGAGCTCCAACACCCCTCCAAGGATCTAGAGGCCACCGGAGGCTTCGTCGTGCAACTCCGCTTCTTCCGAGCTACGTGGGAGCTGACGAAGCTCTTCATCGGCGCTTGGCCACCGAGGCGGAGCTAGGCAACCTTCACCGGAGCACCGCCTTCCCCTCCGCAGGTGGCGGAGGACCATTAGAGACGAAGAAGCAGTGGCCGTTCGATCATCCGATCGAACGGTCCTCGTCCCGCCACGTATTCCACCACCGCGACAGTCCTCGACCGTTCATCGCGCTTCTGATCCGACGCCTCGCAAGTCGCCACGCATCTTCATCGACATCCCTTGGATCCATCTTGATCCAAGGGCCTTCAGGCCGCCACGTCTACTTATCCGAGCCTCGGCCCCCAAGCCTAGGCTCGGGTGACCCGAAGCTGCACCGAGGCTAGACCGAACCTCCAGAGGACCCGAGCCTCGCTCCGAGCCTCCGACGCCCTCCAAACCTAGGTCGCCCACGTGAGGAGCACGTGCGACCTGGGTTATTTGCACAGACGCCCCTGAAGCTTTCGGAAATTACAAAAAGGTCCCTGTGAAGCAGACCTCACGTGAGGAGCACGTGTCTCGTGGAGAAATTGCATCCAAGTCCTGCATGTTATCGGTAATTGCATTTTAGTCCCTGTCAGCATATTTAATTTTTGAAGTTTCAATTTCCAGTATTGCATTTACACCCTTGTGTTTGCACGTGTCCATAGAGTGCATTTTTCATCATTTTGAGATTCTAAAAATTGCATGTTGTTGGAAATCTTGTCCTCTATCTGTTAGTACACGTGTCTGATTTTTGTAGGCTTATTTGAATTATTAATGAATTAATTGGTTCATTGTTGATATATTTTTCCCAGTGATGCCTTTTGATTTTTGATTAATTATCTGTGCCTTCAAAAATTATAAAAAAATCACAGTAGCTTAAGGACATCATTTTTAACACACCATAAAAATTTCATAGCATTTGCACGCATATCGAGGCCTAAATAAATAGTTTGGTGATTCTCTTAAATTAATTTTAATTAATTCATTTCACAGTAAATTTAAGTCCTGTCAATTTTCCTAGGTCCCTTATCATTAGACCCACCTAGGATAATTTTAGTTCTTGGAAAAAATTGTGATTTGATATTTATTAAAAATTAAATACTGAAAATCACTCTGTCTGATTATTTAATTCACAGAAAAATTATTTTGAGTCAAAAAAATTCCAAAAAAATTAGTGTAGGTCATTTTCATCGTAAATAATCATCTAGCCAATTTTCATTATTTTTGGACTTCATTTGGTACATCAATTAAATTTAACGTTAAATTGGCTAAGATTTGTCTGCACATGTCTGCATAAGAATTAAAAAGACCAAAAAATTGATCCTCGAACATCAACACTTGAAAATTGCTGTAATCCACCTAAGGAGACAGTTGCCTCCCTGAGATCGACCTTGGACTCCACCAAGTAAAAAAATTTTCACCGCTTAAAATTGACCAAAATCTTATTTAAGTGGTTTTTGATTAATCTCTCGTATCCGACTGCAACGAACACTTAACATTAATTTGGACATTAATTTGACCGAATTAACATAGGGTGCGGGAGCGTTATCAAGATGACGCCGTTGCCGGGGAGGCACGGCTTAGGTTAATTCTTAGCTAATTTTTGAGTGTTTGATTTTCCTTCCCCGGGTAGTCTGACCCTCGGTTTTTCTTGTGAATATTTCTCTGTCTTTTAAATTTTCGCATTTTTTGTGTCGTTCTTGATCTGACCTCAACTTGTTTTTGTGCGAGGGACACCGGAGTCGAAGACGCTTCGAGGAACACGCATTCGAATTTGTTTGAGTGATTTGAGAGAACCTGTAATCTCATTCATTTCCACATATTTTTTCTCGCATCATTTCCAGCGGTTCCCGTTTGGGATCTCGCGTGTGTAAAGATAGTGAAACTGTGTCCCGTGTGCTGTGTGGGTGAATTGTAACTTAGCTTGCACTAGCGGCTCCTCGAGCCACTCTAGGACTTGTTTGTGCTCGTAATCAATAGGACCACACAATACACTTAAAAGACGCACCTAGACCGCAGTACTTAGTCAAATTTAAACTGTTCTTCACGCTAATAGAACTGCCTGTCTAGGAGCGGCTTTTCATCGCTTGCATTTGCATGTAGAGTAAAGTTTTCAATTCTGTATTGCATCCTGCATAAAAAAAAGCGAAGGGATCACTGTAAGTATTCTCTACTCGGCATAGCATCATCGATTTTTCGTGCATCGGCTTTTCTCGATTTCTCCCTCTGATTTTCTCACTTAAATTAAACAGGAAATTGGGACTGTCTGATAGGCGTGCTTTGTGGTGGACTAATTAAAGTGATAACTTAACTTTAAAAATCGGGACTGCTAACAGTATTGACCAAAAAAAAAAGAATAAAATCTGAAAATTGTTTGCGGGAGATTAATCCCCGACCTTGTATTCAGGCTGAGTGAGGGTACTTGAGTGTGTGTGAACACCTTAAGGCAGAGCCCAAATCCCCGCCTTCCATATCACGAGCCAACTGATCTTAGCAATTATCACGAGTGGGATATTTTTAAACTCTTTGACAAGTACCAAGTAGCCTCCACCCTCACAGGTAGATAGGGGCGAACCAGCGGTACTCTGCGACAAGGCCTAAAAGCTTTGTCAGCCTCCGCCTCAGTGCAGGTAGATAGGGGCACGTCATTGAGTCCCCACTCCGGATAGGAGCAAAGAAAGGGAGGATCGACGGTATCTTAGGCGACAGGATAAACAGGGAAGACGCATCCGGCTCTAAGCCGACTTTCCTCTAGGCCGCGTAATCCTTGCTATTTTTGCTTGAATATCACACTTAAAAACTACAAGATAAATTGGACTCAACTTTGAGTCCTTCACTGTGTTGAGTGTGAACCCAGGGTTTTGGATTGTTCTTGTTGCTTGCTTCAGGTAGGAGTAAAATCCTATCTTCTTCCCTCATCAAGATGAGTGATTGGGGAGATCTCGACGCACTATTCACTGATCTCTCTATGAGTCCCCCAAGTAACTCGTCTTCCTCGGTCCGAGCGCACCTTGGACCACCCAGGACTCATGACCCTCTTGAATCCTGGTTCTCACATGCTCAGGGTGGTTACTCTCAAACCAACCCTTTTATCTCCTCCGAGATTACCGAGGAAGATCATTGCCTCGGTAATCCCTTCCTTGATTTGCCCTCTAACACCGGTCTTATTTTCCAATCCCCAGAACTAGAGGACGAGATGCCGCCTAAAGTTCCACCAGACGAGGAACAAATTAAACAGATTCTTGCCCGCCTCGCTGAAGCCGAACAGAGGAATGCAGATCTCATGGCGCGGATGGGACAGATCATAGCAGCAGAAGGAATCGACCGACCAATGGTTGATACCTATAACCCGGCGGAGAACGAGATTCAGAACTGGTTGGCACCTGCAGTTCCCGCCCAGGCATTTGAGCTGAAGCCCCACTTCCTTAGTCTGCTTCCGAAGTTCAACGGAAACCTTAATGAAGAACCATACACTTTCCTCCGTGACTTCGAGTTGGTGTGCAATAATCTTAGCCATCCCAATGTTGGCCAAGATTATATTCGGCTGAAGGCCACTCCTTTTGCCTTAGGCGATAAGGCTGCTCATTGGCTGAAAAACTTGGGGGTGGTATGTACTACTTGGATGCAGTTCAAGGACCTTTTCTTGAAGAAGTTCTACCCTCTCAGTAGAACTAATCAGATGAGAACAAAGATCGCCAGCTTTGCTCAAGGAGCCTGCGAACCGTTCCATGAGGCTTGGGACAGGTTCAATGACTTAGTACAAAAATGCCCATGCCACGGCATTTCAAAGGCGATTTTAGTCCAGACCTTGATCTGTGGTTTAACCCCAGAGATGCAGGGGTTGGTCAGTGCCGCCTGTGGAGGAAGCTATCTGAACAAGAACGAGCATGCTGTATGGAAGATCCTAGAGCAGATGGTAGAAACCGGCAGGTCACAGGCCACAAGGGCCTATCAGTTGTCTCCCTCAATCTTATCCAATGAGACAACTAGAAGGACTGTTGCAGATCTGACTGAGGACCTCATCCCCAGCATGGGGATGATCGCCGACAAGCTTACCATGGTCGAGCAGATCCACAAGAGAGTCACGGAGATGGAGTCTCTTTCGAGCCTTCCCAAGAAAGTGGAGGAACTCTCTGAAAAGGTAGCTAAGATTAAGCTACCCACCCCTTCTGCACCACCTATACCTGTACACCGAGTCCATCTTGTACAGGAACAGGCACCGGGGTCTCAGAGTAGCTGGGATCAGACTTATACCCAGCCGAACCATCATGCACCCCCACCTGTGGAAACAGAATATGAGGAGCCTCCGCCTGTATACGAGATTAACGGGCTTTGGTATAGCCGGGACCCGCTAGTCCGGCAAATCGAGATGGGGAAGGATCAGACACACCGCCCCACCCCAGTCTACCAAGAGACCAGGCCCGTCACAATCCCGCGATACCAGTCCAGGCCAGAACATGGGTACCAGCCGCAGCAGCGCACCTACCAGCAGGGGTCAGCACCGTCCCACCAGCAGCAGTATCGGCATGGCCAGCAGGGCCAATATAGGACGGCATCAACACAGCAGCAAGCCCAGCCCGCCGAATTGGAGTCACTCACCTTGGCGATTCAGACCCTGTCTGATAGGGTCCAACAGATACAGAATGACTACTTGGATATGAGAACCGACATCAATCGGGTTTCTCGTGCCCAGGACCAACAAATGGCGCCAAGGACCCCAATTCCCGCACAGGTTTAGGCCAATCCGAACAGCATGCACCAGGGCCAGAACCGACCTCGAGATCAGGTATATTATTCAGATAATTATCTATCTAAACATGAGATCCTTTCGTACGATAATGTTAATCATATGTCCCTCAGGAGCGGAAGGACCGTGACCATACCTGATCGGGCACGGGCACAAAAGGAAGGAACCTCCGAGAATCGACCTGAGGAGAATTCGGAGGAAGAAGAGGAGGAGCATCCCCACCACCATCCCCAACGGAAGAAGAGGACATCTGAGTCCTCGAAGCAGCATTCCCGCATCCCTTTAGAGTCAGACGATACCGATGAGCCCGCACCTCCATCTGAGGAGGACCATTCAGAAGAAGCGGAAGAAGCATCACCGGTTTCGCCTAAACATTTTTCTGTTTGTCAGAGTCCGAGTCAGAGTCTGTGTAAAAGTCCGAGTCAGAGTCTTGTTCAGAACTCAGTTCCAGCAGCTAATGAAAATATTTCAGTTCCAGAACCTGAGTTAATAATCCCTTTCCCCCAAGCTCTCAAGGGTGGAAAGAAGAAAATCCAAAAAATCCAAAAAGATGACCCTGAGATGGCTGAATTCTGTAATAAACACATCAAGGTCACAATCCCTTTTGACAAGTTCGTGGAAATAACCCCTGCATTCCAAAAATACCTTAAGGTGAGTTGCACACCTACTAGGGTTAGCAGGAAGACCAAAAGCCGTGTTGAGAAACACGTTCTATCAGTAGCCACGACTTGTGCAATACAGAACTCGTTTCCTCGGAAACGAAGAGACATGGGTGCACACTATGTAGAGAGTCATGTTGATGACATTACGTTTGCACGCACTCTCCTGGACAATGGTTCCTCGATTAACTTAATGCCCACGGCCCTCTATGAGCGGCTTAATCTCGGACCTCTTAGGAAATCTATAGCTATTCTACAGTTTGCTGACAAATCCACTAAGAGGTCCCAAGGAGAGTTAAGGAACATTGTGATCAGAGTCGAGGGACAAGAATACATGGTGGACTTTACTGTCCTGGATATGGAAACCCCTCGTAATTGGAGAGATTCCCAGATCAT
The DNA here is from genome assembly GCA_037367405.1 of Ottelia alismoides. Lineage (NCBI taxonomy): Eukaryota > Viridiplantae > Streptophyta > Magnoliopsida > Alismatales > Hydrocharitaceae > Ottelia > Ottelia alismoides. The sequence goes on from JAZKJV010001233.1 coordinate 67,592, forward strand.
TTTAGGTAGGCCTTTCCTCAGAACTGCGGGGGCCTTATTTGATTATAAGACTGGGAAGATTCAGTTCCAAACTCCCGGCGGAGATGAGGAACTAGAGATGAAGCAGACGAGATGGCAGAGACTGGACTCCGAATCCAGCACCGAGTACTCTTCTACCGAGACAGACTGTGAACATGTAGACGTAGTTGGGCCATGGAAACAGAACCCAGCCAGCATCAATACGTTCATCTCCTTTGAAGATGATCCAGTGCATGAGTCAGTTTGCGAGATCCTGAGGAACGAGTACAGCTATGAACCTACATCACCCTACATCTTTGATGACGTAGAGGCCCAGTTGGGCCTGTCAGTCCTTACATCCTTAGGACAATCAGAAGATGAGGATGACGAGTCGGACGAGGCGTTTGCCGATTGTATGGAAAATTTTGACGATCCGACTCCAGAGCCGCGCTTGGTGGCAGCTATTACAGAACATGATCCAGCCACTTCCAACACCGAACCAGATCAGATTGAGCCAGACCTCTTAGACGATCACACTATTCCTGAACTCAAACCTTTACCCACAACTCTGAAATATGCCTTCCTTGCGGGCCAAGACAAGAAATTTCCGGTCATTATCAGTTCGCAATTGACCGAGGAGCAGGAATCTCGCTTGCTAGAGATCCTGGAGAAGAACCGCAAGGCAATAGGCTGGAGCATTTCCGATCTCCACGGGATAAATCCCGCTCTGTGTTCGCACCATATTTACTTGGAGAATGAAGCCAAACCCTCTCGTGAATTCCAACGCCGGTTGAATCCAAATTTACGAGAGGTTGTGAAAAAGGAGATAGAAAAATGGTGCGACGCGGGTTTCATTTACCCAATCTCCGACTCTAAGTGGGTGGCCCCAATCCATGTTGTCCCGAAAAAGTCGGGAATTCAGACGACCACCAACGAGGACGGAGAGGAGATCGTGACGAGAGTACCCACGTCATGGCGCGTCTGTGTGGATTACAGACGCTTGAATGCCGCGATGAAGAAGATCATTTCCCCCTACCATTCATTGATCAGATCCTAGAAAGATTAGCGGGGAAAGAATTCTTCTGCTTCCTGGATGGGTTCTCGGGCTACAATCAAGTGGCCATAGCTCCGGAGGACCAGGAAAAGACCACGTTCACATGCCCCTTTGGTACCTATGCTTTCAGGCGCATGCCTTTTGGGCTATGCAATGCTTCAGGTACTTTTCAAAGGTGCATGATTGCTGTATTCGCCGAAATGGTCGGCGAATTCCTGGAAGTCTTCATGGACGACTTCTCGATCCACGGCGATTCTTTTGATTCCTGTCTTAGGAATCTGGACCGAGTCCTCAAAAGATGTTGTGTGGTCAATCTGGTGCTCTCCTGGGAGAAAAGTCACTTCATGGTGACGAAGGGCATAGTGTTGGGGCATGTCATCTCCAAGAGAGGAATGGAGGTTGACCCGGCCAAGGTGGACGTGATCAGACGACTCCAGCCACCAACCAACATAAGGCAGTTGCGGTCGTTCCTCGGGCATGTCGGATTTTATCGAAGATTTATTAAGGATTTTTCTAAGATTGCCCGACCGCTAACTGAGCTTTTAGGCAAAGACACGGAGTTTATTTTAGATCACAAATGTCCTGAGGCCTTTAAGCTTCTACAAGGAATGATCATGGACGCACCCATCTTACAAGTCCCAGATTGGTCTCTACCTTTTGAGATCATGACGGACGCCTCAGATTATGCTGTTGGGGCTGTATTGGGACAAAGAAGAGATGGCGTCCCGTTTGCAATTCACTACGCAAGCAAAGTGCTTGATTCTGCTCAGCGTAACTATACAGTTACAGAAAAGGAAATGCTTGCAGTAGTGTTTGCCTTGGACAAATTCAGATCTCACCTAATCGGATCCAAGGTAACTGTGTTCACAGACCACACGGCACTACGATATTTAATGGAGAAGAAGGACGCAAAGGCGCGTCTTCTTCGTTGGATTTTACTTATCCAGGAGTTTGATTTGGATATCCGTGATAAACCTGGTAAGAAGAACGTAGTGGCCGATCACCTGTCTCGTCTCGAAGATCTTAATACTTCCGAGGTTTCACCAATTCGAGACTCCTTCCCTGACGAGTCGATTTTTGTTATCGACTCACTTCCGTGGTACGCCAATATCGTGAATTATCTTGTCTCCAAGAAAGTTCCCGAAGATTGGCCCAAGAGCCAAATCGACCGACTAAAGTCGGACGCTAGACACTACCATTGGGAGGATCCGATCCTTTTCTTTGAAGGACCGGATTGTGTCTGGAGACGTTGTATTCCTCAGGAGGAATACCAGAGTGTCCTTTCTTTATGCCATAGCTTAGAGGCAGGAGGACACCACTCCGGGAAGAGGACCGCATGGAAGGTACTTCAGTGTGGCTTCTACTGGCCGACTCTGTTTCGCGATGCCACCGCCTTCGCGAAGTCGTGTCCAGTCTGCCAGAGAATGGGAGGAACCGTCGGTTCCAAGGATGAGATGCCAATGCAGCCGGTCATCATTTGTGATGTCTTTGACGCCTGGGGCATCGATTTCATGGGCCCATTCCCTGTCAGTCACGGATTCGAATACATCCTTCTTGCGGTTGATTATCTGTCCAGATGGGTGGAGGCTATCCCGACCCGAGCCGCATATAGCTGGACTGTCTGTAAATTTATCAGAGAGCACATAATCTATAGGTTCAGGATCCCCAAAATGATGATATCAGACGGGGGTAGCCACTTTGTGAATCGGAAGGTGAAGAAACTCCTGAAGGACTACGGCATGGAACACCGTGTCGCGAGTCCTTACCACCCACAAACCAATGGTATGGCTGAGGTGTCGAATAGGGAGGTGAAAACCATATTGCAAAAGCTTGTCCGCCCAGACAGGAAGGACTGGTCTCAGATCTTGGATCAAGTTCTCTGGGCGTATAGGACGGCTTACAAGACACCGTTAGGCACCTCCCCATTCCGAATGGTATTCGGAAAGCCGTGCCATTTGCCCGCAGAGTTAGTGCACAAATCAGAATGGGCAATAAAGAAGGTCAACTGGAACACACACCTAGGTCAGAAACAGAGAGACATGGATCTGAATGAGCTTGTGGAAGTCAGAAACCGAGCATACGACAACAGTTTGGTGTACAAGGACAAGGTGAAGCGTTGGCATGATAGATATATCAGACGAAAGACCTTTGTTCCAGGACAGAAGGTATGGTTGTTCAATGCTAGGCTGAAGATTTTCCAAGGCAAGTTGAAGTCTAAGTGGACGGGACCATTTGTCGTCCGTACGGTGCATGATAGTGGATGTGTCGAGATCTCAGATCTCGCAGATGACGCATCGACATTCCTAGTGAATGGACAGCTGTTGAAACACTTCGTCGAATCCAATGAGCAGTTAGTCCATGTCGAGGAGATTGTATTCATGCGCGAGACAGATACAGCAGATTCACATCAAGCCGCGTATGAGACCTTGCAGCAGTGAACTCCAGCCATCCGCAGCATCTCGAAAGATTCAGACCGACTCATCTGTATATATCATCATTCTTGTACAACCTACCCTTTCTCCCGCGACTTTAGTAACCCATCCCCGCCTCATCAGATCACTATCTTGGACTATACTTAGGATAACCAGATCCTAAGTATAGGGGGAAGGGTCACCTAAGTCGGTTCACTGTACATTCTCCAGATCACATTGGTCCTCATACTCATTTCCTACCTATACTTAGGCTGACCTAAGCCTAAGTATAGGGGGGACCGATGCCCGCATTGTATACTCATCCATTTCCCCTCTTAACCTCGTCCGCCCCATTTTTGATCTTCTTCTACACTTAGACTGTCAGAGCCTAAGTATAGGGAGGGCGAGACGACTTCTACACTTTTGTAATTTTAGCTCTCCTACGCTTAGCCCGAGCTATGTCTTTTTAGTCGCTTTCGTGCTCTGAGGACATAACACACGCTAAGTATAGGGGGGCGTGTATATATTACATATATACTTTACCCATAGCTCGTACTTTCACGTATTTTCGCGTATTTTTGTATATATTTTGCAATAATTACGGGTGGGTAAAAATTGAAAAAACAAAAAAAAAATTTGTATACTTGTATAATATGTACTATATGTATAATACTTGTATAAAAATTTGTAAAATTCTTGTAAAACATACTTTTGTAAAATTTGTTGTAAAATAGGGTGTATACTAAAAAAATCGTGTATACTATGTACAAATTATATCAACTAAAGATTGTTGTAAATAATAAAAAAAAGAGATTGTTGTATACCAGAAAAATAAAACAAATTGGCTTCTTATTTACTCTTGCATATTATCCTGCATTTTAAAAAAAAAGTCTTGCATTTCATTCATAACATGACATCTCATCTGCATACGTTGCTTATGCAAAGTGAAAAGCTAGTGGGTTCTGGACCAAATTATGAGCAGATATTGAGGATGGAAATGATTTGACCTTAATCCACCTAATTTCATAGGAACCTTATAGGAACTGGAGTTAAGATTTTTCAGGTCAGGTGACTTAATTCTTTAAGTCTGCAAGTCTATGTTCATATGTCATATTGACAAGCCTGAGTAGAGCACTTAACAACACACACATGACTCTTAGAGACAATGGCTTGACGTGCACCAGCACTTTACACATGGCTCTCTACGGATGAGGTGATAAGGAGGCAGTTTCCTTTAGCTTGGGGTAGCATATGAGGGTAGTACTTCTAGGCGGAACCTCTCTTCTTCTTCTAGTGAAGGAAGTGCGTCTCAACTTGGACTAGTGGTGATGAAGGCTAAAGACAGAAGCAGTGGGTTGCAATAAAGCTTCAAAAGAGGGATAGTCTACTGACTCAAGAGGAAATTTCTTATATCTATGCTGCATCATGTATGTACAAAGGCATGTTTGTTGAAAAAAAAAAGAAAAAAAATGCCAAAAAGAACTCCAAAAAAGTGGTGGGTCGGATTGAAAATTTAATAACCCCACCGGAGTATACGTAGTCAAGAGAAGCAAAAGCTTGTGGTCACCTTGTTACTTGCAGCGGGAGACTTAGCTACACTGGCTGAGCTTCCAAAAGTCTATACTTCTTCCCCCTCTTCTTGAGCCGGTTGAACTTGAACTTAGAAGGGAATACCCCGCTTCTCGAGGAAAGAGTTGCTAGACCGAGGCATTAGAGTTACCAGGTTGGGGGAGGTTGTTTCTTTGTTACTTCTGAGGTGGGGAGTCATTTATCACTTACACTGCATGAAAAGATTCATGGTCATTAGAGTTTGTGTATGTAGACTTGTTCTGATTAGGTGAGTTGAGGAGTCTTGAATAGAAGACTTGTGGAACTTGAAGTCTGTTAAGTCTTAAACTCAGATCCCAATAAGGTTCCGACACATGATTAATCCAAAGGTCGAGGCAAGCGCTATTTTTAACTTTTGTTCATGACCTTGGTATGGAACCCAATCTCATTTCACTTTTGCATTTCATTTAGTTGCTCGGGGACGAGCAAGGTTTAAGTATAGGGGGTTGATGAATCTGTGATTCATCACTCTAAAAGTTGAAAATAGAGCTTTGTTCCCGAGTAAATAGCAGCATATTTCCACTTATATTGCATAAATAGCATTCATGCACGCAAGCATAATATCTGCATTTTAGCATTCATATTTGCATTAAATAAGAAGCCAATTTCACTTGTAAATATTCACCTGTATATTAGATAAAATACCCTTGTAAAATAGCCCAAATATCCTGAGAACCCTAGTACATTAAAACATACATAAAGCCCTCATACAAACCCCTAATTAGGTCTACTCACTCTTAGAATACTACATATTAAAAGACCTTCAAAATGAGACTAATTTCATTGAAATCGGAGCTTGTATGAGAGACTTGGGTTTTTGGGTCATTTTGTATACTACATATGTACATTTATGTATCCTTGTATTTATGTATCATATTTGACCTTATCTCCGTCTTTGGTCAACATGAAACTTGTAGATCTCATTAAGATCTACAACTTTCATGTTTTGAGTTTTTCCAAATTCGGCTTCCTCTTCTCTCTACACGTGTTTCTTTCTCCTTGCCGTCAGATCTTCCCCGCGCTTCATCTGATCCCTCCATTCGCGCCGCTCCCTCAGCCAGACACGTGGCGCATCCACCCACCACTGGATCACTCTTCTGATCTTCCATCTCAGCCGACGCTTCCACCTTGATCCTCATCCGCTCGATCGGCCCCCACTGCCCATCACAGCCGTTCGTAACCGCCTGATCCATAGCGTGCCATGTGGCGCTTCCATCCGCCTCTGATCGCTCCTTCCCTGATCAGATCTACACCGTCGCTCCACGCTCTGATCTCCACCGTTGGATCACAAGATCCAACGGTGGAGACCTCGTCTCCTACCTCCAGGCGCCCCTCTCCCCCACGTCCCTTGCCTTGCGGGAGGGGCGCCCCCTTTCCTTTTCTGGACACACGTCAGCCACCTCCTCCGGCCGCTGACCTCCCCACGACATCCCCCACTCGTCCCTCTCCCTCGCCAGCTCCCTCAAGCACCACCATCTCCACCATACTCGCCCCACGACGGCCACCAACTTCGCCACTCACCCAGCCAGACCACCTTCTTCTCCCTATAAATACCCAGCCACCGGCACCGTTCACCTCCATCCGCCACTCCAGAGAGATCCCTCGAGCTCCAAGCTACCTATTGGTGACAACAATTGGTTAAGTTGTCGAGCGAAGACAGAGATCCAACTCCGGCGAGATCCACGGCCGCCACCGCCGTGCCGCAGCCTCCCTCGAGCAGCTGCTAGAGCTCGGGACCCTACCGATCCCTTGAGCGACGACCTGGAGCTCAAAGCTGAGCCCCATTCCCCAGGTAACTCCCCCCATCCGTCCGCCGATCTTCTTCTCCATTTTCTTGAGTTTTCTCCGTTTTTATTCGCCGTCACCGACCATCCTCGCGCCTTCCAATCACCTCGACGAGCTTCGCGTCGAAGCTCCGATCCTCGCGGTATCTTCCGCGCACTCCGACGATAAGTTTCACCCTCCTCCGACCAACAGCTCCGCCATTTGGCTGGAGCTCGTTCGCCGGACCACCTCACTCCACCATAGGCCTCGCCGATCACTCCACTCTCCTCCACGAACACCTGCACGCCTCGGCTATACGTCTAACCCTTTGCAGGTCCTAAATACTTCATTGGCCGGAGCCTCGCCGGAGCCCCCTTCGAGCTTCATCGACACCGAGCTCCAGCACCCCTCCAAGGATCTAGAGGCCACCGGAGGCTTCGTCGTGCAACTCCGCTTCTTCCGAGCTACGTGGGAGCTGACGAAGCTCTTCATCGGCGCTTGGCCACCGAGGCGGAGCTAGGCAACCTTCACCGGAGCACCGCCTTCCCCTCCGCAGGTGGCGGAGGACCGTTAGAGACGAAGAAGCAGTGGCCGTTCGATCATCCGATCGAACGGTCCTCGTCCCGCCACGTATTCCACCACCGCGACAGTCCTCGACCGTTCATCGCGCTTCTGATCCGACGCCTCGCAAGTCGCCACGCATCTTCATCGACATCCCTTGGATCCATCTTGATCCAAGGGCCTTCAGGCCGCCACGTCTACTTATCCGAGCCTCGGCCCCCAAGCCTAGGCTCGGGTGACCCGAAGCTGCACCGAGGCTAGACCGAACCTCCAGAGGACCCGAGCCTCGCTCCGAGCCTCCGACGCCCTCCGAACCTAGGTCGCCCACGTGAGGAGCACGTGCGACCTGGGTTATTTGCACAGACGCCCCTGAAGCTTTCGGAAATTACAAAAAGGTCCCTGTGAAGCAGACCTCACGTGAGGAGCACGTGTCTCGTGGAGAAATTGCATCCAAGTCCTGCATGTTATCGGTAATTGCATTTTAGTCCCTGTCAGCATATTTAATTTTTGAAGTTTCAATTTCCAGTATTGCATTTACACCCTTGTGTTTGCACGTGTCCATATAGTGCATTTTTCATCATTTTGAGATTCTAAAAATTGCATGTTGTTGGAAATCTTGTCCTCTATCTGTTAGTACACGTGTCTGATTTTTGTAGGCTTATTTGAATTATTAATGAATTAATTGGTTCATTGTTGATATATTTTGCCCAGTGATGCCTTTTGATTTTTGATTAATTATCTGTGCCTTCAAAAATTATAAAAAAATCACAGTAGCTTAAGGACATCATTTTTAACACACCATAAAAATTTCATAGCATTTGCACGCATATCGAGGCCTAAATAAATAGTTTGGTGATTCTCTTATATTAATTTTAATTAATTCATTTCACAGTAAATTTAAGTCCTGTCAATTTTCCTAGGTCCCTTATCATTAGACCCACCTAGGATAATTTTAGTTCTTGAAAAAAATTGTGATTTGATTTTTATTAAAAATTAAATACTGAAAATCACTCTGTCTGTTTATTTAATTCACAGAAAAATTATTTTGAGTCAAAAAAATTTCAAAAAAATTAGTGTAGGTCATTTTCATCGTAAATAATCATCTAGCCAATTTTCATTATTTTTGGACTTCGTTTGATACATCAATTAAATTTAACATTAAATTGGCTAAGATTTGTCTGCACATGTCTGCATAAGAATTAAAAAGACCAAAAAATTGATCCTCGAACATCAACACTTGAAAATTGCTGTAATCCACCTAAGGAGACAGTTGCCTCCCTGAGATCGACCTTGGACTCCACCAAGTAAAAAAAATTTCACCGCTTAAAATTGACCAAAATCTTATTTAAGTGGTTTTTGATTAATCTCTCGTATCCGACTGCAACGAACACTTAACATTAATTTGGACATTAATTTGACCGAATTAACATAGGGTGCGGGAGCGTTATCAGTATACAAGGCTCAAATTGACCTAGAAAACTAGCTTTAGAAATCCCTAAGACTCTAAGTCGATCCACATGCTAATCAGAAGGAATTCAACTCCTCTAATTGTCAGACTCTCAATACACATACACACACACATATATACACACACACACACAGGAAGTATGACTTAGTGTTGACTGCATCCACAAGAGTAGAGTCAAGATTTCATCAAAAGTTCCTATCTCAAAAGCTATCCTAAGGACCCAACCCTCAACTCTAGGGAATAAATCTATTCTTGTTTCACTCTACAATCTCTTTAGTTTGTCATACTTAAAAGGTTTAGATGTTCGGCTAGAAAATGAAATTATTAGGATTGTGTCATTCTTTTCTATTCCTCTCATTGGAACAAGGTTTTTCTCAAGTGACAATACTAAACACATTTGTATAATTTTTGTGTCAATCAGTTTGTCCGTCAAAAGAGATTGAGTCGCTTGTACTTGTTTTCCTGGGAATACACTGGAGTGTGTCTTTTTAAAGTATCTAAAATACTTGCACGTAGACTTGTAGCATTAGTGATGCAGAGCCCTTTTGATGTACTAGACCGACTCAGAAGAGCCTAAGATTTGGTCCAATTGGACATTTAAAAGGTAGGAGTGTTCGCCTTGAATATAAGTTCATATGATGTAGCTTTGTAATGTAACGTGCTTTTCATCATTTCCATTTTCGAGGGATTTTCCCTTCCTTTTTGTCTATCTCCACTGCTTTTAAAAAATATTAGCACGCATTGATCAACTTATTAATTATATGTCATCAGACCTTGACAATTTAGGTGAAAGTCAAGATATAGTATGAGAAATGCTCGTTAAGATGCTTACATTCAGGTTTCATGAAGCCATCATTAATTTTATCCCATTCTCAAGAATCATATAGATCAATTCCAAAATCAAACTTCCAATCCTTGGATCCTACAATAGACTTCTAAATTCCCCTTAGAAGAGAAAAATCAGACACACAAAAATGACCCAACTTATAAGAAGGATAATAATTCAAGAATTGAATATCCTCAATAAAAAGGTGTATGTACCACCATATCTAATTCCTCTATCAATAAATCATCTTCCTTGATCGACACCACTCTTTTCAACGAACTTGATGGACTTTATCTTCCAAAATAAAGAATTGAAATCCAAACATTCCTCCATGTTGAACTTTAAAATACTCTAAAACAAGATAATCTTATATATACTAAGGACAAGATGGTTCAGTAACCGTCACAATCTCTCGGGAACCTAGTACTCGAAGACGTCACAATCTCTCGGGAACCTAATACTCAAAGAAACTGAAGAGGCAAAACAGATTTAATACTTTTTAATTGTATTTTAAAGATTAACTACAAGAGTTAGGTTAATTCCCACACACCCTTAGCTTTTGAAAAGAATTTTGAAAACTTCTTAAAATTATTATCACATAAATATAGGTTTTCAAAATATTTTACAAATGATTTTTCAAAACATGTCAATTCGTATTCTTACAAACAATATAAAACATTTGAAAACCATGTCAAATGTGTACATAATTTAGAAAATCATTTTCAAAAAATTGTGTATAGAAAATCAATTCATGGAATATAATATGATACTTGTAGCCCTTAAATGTTTGAAAATTTTTAAAATTTATGAGCTATGGATAAAGTCTATGTATAAGTAAAAACGTAGAAGAGACTGAAGAATAAACATAAGGATAAATAATGGAGAGTGTAGGGATGAATTCTCCCCTATAGTCGCGTTGAAAATAACCTAAGTATAACTATGAAAAAGAACAAGAGTCAAAGAAAATCTACAAGAATTAAGTTAGAAAGAATAAGAATCTGTTGATGCTGAATCGAGTGTCTATACTGATGAATCATGTCTTTTTCGAAGAAATATGAAATCGAATCACTAGGCATAAAGTCAATCTCTTCAATGGGAGTTAATCTTTCATTTGATTCTACAAAATGATTAAATAACTGCATGTTAACCACAAAGGAAGGTGCATTCTCTGAAAGCTCTGAAATATCAACACCGACGTTTCCATGCACTTCCTTTACTATATAAGGACCCGTCTACTTTGATTTAAGTTTTCCGTGGAAAATATTCGACTTCGCATCATGGCCTCAAATTTTAATGAAATTTGATTGAATTTCAGTCGAATATCTATATCCTGCTGAAATCGAAATTCGACCGAAATGGTCAAAATGACCGAAATACGAGGGCCCTAGTATAAAAAATGACCGAATCCACCGAAATTCCATTTCGATCGGTCACCAAAATGGTGACCGAAATCGACATTTAGGTCCTTGCTTTGATTTAACCAACTATACCTTTTGTCTCGGGACAAAGTTCTTGCATCTAATATGCAAATTATGCCACTTTTTAACTTTGTCCTTTTATATAAAGTTGTTGGCATATGCGCGATTACGGATTTCCACTAACTGAATCAGGTCAAGGTCTCTGCACAACTTTCTTAAGTGACAACTCTAGTTAATTTTCTTTATCGTCCACTCAGACTTATGAACTAATCCAACGGATAAATGACATGGCTTGCCATATATCATTCTAAAAGGTAAAGTGCCAAGAGATGTCTTGTAGGTCATCCTATAAGCCCACAGAACTTTGTCTAGCAATTGAGATCAGTTCTTCCTACTGGGATGGACTAACTTTTGAATAATGCTCTTCACCTCCCTATTTGAAACCTCTTCCATGTCGTTCGATCGTGGGTGATAAGGACTAGTTACTATATGCTCAAATCCATATTCCCTTGCTAAAGATTTCATCTGTCTATTCACAAAATGGCTACCCCCATCAGAAATCAAAACTTCAGTTACCTCGAACCATGAAATAATATGATTCTTTATGAACTTACGTATAGTCCTACTGTCTGCAACTCGGATTGGAATAGCCTCCACCCATCTCGTTAAATAATCCACCGCTAACAAGATGTACTTAAAACCTTGGCTATTAGGGAAATGATCGATGAAATCTATGCTCCAAGCATCAAAAACATCACAAAAAATCATCGACTGCATGGGCATCTCATCTTTAGAACCAACTGTCTCTCCCATCCTTCGGCAAACAGGTCACGCCCGTACAAAATCAGTGGCATCTCTAAATAAGGTCGGCCAAAATAAACCGCATTGTAACACCTTGTATGTAGTTCTCTTTCTTGAATGGTGTCCTCCCGCCTCAAGAGAATGACAATATGTGAGGACACCTTCTCCAAACACAATACGATCCTTCAGAGAAAAGAAACAGATCTTCCCAACGATATCTCCTTGAATCCGACTTGAGTCAGTCCATATTGCTCCTTGTCCAACCATGGGAACTTACTTGGAGACAAGGTAGTTCACCGTGTTGGCATACCATGGAATTGAGTCCACAACACAGATCGACTCATATGGAAAGGTTTCTTGAATTGGCTCAAAATCAGGGGACTCCTTTATCTCAATCCTGAAAGATGATTAGCCACTATATTCTTGACTCTGGGTTTATCCTTAATTTTCAAATCAAACTCCCGAAGTAATAATATCCACCTAAGATAGAGTTAAATGCGCACATCTTGCTTACTACTACAATAGTTATTATATTGTTTGTCTCATTACTGAGTAATTGCTCATAGTGTTACCCTCGTGTGAAACTAACAGGTGTACCTGAGCAGCAACCGCAAGAGTAGTGGCTTTGAGGAGATCGAACTTTCCACGTTATACTTGCACTAGACTGGGCACGTTCTACTTAGAGTAACTTATTTATTTCTGCATTTATTATGTTATGTACGAGAGACAATGTAATGAGATATGCAGAGAGCTTCCTCTATAACTTTTATAATTATATGTTGTGTCTCATTTTGTAGACATAGACTTGATGATTCTTATCAACGAGAATGGATGTTGAATTTTACTTTCCATTCTATATTATTCTCATGCATGTATATTATATGGGTAAAATGGGGCTGCCCCCAGGTAGTAGCCAACTTGGCTACTCCCACCCCTATTTTTCCCGTATTTTTTTTATTTTTTTGGAAAATAAAAATTTGTATATTCATCATTATATCCCTCTCACATTATATTAAAATTTCGTCAGAAACAGAGACTCCTAAGCCCTCCATCCAGACGTCATTTTTTTAACGGTCGTAGGATTTTTTAAATCGACCATGTTTGGATGGATGTCGTAGGAGTCTCTGTTTCTGACGAAATTTTAATAGAATGTGAGAGTGATATAATGATGAATATACAAATTTTTATTTTCCAAAAAAATAAAAAAATGAGGGAAAAATAGGGGTGGGAGTAGCCAAGTTGGCTACTCCCTGGGGGCAGCCCCATTTACCTCATATTATATATATATATATATTATATATATCAAATGTTGATCTAATGTGCATTAGATGGTTCGCTAAGTATCAGAGATAATGGGCATATTTGGACTGTAGGTCCGACGCTCTCGTCTCATTAGTTTCGATTGCCGGAGGGGCGAGGCATCACATATAGAGCCCAAGGCCATCAAAGAAGACTGCCGGATGGGGAGCAATCGATGATCGAAGGCAAGGAAGTCCATCATCCGTCCCTGTTCTTCGAAGAAAGTAGCCACCATCCAATCTAAGGCCGAACCCTGGTTTATATCTTGACCATTCGATCATCGGGCGAAACAAAGCGCGCATCAGCCGTTGGATGGAGTTAAGTGACGTGATCTGGATCGTCCCCTCACGTGCAATAAGTGGTAAATTCCATAAAGGTTTTTTATTTTATTTTTAGTATAATAAATGTCATTTATAGTGTAAAATATTTAGGAAATTTTGCGATAAGACCCGTGCTTCTTCTTGTTAATAGCATAAAGATCCGTGCCAGCTCAGCTTATGTAGGGTCCTCACATAAGTTGAGCTTTTTGCACACACACCCAATCAGTTTTATGTATTCATTTCCAGTATAGGAATTCACATATGCCATATATATTTTGAGGAAAATTGTATAAAGGACCTGTAACTTTGTATATTTCTACATGCCCTTTCCAGGCACGTATAGTTTAATATATTGTGTGAAATTTTCTTGTATGCCCTGAACTTAGTATTGTTGCTCTGCAATGCAAGTATATTTCATTTTAATTGAAAAATGGTCCTTGCCAATAAATGCATTGTATTTTCTTAGGATTTTTGTTAAACATATCCCCTGCTCGAATTTTATTTTGCAGAAATTATTGAGTTTACCTTGGATGATGATCCTTATTGCTATGATTTTTAATTTGGATTTTAACACATTTATCTATTTATTAAAATTTGAGTGAATTAAATTCCACTATTTACTTTGAAAAACACAAAAATATTAAAACACCTCTAAAAACTCCAAAAAATATATTATCTCTATTATGTTAGAATTCCATTCCAGACCAAAAATCACATAAAAATAAAAAAAAAACCCAAATACTTGTAAAAATCATAAAAAAAATATTTTAAAAATAAAAAACATTGATTTTTATTCTATAATTTTCTATAAATATTATCCATTTAAAATGATTTCTGATATTTTGAGTCTCATTTAATATTTTTAAATCCAAAAACCATTTTATTTGATTGAAAAGTCCTTATTTTTGTTTTTCCTATTATTTAAAAACCCATACAATTAGCAAAAATTATAGAATAATAAAAAATAGAAAATTATATAAAATCCAAAAACATTATATTTCCTGTATTTTGATTGTTTTTAGTAGTATTTATTATTATATTATCTTACCTTGTTTATATAGTGTTATATATTCTTATTTTATATATTTAAAAGAAAAAGAAAATTTAAAATTAGAAAATATAAAAGAAAAATTATAAAATTAAAACAATTAAAAATATAAAAAATTAAAATCCATGAAAATTCTAAATCAAAAACCTACACAAAAAGATAATAAAGGGATAAGAGAAAAGGACATTTTTTAGCATTGTTACACAATCTACCTTTTGCTCCCTGAGTTCGACATATACACATGCTTGCACGCTACACAACTTTGTTGAGAGTTATAATAAATTTTAACTCCACTTTTTTGTTATTTATTATTATATTTTATTTATGGATTAATTATCGATTGACTCGAGGTTTAGTGAGTGGTCCCCTCAGCGATAATTTGTCTTCATTTTTTAGTGATGATATTTTTAGACCCTTTCCAAATCTCAATCAACAAATAGCGCCATCGCCGGGGAGCAACACCGCATAGATTGCATTCATTTGTTTGTTCATTCTCTCTGTCTAGATTTATCATGCTTCATTTTATGTGATATTATTTGTGATTTCTCTAATCACTCTCCTTGTTTGAATTTGTTGTGAGGGATCGCTACGCGAGAGAGGATTTCTTAGGAGGACATGTGCACCCAAGCAAGGTGGAGTCAGATTTTTGACCTAGTTGGCAGGAGAGATCATCAAATAAGTACTTAGAGGAGTTTTCGAAGACAAACTCTTCACTTATATTGTATTTTTTTGGAAGTTAAAGTGAGAGACAAACATCATATAATTGTAATAATTTGGACTCCCTTAGACTTTGATACTTCATAAGGTTCAATGCCTAGTGATTGTTTACTTGGGGGCCTCTTTAGTTTTTGACACGTTTTCATCGATTTCTTTTCTTTGTTTTTCAACTTTATTTTTATTTCTTTTTGTGATTGAACCCTAGCTTAGGAATTGCTTGCTCGATAAATTAAGGTCCAAACCTCTAATTATATTTGCATGTACCTATAGATTCGTGCTTGGACTTAGTCAAATCATAATGGCTGATTTTTTAAACTTGAAACCACGTGCCACGAGAGTCTCCCTACAATACTTTGCAGTACCGGTTGTGGTGGGCATCGAGGAGTCTCCAAGACCGGACCTTAGATTTCATATCTAGATAACTAGCATATGTTGTTTCACGGTAATAGCAATTATTATTTTAGGGTGATTTCATCGGCTTGCATTTCATGTAATGTAGTTTTCAATTCTTTTATGCATCATGTATGGAAAGAGCTGAGAAGCACTGTAAGTCTTCTGACCATGCATGCATCATCAATCCCAACTTGTATTGCTTTTTCGATATTCTCCCTCTGATTTTGATCACCTAGGATGTTAGTAGAATTGGAAACTCATTAGATAATTGCATTGAAAAATATCAAAAAAATGACAACCAACAATAAAATTGGGACTGCTAACTCTACTTGATTCCTAAAATAAATGTAATGGGTTCATTGACTTGTGGAGAGAAACTCTCTCATTGTATGTGCATTTTACTCTCATGTATAAACTAAGGATTAATGCACAAATCCATGCCTACCTACATGTTGTACAACTTTTTTGAAACTCACCTAACTCTAAAATATAAAAGATAAAAGACTACCATATTCGGTCTTCACTACGTTGAGTAGGTGAATTTGGAGGTTGCTTTCTACATTGATTGTGATTTTTTTCCATTCATGTTCATCACTCTTGAGTTGGTAGATCTATGAGGTTTTGAGCTCTCTTTTTATTGAGTTCACCACCCTTTCTTTGCCCATATTATTGTCTTCTATATCTAAGTTGTGATATCGTGTCTTGATCTTCATTTTAGAAGCCAGATTTTGCGGCTCTATCCTTACCCATATCACTCCCTAGTCCAGTTCAAGGGTTCTCTTCTTGAATCACAATTTTGTCTCCTTTTTAACATTCTCATCCACCCTCATCGTTCTCTTCTATATCATCCCTTCTTTCACCGAGATTGATGTGCTATTAGATGAGGGCCACATCAAGATTGTGAGTATAGGAATTATTTGAGTAAGACAGGCAGATTTGAGGATGTTGAGATTGGTGTGCTATTTTTGGTGGATCCGACTTTGATATGTGCATATAGATTATTGAGGATTCTGATTTTGGCACGATTACATGTGTGATTCTTCATTGAGGATTTTGATCTGACACACAATTTGAGGATGCGATTGATTCCCGATAATTTGACGATGATTCCATGAGGCATGAGTGTATGGTCTATTATTAAGTTCCACTTATCTTGATTAGATGCTTGATGTGCGGTCTCTTTATGTGCTTCAAATCAATGGTACTCGGAACCCACATGTTTCACCCATCTTCCTGACTGATCCATCCTCCATCTCCTGACTCTCCTATCCCCATTTAGCACTTCGATCACTTTCTAACATCTTGACCCATCTCAACTGAATTGATTGATTTGAGGAACTGCATTTGTGATTGTACTGATGATCTCTTAACCCTCTTACAACCTTATGCCTCCTACTGATGATTGATTGATTGATTATTTTTGAGGACCTGGGACTTGATGCCAACACTTCCTTGAGGACCATCTGCAGGAGAATGCAACATTTTCTAGAGGACCATCTGCGGGAGAGTGCAACTATTTAGTTTATTATCAGTTTCACTCACTGCTTGTGTGTCAACCTTGTTGAAGCACAAAATCGAGTCGTCTGATTTGATCTATCGGTCTCACTGTCTAATTGTGTGTCCGATCTGTTGGAGCACGAGATTGATTATCTATGGAGTCCTTTGAGTCTTCTCTCCTTGACAGTCGTCGCAAGGATGAGCCTCATTTAATTATTCATCACTTAGTTCACAATACTCTCTGAGGGTTATCTACAGGAGAGTGTGACATCTTTGAGTTCTTTCAGTCTCTTCTTCTGGGTAGCCGATATGTCGCCTACCCATACTGCTTCTGTTGATCCGTCTGATCAATCTGACTCCTTTGAGTCTGCTCACCTTGACGACCCTCGCAAGGATGAGTTCTATTCTGATTATTAATTTCTTTAATATGTATCACTCCCTAATGGTTTGAATGAGAATACATCATTTTATAGGTACTCAGCTTCATTATGGTGTCTCTAATCTGATGGAGCACGAAGATGAGTCTTCTGATTTGTGTACTCAGTCTCATCTCTAGTTGTGTATCCTATTTGGTAGATCATGAGATCGAGTCTTCTTATCATTCTGAGATCTTCGACCCATCTGAGTCTGCTCACCTTGATGATCCTCGCAAGGAGTGAGTTGTGATATTCGGTGTGTTTATGATCTTTCAACCCTATATCCACCAGATATCAAGCTACATAGAGAGTCTCATGTTCTTCACATTTCGTATCTTCCGGAGACTATGAGTGACATGGGAGGAATCTATATTGTTCCTTCCTTCTCCATGACTTATGATATCATCTTTGATCTCTGTCTCCATTCTTACGAGCAAGTATTTTGCATCCCGCTACCGGATCCTGGCTTAGTTTTTGATATGTTTTTCCTGGTAGGTGACCCCCACCTGATTGTGTATTAGGGTGTCTTACTCTTTCTGCCTTTGTCACCATTCTCACAAGGAGGCGATGATGAAAGTACAATATTCAACTAGCAGATGCCGTCCTGCACTTCACCATTCTTTAATGCTGGTGTGTATATGTGTGTGTGTATATATATATAGTCTTTCCCTTTCTTCTTTCTCCCGTATGTCGTGTGTACCCCAGATCATTCGCCATATATGTGTATATATACTTAGGACGTACTTTGTCCTATGTATGGGGGTGCACTTATTATGTCGTTCTTTCTTCATTCCGTTTCATCCCTCTTGTTGTTGCCTATAGCCAGGGCTCTTTTACCCTAAGTATAGGGGGTGATGCGCCTATTTACCTAACGTATTTTCTCTTTTTCTCTTTTGTTATCAGCTTCTTTTTATTGATCCACTCGCTTGTCTCCTCTCTTGTTGATTTTCTCTACTATACACAGGGATATTTTACCCTAAGTATAGAGGGAGACAGATTGAGTTGTGATCTGTGTATTCTTACCCTCGACCCTCCTACATGTAGATACAACTTGCTATACTTAGGATTATTTACTCCTAATTATAGGGGAGAATGTCGGTTTCGTATTCATTTATTTCTTTATTCTTACCTCTCTTATTCATTGTAGTATAGGCTTTTATATACTCAGTGCGAGTTATGTCTTCTCTTTTGTTTTCGTTCTATGAGAACATATCTCAAGCTAAGTATAGGGGGTCATATATACTCTGTATATACTTTAGACATAACTCATACATACATATTTTTGAATAATTATGGCTAAAATTATTATACACACACATATAATTCATTAAATCAATTAATAAAAAGATGTTCATATTCCTCAAATTATTTTTCTATATACTGATTAATAAATCAGGTAAAAATGATTTGCAAAATGTTTGAAAAATAGTGTGAAAACCTTTTTAAAAATCTGTTAAAACTATTTGGAATTTTTTTGTAAAATGTTTTCAACCTTTGTAAAATTATTTTGTTTGTAAAAATTTCTTTCCTTTACGTGAAATGAAATGTTTTGAAAACATATTTGCAAATGATTTTGAAAATGATTGCAAAAATATTTTGAAAAATCTATTATACTGTTTGAAAAACATTTGCAAAATGTTTGTAAAAATTATTGTAAAAAATATTTTTGGACTATAATTTTCAAAATTATTTAAAATGATCTTCAAATAAGTTTGAGGAATATATACATTATCCTAATAAATCAACATTTTTCACCAACTGTATATATATATGAAAATAATAACATATCCCATGCGCCAATCCTTAAAAAACCTAATTCTTGTCAATAACTGATAATTCTCATGTGAATATATGTGCCTATTTATTTTTCAAAAATCTTTTGATTTGAAAAATCCCAAAAACATTTGCAAAATCTTTTGAAATTTTGCATAATGCTTTGTAATTTTTTAAAAACCATAAAAAGTTCGAAATTTGAGAATTGCACCAAAAAAAATTTCCGCATTGTATATATCATTTGCATTTTTTGGGATTAAGTTTAATAATCGAACAAGTCTAAGTAAAATTCAAAGATTGGAGCTTGATTGGATCTTAAATATATCTAATCATAGTAACCCTATAGGAACTGGAATTGAGGTACTTAAGGTTTAATTGACTTAATTATTTTAGAATTGTGAATCTTGGTTCAATGTCGTCTTGACTGCCTAAGTAGAGTATTTCGGAGCACATGCATAACTCTTGCTGATAATGGCCTAGATTGTATACCTTTACCTTTCACTTTGCTAACCTTAATTGAAGTGGTAGAGAGCTAGATTTGCCAACATGAGACATAAACCAATGAAAACATTGGAAGTCACACATTTGTGGCCATTGTACCCCAACCCCATCCAAAAGCCACATGGTCTAACACAGAAGATGTGGGTTGGAATGAAGCTTCAAAATAGGGATGGCTCGAGAAGAAAAAGTTATTATGTAAATGCTGTTGTATATGGTATTTCAAAAGAACTTCAAAAAAGTAGACAAACCCGATTGAAAATAAAATACATGCCGGAGTGTACATATTTATATAGTCAAGAAGCAAGCTTGAGCTTCAAAGTCCTCACGCTTCCACGATGCGCTTAAGGATCTTATCATATCCTTTAAGTGGTATCAGAGACAGGCTGGAAGTTTTGGATACGATCCATAAACTAAGAAGACTTGGGTTCATAAGGGATTGTGAAAATTCTATCGTATTTCAATTTTCACAGCCCTATTTTGTGATAAATTTTGGCCCTGGTTAAAATGTTTAAACAGAAAACTATCACTTGAATTTTGTTCCCCATTAAATAAGGAAATCAAGGGATTTTAGTTTGCATAATTTGGATTCTGTTTGCTCAAGTTATGATAATGACCATATATCCATTGTTTCGGGGATGTCGAATAATGACGTAATTAGTGAGTTAATTAATGTTTTAAAACATTTCAAAAATGCATGTTTATTATTTGCATTCTATTTTAAATAAAATTAGCAAACTTTTAAAACTTATTTTGCTTAATTTGGATTTAAATGATTGAGATATGATAATTTTAGTAAGTAGGGGTCACTGCTGAAAAGTACATACTTGATCATGAACCTTATGATTGTCATTCAATTAAATTAATAGAAATTATTTGGTTGATTTCTCGAGATAATTATTGATGAATATTTGTGAAATATTTAAAGATGATAATTATTTCTTTGAATGACATTGACCATAACCAACTTTATTAGATATGATCTAGATCACAACTGGTTACATGAACTTTCAACAAACATGTTACTTGAATAAGTTTGGAAATTTATTTAGCAAATTTCCTTATAATCAAAATTATTTTTATTACTATTATATGGTATATTTTTGGTTGAATAACCCGATGATCATCTCAAGTACACAATGATCAATTTGGCATTATCCTTTCCTGAGGTAGATATGGTGTTTAGTCGGGGAGCGTTGGGGTAGCAGGTTGCATCGTGTGCGGTCTGTCCTACTCACGTCGATACTGGCCATGACAGGGGTAGGGATGGGATAATGCATGAAAGATCATGGTGTATTTTTCTAATTATTAAAATTCGAATAATACATACTTTGAGTAAAAACGTTCTTTCATGTAACAATCAAGTTTGTTGATTGAATTGGATTGATAATTGATTTAATGTGAATAGATTGATTATATACAATAGAACACTCTATTTTGAATAGAGTTGTTTTTTTCTTGGAAGAATTAATTATGTGAATATAATTCATAATAATTAATTAAAATTTGAACATGATATGGAGGACTACATAAGTGATATCCATGGTCTCTCGTCAAGGCAAAGGGTTCCGTCGCTAGAGATTGTATGTCAGAGATGCATTTCCGAAGTGATAGCTTCTGCATACAAGCCATTTATATCGGGCTCTTTGCTTCTCGAACGAGTAAGGACATATGCATTGTGACCCCAATATTGGGTCCTCATATTATTGGGGTGATATTGGATTGCGTAGCAAGTTGTATTCCTGTTGACAGTTAGTTCAATTAATGATGGGTCAACATCACCTTAGGGGTGGTAGGGTCGAATGTTAAAGATCGAGTTGAGAATGCAAGTTGAACTTGCAAGGCGGAATGTGTTCCCACTTCTTTTTATCCGAGTTACAGTTTCTCGTATTATTGGGATGTGACAAGATAAGAAAGGATATCCCATATCTTGTTGAGATATAATGGTAAGTATATCTCTTACACTGAAAGTGATTAAGGGAATGAACTTTCAATGTTGACAAGGCAAGACAACTTTGATATAAAATTCCTAAAATCAAAGTAAAACATGTATATATATTTTATATATTTATACAAATTTCTTATTTCAATTAATCCTCCATTAAGTACACTCAATACTATACTCAATAATGACCAGTAAATTATCATGAATTGGATTCATGATCAAGATATTGTACTTACAATTGGACATATAATGTATGTGCTAGCAACGTGCAAGTTTCCTCGTAAAAATAAGGAGTGACAATTAAATAGACAATAGGACTACAACCCTAGGGTTTGTATGTTTCTATAGTCTTGATCTCTCATCGAATGTACTTTGGAAGTGACATGTTGATGATGATCGTAATTGTCAAATAATCCTTACAAAATCTATGAAGATATTCTATCATACATGTGTGCTCTCGACATTTAATAATGAATGTCATGGTTCACTGTATTATGCAGAATAGTGGTTCGATATGAGAATATGCATTCAAAAATGTTTGAGTGCCTACCTGAACTAATGTTTTAAGAGTCAAGATGTTTGGTAGATATGATGAGTGTCATCATTCTACTATCTATACTCTAGTCATTCATGAAACTTCACAATATTCATATTATATGAATTAAATGAAGCATGTATAAATGTTAAAATACTCTTATATTGAAATCTTTTGAATTCAACATAAGAGGTCATTTATCTTAAGAAATGGTTGTTTATAAATGAGAGGAGTGCAGTGGAAGCATGGGTTGGACCCAAGTAAGAAGGGAAATCAAAGAGTTGACCGTACTCATGTGACTTCCATATGACATACGAAGAGTTGGATGAATGTCAATGCTGCAATAAGCTGATGTGTTGATAATATGATTACCAAGTCTATCTAGAATCCTTAGAGATGGACTTGGATAGTGCATCAAAATAATCTACATATAATCATTGATATTGACTCGCTTATTTGATAAGATCAAAGTCTAATAATTGTATCTCAATCTTCTAATAACACTTGCAATTGGTTGCATATGTTTTAGAAGACTTGAAAATTTGGTTTTATGGTTTCAATAGTCATCCACATAGATATTGATGCAATTGTTGCAACAATCTCTATTGGATTTGATAGACTTCGTATTTTCAGTGGGAGAGTCCCAAGTCTTAGAATATGTCTCTATGATCCGGATACTATAATACAGTCATAGTTTATTTCCAAATGTTGAAAATAAACATGAATTGTGGAATAAACCTATCATATAGGGTTATGATGGATATATTTCATATAGTAATCTAACATCTAGTGGACTCTACCGAATAAGAAAATTAATGAATAGTTCATTAAGATTTTTAATACTGAAAATATAAAATCTTAAAAGATCAATATGAGGATGAAGATCATTTGACAACGATCTGGTATCAAACCTTGGACATATGTCTATTTGATGAGATCAATAGACTAGTAAAAGATGAAACTTAAAGTGTCTAAAAGTTCAAAACTTACGTACTTATGAATATTGTATTCAAGGTAAAAAATATCCAGTGCACCCTTATCTGCGAATGATGTAAGATGTTAGGGTATTTAATATCTCATACATATGGACGTATGTGGGTCATCTATATCATAATAAACATCGATGATATGTGATATCATTCAATGATTTTGTGATATGAGATTTCTTCCCTTCACCTTAGAAACCTTTGAAATGTTCAAAGATTTCACAATTTTTGGTTTAGAATCAAAGTTTGAAGAAGATGAAAACGAATTTGATCTAGTCTAGGTTGTCAGTGCCTATTAGATGAATTCAAGGAATACCTTGGAGAGAAAGGATCATTCCTATCTCACTCCTCCTAATACACCTAAACTCACTGGAGTTGTAGGGGGATACAATTGGATCATGTATGTCATGATCTTATCAATGATGAATATTATCGTCATTACCTCTTAGTTTCCAGGTATATATGTAGTAGAGACTACAATATATATCCTTAATAAGGTTCCATGCATGTAAGATAGAATCTAGCACCCAAGAGTGTTACTTAATTAGGAAAATAAAGGATGGTATTGGATACAAACTTTATGACCTTGGGGTTCTTGAAAGATCTCATCTCTAAGGATATGATTCTTAGAGGATGACTCTCTTGAGAATTAAGATGAAAATGAAGTGAATGAACTCGTAATGAGGCTCCTGAAATCGGAAACTAAAAGGAAAATTAAAGATGAAACACTAATACCTCTTCAAATTAGTTTGAGGATGGATTCCATGTGTCAGAGAAGTCTAACTATGATCTAACTTCATGTGATGAATCTTCTGAAGATCATAACATGGAAAGATGGATGTTAGCAATAAAGTATAAAGTAGAATTCATATACAAGTATTGTATATGGACCCTCGAGGATCTACCTATATAGGTAAGACCCGTTAAGGTATAAATGGATCTTCAAGAGAAAGAGGGAACCTGATGAGAATGTACATACCTTCAAAGCACGGCTCGTATCCACAAGATACACACCAAAGAGAAGACATCGCTTGCAATGAGACTTGCTCTCCAATGACATGTTTAAACCATCAAAATATTGCTAACTATAGCTACACAACTTGACTTGACATCTTCGAGATGTGAGTCAAGATTGTGTTCCCCTATGAATACCTCTTTAAAGGATATTCTCATGAAGTAGCCCCGGGGCTTCATGTTGAGGAAAGCAAGGTGTGCAAGCTAAAGAACTCCATCTATGGAATCAAATAAACTTCTTGTAGTTGGAACATCGGATTTAATGAAATTGTAAAGGTTATGATTTCTATAGAATCCTGATGAACCATGTGAAGCTTAGTGAGAGTGACATTGTGTTCATCGTGCTAAATGTAGATGATATCCTAATCATTTAGAATGATATAAGGATGATAATAAGTGTTTTGTAATTTGATTATTCCATACCTTGAAATATGATCTCAAGGATACCTCTTAGATCTTATTTCTGAAGTCGTTCAGAAGCAAAGAGAGGGTATTGGGACCATCACATTAATGGTGCACATTAGACATTTCTATTTTCTGGAAAATTCCAAGAAAGGCTTCCTTCCCGTAAGATATGGTACTAACCTACCTGAAGGATAACATCTCAAGGAGTTGAGAGAATGAATGCTAGAACTGCATGCCCTCGTGCATCAGTTACGTGAAGCTGAGTGTATGCTAGATGTGTACAAAAGCCAGATGTCTGCCATGCATTGGAGTAGTAAATTGTTACTAATCAAACTATGGAAATAAACTTGATTGCAGTAATGACAATATATTCAAAGATGACAAAACTTTACAGATAGTGATCTCTAAGTCTTATCTTCAAGAGATTAAGACTTTTATATATAGTGATCTAAAAGGTCTTAACTACAGATACCTTAGGAGATAGAGATCTCCAGGAATAAGAGTATTCTGATAAGGATAATGGAAATACTGGTTATAATAATTATTGAGTTGTAGTGTCAAGGACACTATAACTAACAATATTGAGTATAGGTTGCATAAGATGCAACATTCGCATTGGTGCAAGCACTGTTACTAGGGGATATTTTTTTAAATAGCCCATGATTGTCACATAAGTGCGAATTTAAAGGATTAGCCCATCCATGGCTCTTTGGGCTAGTGGGAGATTGTTGGACATGCGAGCCCACAACAAACCATTATGCAATAAATGTTATTGCGGATATCAATCCCTGATCTGAAATGAAGAATGATTAATCTGCATAATAGGTCCCTTAGTATAACTAGGGTTATGTACCATGATCATCTTAATGATCATACAATTGTTGATTCAATTTTTGAATGATAAAGGATATTGCTTGGATGAATATCTAAAGAGTTAAATTGAGGACTCATCAAGCACCGTCAAATGATTGTTAATAGATGATCTCCAGCATGAGTAGGAGATGACAATTCTTTATCATTTGGCAGATATCTAAATGACCTCTTGATGCAGATCCTCTACATAGGAATAGAGATTCGGAGTGTGTTAGACAAATTAGGTCAAAGAGTTGGCTTAACGAGATCGAGATAACCAAAGGCTTATGTCGTATGTTGTCGCGATATAGGCAAGCATACTCTGACTGAAGTCAGATGTGTTACTATATGTCTGAGTATGTACATTTGGCAAACCAATAGGTTGATGACCTATCCAAGGTCTATACACCGACGCGTTGGTGTGCATGCAAGGGCATATGAGTAATACGATCTCTCAAAGGGATCATACATGTTCGTTTACTAAACTGAAAGACATGAGCTCACTCACGCGATATTGGGAAGAATCAAATTCCGTGCACAGTCGTCTTGCTTTGGAAGCTTGACTGAATTTGTAGGTTTGATATATACTTTTGGAAAGTATGTGATCAATACTTTGGTATGATATATGCTTTTGGAAAGTATATGATTGATACCAACTCTCAATGATCAAATGAGAAACTTAATGATAGAACCTGAAGGAGACAATCCAAAAGATATCTAAAACTTCAGGTTTAATCTGGGTCTTCCAGTATGTAGGATGTACATGTATTGGGAATACCTGAGGGTGATGTGATCATAAACGATTGTATAACCATGGCGCTTCCATTCCGAGGGAGTGATGAAAAAGGTTTGGATTTTAGTGACTCCTTCATAGATAAGTAATCTGATCTTAGTCGAAATGTTGGACCTTGGTCTGAATGTGATTCAGATACAATGAGAATATTAGATCTACGACTTTGATTTAACCAAACATCTATGGGAGGTCCGCAAGATCTTGATTGAGATGTGATCTCAATATCCAAGTCACTATACGTGGAACAATACAATCGCCCTGTCCTTATCTCCAACTATCTGCGGAGAAAGCGCATTATCCTTAAAAGAGTTCAAGGACAATTTCATAATTAAATGTGATTTGATTATCATGAATAATATGAATTTGATTCATATTATAAGTAGAGTTATATGAGACAATTAAATGTGATTTATTTATCAAATATGTGAATAAAGTGAATGTGATTCATATTATTTGAGCACATGAGAATAGAGATCGAAGATGATTAAATGTGATTTAATTATCATGGATATGAATAATGTGGATAATACTATCCATATTAATCAGATGTACTATAATGTGATTTATAATATATTAGAGAGAGCCCATTGTGATTTATATTTGTTGATTAATCATTGATTTGAATTGGATTCACATTGGATAATTAATTGAAAATATAATTTACATTTTTTGAGATTTGAATGTGATTCACATTTTTCCAATGGCATGACTGCAAATTTCACAAGATAATTATAAATTATTTTTGTGAAATAATTTACAACAATTGTTGTTGTAAATCTTTGGTATCTCATGAGATAACGAGATCTCATGAGATGATTGGTGGTTGTCCCCCTTCTTTAGGGGATGTGGTTAGTCTCCTCATTATCTCCAAGACTAGCCAATTGATTTGATTTGAAATTAACTTATATTGATTTATCAATATATATTAATTTAAATTAAATTAATTGTTGTTGTGTTTTTTACAACAAGATCATAGCTATTGAAAGAGACGTAAATCAATCTCACCCGTTGATTGTGTGATGTCCATGGATTATGATCCATGGACTCCCAGAACCCCATATAAGAAGAGGCACCCCTTGCTCTTTGTGACATACGATTACAATATCGACAAATACTCTCTCTCAACACGCCAGAGGTCCTATCCCTCTCTCTCATTGTGAACGTCCACCATGGAGCCCAAGAGAGAGTTGTCATCACCGCAGCATCGTCGTTATGCTGCTGGTCCATCTACTCGTGGATCTCCATCTCCTTCAGTGCGCTTCGCTCGTGACGAAGATGTTGGATCTCATATGACGAGATCAAGAGATCCGCCGCTTGGATCATCAACATGGATTGTGAGGAGCACGCGTCTCATCAACGCGCTCACAAATGTCTCCTCCGTTGGATCAGACTTGAGACAGGAGGTCTCTTCGTTTAGAGACTCGAACACAACCATTCTTCAAGAGGTAAACCTTATACCTATTCGTGGTTAAGATGAAACAATCCAAGAATTGTTCTTGAATCATGTGGTTTCATCATGTTTAAAAAAAAATCCGTTGCCCGGAGCAACTATTGTGACTAGTCGCTCCCGATCACATTCAATGCGATCCTCACGCTTCCATGATTCTCTTAAGGATCTTATCATATCCTTCACCCGCTTCTCGAGTAAAGAGTTGTTAGATTGAGGAATTAGGGCCACCATGTTGGAGAAGACTAAGTTTTACTGCTTCAACCGAGGAGAGCTACATATCTCACTCACTGTCCAGGATAGATTCATAGTCATAAGGATTTGCATATGAGTTGAAGTACTCTGATCTAGCTATTGAGGAGACTTGAATAGACTTTTATGACTCTCAAGGGCTGTTACGTTTCAAATCCGTTTCCCAATAAGGTTCTGACCACACCTAAATTTCAAAGGTCCGAGTTAAGCTCCAAAATTTGATTTTGTGAAGACAAGTTTGAGAATTAAAACTAGTCCACTTTCTTTCTTTTTATTTTCTTTATTTTTATTTTCTGCACTTATTGCATACGTGTTTGCTAGGGACTAACAAAGGCAAGTATGGGGGGGGTGATGAATCTCCATTTCATCACCTTTATTCTACCATTCTGGCCTTAAAAATCCTAGTTAAATGTATGTAAATAGCATTATATAAAATACAGTTTTAAGGCCAAAATTATAAAATAAAGAAAAGAAACGAAAAAGAATAAAATATCAAAGGTATTTCATGACCCTAAATCCCGAGATCAAGTCAAGAATTGATTTGGTCAGTAGGGAATAAAGTAGGGAATATAAGGGCAGCAAACACAATAAACCCACATTCTTTTATTCATAGATAAATCATTTTTCGGATCCATTTTATTCTTGATTATTTATTCATCAAATCAATAAACTTTATACATGAAATTGTAGATAATAATACATAAAAAGTATAAAATTGAGTTTGCACAAAAATAATCTACAGTGTAAATTTTATACCATAAATAAGAAGTTAAAATATCAACATCCAGACCCATATATCCTAAATATAGCTCAAAATTCATCAAAAATATCTTTAATGTTATATTTTTATTAGCTATTTAATGAAGGTGGTTTCACATAATTTGGAGTTAAGATGTAAAAGTAAGGTTTTGGACCCTTATTGTATAGTATACATGAACAAAATATTCATTTTGTTTATTATTTATTATTTTTTAACAATTTTATATTTTTATAAATTTATAAATATTCTTCATAATATATATACATATTTAGAATACAATAAAACCATAAATAAGACATAAAAATAAAACAAGTATACAAAACCTCTATTTAATGAAGTATACAAAACCTCTATTTATTTAAGTATACAAATAACGTAAAAAATACAATAAAAATATATTTAGGTGTATAAAAATAAGTTATAAATATATAAAACAAGGAAAATAAAATAATATAAAAAATATAAAATAATAATAAAAAATGCAAAACACAAGTAAATTTACATATAAAATAAAACCCTAAATAATAAATTGTAATAAATAACATCATAAAAATAAATAAAAATAGTAATTAAATACTACATAAAATAAAAAACATTTTTTATTTTATATTCTTTGAAATTAATTAATTAATTATCGATTTAATATTGATTTTACCAATAATTTCTCCATTGGAATTTTTTGGTTGACCCGGATCCGATCTCACTAAAATGGTCGTAACTCAGGCTCTCAAACTCGAATTTTTGTGTTCTTTGACTTGTTGAAAAGGTTTCGATGAGCTCTACTCGATGGAGTACTCAATCATTTTTTGTCACCGGATACGAGAAGTTTTTAAGAAGTTCGAGTCCAAACTATAAGGGTCTCACAGTATTCATTAGTGTAGTGTAGGTTTTTATTGTGTTCAATTTCGCTCAGTTTATCTTAAAATAAAAAATCCCCCACTGGAGCTCTAGTGCTCTGGCCACCATTCTGCCTCTGTGAACCCTCGTTCCGACTAGACGTTCATTCCATTACCTTCCCCTTTATGTCCTCTCATCCTCAACCCATCCAAACCCATGATATCGCAAAGATCAAGAGATTAGATCTCCCTCCTTCTCTTGTCGTTGGAGATCGCCATCTCACATCAGTCAACCCCTATTTCTCCCAACAAAGGAACAAGACATTTCGTCCTTGTGTCTCCTTTCTGACTGTGCATCTTGGAACTTCAAAGATACCCTTTTAGGGGTGTATTTAGTCCAATACGACCATCTTAAGGTTCTCGAGCCATCTCTGACATCCAGATCTCCATCTATGGGCCCTGTACTTTCTTAGCACCATCTTGAACTGCATTCCGCGGAGGCCCTCCAGGAATTGATTGCACCCATCGGCAACTCCAGGGATCGCCAAATGATGGAGACCTAGTAGGAGGAAGCTTGCTCTGGCGGAGCTTATTCCTTGCTCTTGCAGACCCACACTTTACCGTTGGATCAAGAACATAGCTCTAGTTTTGATGAGGATAGTTGGATTGAGCCCATCAACAACCGTATGATCCCCCACGAGATCTAATCTTGTCCAATCATCAATGAAGAGGTGCACACGCATCAGAGCCTTTCATCGTTTAAGTGGCACCATGTGGAGTGCCATCAGCACACATTTGAGGATATATCAGACATTTAACACTCCCCCCCTGTTTTTTGTATTTTATTTTTAATATTCAAAACATTATTATAAAGTGTAACATATTTTGGATATTTTGCAACTTAGACCATACGTTTTTTCTATTTGCACATCAGTCCAGTGACAGGTTACTTCACGTGGCTCTCCATGTGAGGTGACTAGTATTTTGTAAGGGACCCCTTCTATTAAACTCATATTTTTGTAAAAAAAGTGTAATATTTTAGGTAAAATTGTAAGTTTGGACATGTAACTTGTTCTATTTGCATTTATACCCATGCCAAAGCGTGAATATTTTGTATTTTAATTTCAAATATTGTATGTATGCCCTGAACTTGTTGTATAAGTTGTTAACTACATAGAAAAATGGTATAATTGCTTTAAGGTCCCTGTTACTGTACATTTTTTATTTCTTTTATTTTGCATGTATTAAATATTTCTTTTGAGCAAACAAATATAGGAAAATTAGGTTAAGTGCATGTAACCATATTACATCACATATATTTTTTGTAGTGTATTTAAAATTATTTTCCTATTTAATAAAAATAAAAACAAGTCATTTTCTCTTATTTAGCTTTTTAAAATCCAAAAGAATTCAAATATTTGTTTAAAATTTTAAAAAAAATTACAATATGTCTATTTGTTATATTTTGTCATTTGATCCAAAATCTTTAAAAATTTCAAAATAGAACCTTAAAAATCACAAAAATAGAAAAACTATAAAATTACAAAAATTCTAAAAAAAATCCAAAATTATGTTTTTCTCTATGAACTTTCTTTATTATATCTAGCATATATTAAAATTAGTTTAGAGTTATTTTGAAACTTAGTCTATTTCTTAAAATTCCTAAATGAGATTTTGTATTTTGTTTATTCACTATTTTGCATGTTTTCAACTTTAAAAATCCATAAAAATATGAAAAATACTTTAAAAATCACCAAAAAGATAAAAATATTTAAAACTAAAAGTGCGTTATTTCTAGTATTTTGACTTTATTTTGATATATTCAAAAATCCTAAAAATCTATTATCTATATATTATATATTACATTATATATATATCTTATATCTATAATTCCATATTATGTTATCTATATTATTATTATTTTATTTCTGAAATTAAAAATAAAAAATGTACAAAATTAGAACCATAAAAAATATAAAACATTAAAAATAATTTTAAAACTGAATATAATTAAAACTCCCAAAAATATAAAAAGAAAAAGGACATCTAGCAAGAAAACTAAATGTTTTTGAAAAACATCTATTCATAGAAATAATTAATAATTTTTTATCTATCCTCCTTTAGCTTCCTTGAGTTTGACACTCTACCATACTTACACCTATACTCTTATCGTGGATTTATGTAGATTTATCGTAAATTTTGACCCACACACACTCATTGATTTATCTGATAGAGGGTTGATTGTTTATTGACTGAGGGTTTGGTCAGTATAATGGTTGGTGTTCTAGCTTGGTTAGGAACATCAGACTAAATCTATGTCATCAAAGATCCAATTAGATAAATAAAAAGTACGATTTATGACAAGGAAAAATATAGCAATAAAAGTTATAGGAAAAGAAGATCACAAGTAAGGTCAAAACATAAAAATGACATCTCAACCATACAAAAGTGATCAACCACCCTTGGACTTTGGTCCAATTTTGAGTAGAATCGATCAATCGACTTAAAAAAGTGATTGATCAATTGGGGAAGGACACATGTGAAATGGATTTAAATCATCTTGGAGATGGAAAATAAATGAACAAATATTCTATGTACAAGTCTCAAAATGCTACATGATTCAAATATCATCTTTCTGGTCAAGTATAGATTGAAAAGTTCCAACCCCTTGTGGAAAGAAATAGCATAGACATGGCAAGTTCTTTGTGAGAATGCATATCAATGCAAATATGAAGCCTAATAGATTACTATCTAAAATTTTATGGTTGTTCTTTGTCTATGGATGTGTTTTCCATACACGTTGGTCATTCACCTTTCATGTAGATGCATTTTCTCATATTTTATAGGTATATGGAAATAGGTAGCGCAAGGATGTTAACCCTTGGGCTATAGGTTAGAAATTTAGAAGTTCATGATTCTAATGTGTCGATACTCCACTTTCAAACTTATTCGCATTGTGGATACATGCCCGTGTACTCTCATCTTATGTTGCTTTGGATTATTAAAAGCAAGAAGTGGTAAGGCATCGTTAAGGACATCTTGAAAAATTAATTTGGTTCATGGTTCATTCCGCCATCGTCAAAACTAAAATTGAGTCCATCTACATGAAGTTTTACCTCACCACTATATCAAAAAATCAAACGTAATAGAGGCAAAATTTGAAAATTAGGATCATTTAGTAGTACATCGAATCATACTTCACCCCTTTATTCAAATCGGCGATTTTAGAACTCTTTTTCTTCAAAATTAACCATACA
The DNA here is from genome assembly GCA_037367405.1 of Ottelia alismoides. Lineage (NCBI taxonomy): Eukaryota > Viridiplantae > Streptophyta > Magnoliopsida > Alismatales > Hydrocharitaceae > Ottelia > Ottelia alismoides. The sequence goes on from JAZKJV010001233.1 coordinate 100,543, forward strand.
CTACCAAGATTACTTGATATATATACAACAAACAACAATTAATAACATTTGGATGGACACAATAATGTTGCACTCTTAAATCAATATTCTTACCTAGGTTGTTAGTCAAATTGTGTGTGCTAGTTCATTTTTAAATGAATCGATGCGGACTTCAAATTGTAGTTCAATATCTTAACGGCCCAAACATGTGCGTAATGTAAATATATTCAATAAATGAAAATGCAAATATAGTATTCATATATACACATAAGAAGTTTTGGGTTAGCAAGATTTTCATACAATTTCAACATCGATTATTTACTATTTTTATAAATGCTTAGTTGTCAATTCCAATTTCGAAGTAATTTCAGAAATGCTTGTTTTAACGAGTTTGAATTAAGATAAATAGCTACCAAAGCAATTATCGAATTGAACTCAAACGTTCGTTTCCAAACGAACTCAACCATGAACATATTTGATCAAATCTATATTGAATCGGACTAGGACTCAAACCTTTGAAGTTAACTCAAACATACAATCGTTCAATACATTCGAGGCAGGGAAATGTAACCATCAATTGGACTGGGTCCTCCGATATAACTCACTTCATTGTAGAGGTTGTATTGATGTTATTTTTTTGATGAAATCAATTCCAAAAATCCAACAACATGGATTGAATATCTGCTTAACGTGCTTAATGCTCTACGAATTTATCAAACTTCGCTCAAATCTGATTTAATTTGCTATTTTCCTTAACAGTCAAAGTTAATGTCAAACATTTGAGCAGCTTAAACCCCATCTAAAAGAGGCCCGCACCGCTGACCGTTAAGATAAAAAATAAGTCGAATTTGAACAAATTTGATAGGTTAGTAGAACTTTGAGCTCCATGCTTAGATTATATTTCTGGGATGCTTAGATTTTTTGAAAACGATTTCTGGCAAAAAAAGGATAAATTACATAAAAGGGACTCATCTTTACATCGATTCTTAATGTAGGGATTCATCTTCATCTTTGGATTGTAACAAATAAAGGATTAACTCATTCGTTTGTCCTAAATTGAGGCCTCCGTCAGTGTTATATATTATTGCCCTTGAATGATGATATTGTCCCCTTCTTCTTTCTAGTTTCTTTTGCTTCTTTTCATCTTCTCTCCAATCATTACAACACCTCCAACCCCCTTCTTTCTCCACTCGATCAAGAACTCCGACCCGACCAATACCATCTCCCCAAGATCAAGATCACATATATCACTTGTTGTTGTAGAATGGGTTCAATCGCTTCAACAACTCAACTAGATGAGTGCTAAAGCATGGAGGCTCTCAAGATTTGCTCATTCATGTTCTAAAGGACAACAGAGCTCGAGGAAGGTGAGGCACTTGGCCTCCTTGTGGAGAATCTTGAGCGTGCCTGAAAAGTTGAGGGGGAAGGAGCATATCTGGAGGCTTCCAACGAACAGAGTGGACACTTCTTCTCACGGTCCACCCCCAAATCTCTATGTTATGTTCTCTTGTATGAATATTAATCTTTCCACGCTTTCACTGCTGATGTCATGATCATTGAAACCATTTAGTAATATTATATTTCAGAATGATAGATCAGAGTCTTGATTTACCAAACAAAAAGGATTAGTATTCAACCACAGAAGAAAGAATCAGGTTTTAGAAATCTTTTTTTTAAGAAGCATAATTGAATTATGATCTTTATGATAGGAAGTCCACATGCTCTTCACTGATCAACAATATATATCGTTAAAACAAATCCTTCCTTTTAAATCCAATCATTTTACATTAAACAAAGTTACATACTTTACTGGTACAAATTTCTTCTGTATATTGCTACATTCGTCATTACTGTGGGATCTTATTTGATTTTTGCAAGAGTTGTTGAGATGCAACCAACCATTTTCTTTGAAAACTTATATAATTTTAAGTTTTGGTCAATCAACCACGAAGTCAAACTGACTGTATATTTTGCTCAGGGAAGAAGAAGACCCAAATAGAGTTATCCTCGCAATAACAACCCCTTCGGCTGTAAATAGTAATTCTCCTTATTTTGATTGGTTAGCTTTGTTTACATGGGAGAAAAACCAAACATGAAGTTGGCGGTAAGGATCTCAACTAAAATTTATTTTCATGCCTAAATCAAGACGAAGTTTTCAAATAATTGTTTGATAACTATAAAAAATTGCTTGTGCTCATGAGAAGCTAGATTACCTGATGGTGCTGCCACTGAATTACCGCTAATGATCCCTCAATGATTATACGTACGCCAAATAATTTCTCTAATAAACTTGGCGAGGGAGGATTCAATGCAGCGCATGAGGTGATTTCAGATACTAATCTTCCAATGGTAACCTTTAGTTAAGCAGATTTCATGGATAGAACCTGACAATGAAATATATTACATGGAATCCTTCCAAGTGGACATGAAATAGCAGTAAAGAGGATACTCCGTGATTCGTTGCAAGGCGCAGAGCCGTTGAAGAACAGATAGTATTGCTCGTAAAGTTTCAACACAGAAACCTCATCTGACTCCTCAGAGTCTGCCTCGAAGGAGAAGAGGTTGCAGCCATTCAAGAAGAGCACGTCGCAGAACAAGGGGGAGGGGCTCCAGCAACATGGTGGATGAGGATTTGAATATGGTCGGTGTGGGGCGTTGGTGAAGAAGGAGGCCGTCGGGATTTGGACGGGCTCGGTTGCGGAGGTCGTGATCTCTTGTAAGGTGAACAACCCTAAAAGGTGGAAAAGAGAGGGAATATTCGTCATTCTAGGTAAAATTTCAATAGGCATCTAACACTATTAGTTGCCTTAACGTCGTCATAAACTTATCTTATTTGTTACAATCTAAAGACAAGCCAATGCATTGAGAATCGATGTAAATGTGAGTCCCCTTTTTGTAATTTACCCCCAAAAAATTCACATCTTGCATAGGATCCTTCCCGCCATTGACACCCATTTGGAGATGAGAACACTGGACAGTGCACTTATTAAAACTTGGAAAAAAAAGCCCATTCTCCTTCGGTCCTTTTCGAGTCCTGACCGCAGGCGACCTCCAGCGCATCATCTCCCTCCAGAAGAACCCCGCCAGCGCCTTCCGCATCCTCGACTCCGTCCCCTCCCACCTCCACACTCCCTCCACCCTCTCCCGCCTCCTCCCCTCCCTCCTCCGCTGCCTCCTCCTCAACCCCCTCCCCCTCCCCACCTCCCTCCCTCCCTCCCGCCCATCATCTGCCTCAACCGCCCCGACTTCTCCTGGCCCCTCCACCGCCCCCGCTCCTCCCTCCCTCTCCACGACGCTGTCCGCCTCTTCCCCCTCCTCTCCCGGAGCCCCCGCTTCAGACTCCACCTCCCCACTCTCAACTCCCTCCTGCTCCAATTTTGCGATGCCGGTTTCCCCGCATCGCCGTCGAGCTCTTCGCATCGATGGGCGACCTCTGCTTAATGCCCGATCGCGACACCTACCGGATCCGCATGAAGGGGCTCATCGACGCACGGAGACTCGATGATGGTATCCACCTGCTCTACTCCATTCTCAAGCGGATTTCCGAGAAGGGCTGCGATGTCGTGGTCTATAGGATGCTGCTGGAGGCGCTGTGCGAGGAGGGGCGGGTGGACGAGGCCGAGGAGCTGCTCTGGAAGGTACTGAAGCGGGGGCTGCGTGTCCCGCTTGGCTGCGGCTAGCGTTCCAGAAGTGGGAGATCGACCGTAGGAGCTCTGAGGCGATGAGGAGGTTGATCGCCGAGGCGCTTGCACCGGGAGGGGTGCGTATCGTCGTGAGCTACCGTGCGGCGATCGGGGAACTATATTCCGAGGGGAATTCGGCGGATGCCGATAGGTTACTCGATGAGATGCGGGGGCGGGGGTTCCGGGCGAGGGTGGATGTTTATGAGGCGAAGATCGCGACGTTGGGGAAGGCGGAGGATGACATGAAGGTGCTGGATGAGATGAAGGAGGAGGGATGTTGGCCACGGGTCGTGACGTACGAGCTCGTGATGAAGAGGCTGTGCCGTGTGAGGGGAAGGCGGAATTGGCGGCATTGGTGTTGAGGGGGATGGAGAGGAAGTGCGGGTGTGCTCCAAGAAAGGAGAGTAATGAGATCGCCGTGGAGGGTCTGTGCCACGAAGGGCGATTCGTGGAGGCTTGCGGGGTTACGGAGGCGACACTGAGCAAGAGGCATTATACAAGTGCGAGCATGTATGATGGTCTTATCAAGGGGATTGCGGAGGTCGGGAAGGTCTACGATGCTGCTGTAATGCTGGAGGAAATGGTTAGAGAGGGGAAACTGTCCGATGTCGATGTGTGAAGGTTGTTGGTGTCAAGGAATTGCGGATCTTCTGAGCTCGAGATGCTCGATTTCGACGCTGTTTTGGATTAGCAGGGAAGGCCACAGTTGTGGAGGTTTGCAGGGCGAGTTGCCATGGTTTTCGTGGCAAAGGGTGAGACGGTGAGTTGTGGTGGTTTGCAGGGTGAGAGAGGAAATACTGAATACTGATTAAACAGCTCCATGTGAGCGACTGCATCGATGGCAATACTGTCAAATGCATTTTTGAATGGCTTTGAGTAAAACTCTGCAGTCAGGCGGATGATGTGCGATTCATGGAGGTGATTGAAGTCGATGCAGTGGTTAATGCCCCATTCTTGAACTGTAAACCGTTCCTCGACCTCTCTCCACCGATGTCTTTCTGAGCTGGAAGAATTAACGCTGCTTTGATGGGATGGTCGTTTGCTGTGAATGGCTTGTTGCATAACTTGCATTCTGGAGCATAAACCGCTTGATTCTTTTTTGCAGTTGGGCATGACTGGTTCTTGATTTTCACTCATGAAGTGTATTTGCATCATCGTTGATGCAACTTTTATACCTCTAAAGCATCTTCTGGTCTATATATTCGAAGGATTTTCTGCTGGATGTCCACAATGCTGCTTATTGGGATTAAGGTTGCCAATCAAGTTTCCTCAAAGTGCCACCGATGGGATGCGGTATCTCATTTCCAGGTAAAGTTAGCTGTCTTTTCACATTTGCAATATAGAACATCTTTTTCCGGATTTGTATATATGTATTTTCCATGGTTATAAGTTTGCCTGTTGCCGGGGAAATTTTCATCTTACTTTCCATATTTATTTTCGAAATCAGAAGGCCTGCTAATCAACTTATCAGAAAAAGAAGAAAAGTTACACAATAAAACATAATAGTAGGGTTTTTTACTGCTAGAACCTTATAAACTTTGTAAATTATCTTTTCGACATTTGAAACAATATAATTCTCCCTCGACCACGTAAACTTGCTAACTCTTACCCACTCAGTGAATTCTGCGGTTAATTTGTTTGAAGCTCGTGGGGATTCTTGGGGTAATTTATGGGGTCGATGGAGTAATTTGTTGTGCAAAAAATTGTAGAGATAATTTAAGCAGTTTATGATATTCCTATTGTAAAAATCTCATAATAATATTTACTACCGGATGATTTAAGTGGTTCCAGATAATATCACCTTTTCACATGTGACAGTGTGCCGAACCACTTTGAGAAATATGTAACATGAGCGCTTTTTTATTAAAATGTTAGCTTTTCTGCATATAATTCCATGCATATTTCAAATCTGTACGTTAAAAGCACTCTCTCACAACATGTTATGATGGAGGTTAGTGGACTGATAACTGTAGAAAGCATGATGATTAAGAGATTATGTCAATTAACTTTTTTAAAAATGATTTACGACAAGTTCCATAGAAGTCCCCATATTATACGAAGCATCTCAATCTCATACCCATATTTTGAAACGGGTTTTTTTGCAGCTTTGCCCCTCAATATCAGTTATGCCATTCACTTTTTTGCAATATCGTTTGTACCCATACATTTTTTTAGCAATTAATAGTTGTGCCCATTAGAATAGTTTACGTCCATTCCCTTCCCAAACTGATGTTATCTCAGGAGTACAAGTATAATTGGAAAGAAAAAAGAAGGGTATAAATGTAATTTTTTAAAAAATATAGGGGCATAATTGTAAGATAAAGTTTACCAAATCAGCTTTGGCGTGTATGAACTGCAAAACTACACTAGTGATAATTGTGCGAGAATGTGGGACACAATTGATATTATAAAAAAGGAAGGAACAACTGATATTGTAGATATTGTGGCAACTGTAAAAAACCCTTTAAAAAAGTAACGATGGGGTGCTTTATATCTTAGTTTTGCAACAACGTGGATTTCACTTAGACGGAAATATGCCACCAACGTAAACTTTTTGATTTTAAAAAGAGATTTTTACTCCACGAACCTTATAAATTAGTTAAAATTCCTATACTATCTTTTGCACTACGTAATTACCCCACCGACCCTGTAAATTACCCAAAAACCCTCACGGGCTTCAAATAGATTAACCACAAGATTCATGAGATAAGAGTTAGCAAGTTTAAAAGGTCGAGCGAGGAGTTATATTGTTTCAAAGATCAGAATGTAATTTACAAAGTTTATATAGTTTATGGAGTAAAAATCTCTTTAAAAAATGTCCCTATTTTGGTTGAAGATCAAACTCCAGATGAAATCCCTACTTGTTGTGCGTCAATCCCCATCTCCATCAACATGTCTGACTCCACAACTCCACCAGCAATGGCATCGCCTTTCCTCTACTTCGCACTGGAGGCCCTTGTGGAGGTCGCCTCCACGACGAGGACATCCGCAATGTATGGTATGAGGCCAACGTTGCCGGCGTCATGCCTTTCACCCACCTCTTCGCGGTTGCCTATGAGGTCTTCTGCACTGACAATCACAAGGCTCAACCCCTACATGAGCTCGTTCCCCGCTATCATGTCCGCCCTGCCCCCAAGCCAGCGAGGCAGAGGGCGGACACCTTGTACACCGATGGGTGATGGGACAATGTCGTGTTGGAGATCCTCTGCCTTGTAGGGGAAGGGAAGAGGAGGTGCATGATGTGGTTCCCCTATGACAGATAGGAGTTCAAGTTCAACAAAGGAGATGAGAGGTCTTAGCTTGAGTTGGTTTCGACCTTTTTTGGGGTGATCTAATAGGGTGGGGGAGCAGAAACGAAAGACGAGGGAAATGGTAGGTGTTGGATCTGGTCCTTGTCTCCTTGAAATCAAAAAGTTGATGGTGGTGGTGCATGCTCGTTATCTGAAATTCGCATCGTTACAAAGCTAAAAGATAATGCTCAACATTGTTACTTTTTAAAGTTTTGAGATGAAATTGGACGAGTAAATGAATTTTTATGTAATTTGCTCAAAGATCATTTTGGCACTATAGTAGGATTTTTCTATAAGAACCATTTTTTATATATTTTATATTAAACAAGCATCCTTATATTCCAGATCATTACTTGCATATCCCTATAACTAGCAATGCCTAATGCATGAGAAAACACCCCCTATAATATAGATGCCTAGATGATTCATGAGAAAATCCCAACTGCTATTATGTTTTTTTACATCTTAAAAGTCCATGAGATTGGTCAGTAGTCACTAGTCACTCAGAGTTCATAAGGAGATAGAAAAAAGGGACAAACAAAATCATAACCTGAATAGCTCTTGGGTCATCTCGGATGCGATACAATTCTGGCAAGTTAACCTAGATAACCTTGCAACCAAACATGCCCAGTAAGTTTCAATACCTGAATCATTGTTAACATGAAACCAAAGAAATACATAGTAGGAGTGAAAATCAACAACAGGTGATAAACATTTAGTCTCATAAAACCGATCACATTCTGGAATCGCTCAAAGTGAATCGTACTGTTTCTAGCATGTTCCACCAAATAGCATGAAGGATAGAGGTGAACTGTTTACAAAGAGCAAGCTCTTGACAGAGCATCGATGAACGTATAAGAATCGTTCTTCTCAGAGATACACACATGAATAAAAAGAACACAGTGACGCTCGTGTAGAAATGAACTCTGTAAGGGCCTGCAAGGAAAATGAGAACATTTGTGTAATATAAAACATAGAAGGGGCTTACACACAATGACCCCTTAAAAAATCTATTTCTGTTTTTGGAAGGAATTTTCAAACGCCTCTGATCCCAAAATGGAATGGCAAGACCAGAGTCCAATCAAGGCCAGACAGCCCAATAATTTCTGTCTATCAGATCCGACAATTGACGACTTCCCATAACCAATTAATACTCTATCCTATCAATGCTCGTCCTTTTTATAGTTTTCCCCGGACGGTTTTATTTTAGATGGATGATATGAAATGATTATTTTATAGAAAAAAATCATATCGGTGTTCTGGTGCATATATAGCTAAAAGCCCCACCTCTCCCTTTCTAGCATTCTCCCTCAATGGCTTCCACTGCAGGAAAAGTCATCACATGCAAAGGTACCTACACTACACCCAGCAACATCTCGTTATCTCTTCTATCGTCCAGAATATGCATTTGATGTCTATACTGTTCTTTAAGTTTTAACTAACACAATTTTGTTTCTGCGTTGGTTGATCAGCTGCGGTCGCATGGGGCCCCGGAGAGGCCCTGAGCATAGAGCAAGTGGAGGTAGATCCACCCCAGAGAATGGAGGTCCGAGTTAAGATCCTCTTCACCTCCATCTGCCACACTGATCTCAGTGCCTGGCTTGGTCAGGCATGTCTCCCTCCCTCATCTTGTTTTTTTTGAAAAAAATGTATTGCCCTCAAAGAGCCTCTTTACTTTCATCTGAAATTTTAAAAAGGCACAACTTGTCACCTTCGAAGATCACTCGATACATGTCTATTAACAAAATATAGCATTAGATTTGAATATGGAACTCACTTAAACGGTTGCTGAAATGCATTTTGGCAACGAATATACGAAATAATCTTTTGTAAACAATCACCACTAACTGTCTGTTTTCTCACTGATGCACAGAACGAAGCACAGCGTGTTTTCCCTCGAATCCTGGGTCACGAAGCATCGGGGTATGTACTTCTCGACTATTTTTTTCCTGTTTATTCTGTGCATGTTGTGTCATGGTTGGATTTCAGTGGATCGTGAGTAAATATTAATTATCCTTTTTACTTCTATATTTTCCCCCATGGTCAGTGTGGTGGAGAGCGTAGGGGAAGGGGTGGACGGGCTGAAGGAAGGGGATCATGTGGTGCCCATCTTTCACGGGGAGTGCGGACAATGCATGTACTGTGAGTCGGAGAAAACCAACTTGTGCGAGAAGTACAGGGTGAACCCTTTCAAGAGCACAATGCTAGGAGATGGCGGGACGCGGTTCGCAATAGGCGGACGGCGTGTTTACCACTTCCTGAACACATCCACATTCGCAGAGTACACAGTGCTTGATGCTGGCTGTGTGGTGAAGATCGACGAGGCGGCACCGCTGGACAAGATGTGCCTGCTGAGCTGTGGGGTGTCCACAGGTATGCTAATTCGACCACAAGATCATTTTATTGGATGAATCTTTTTATATAGAGGTCAACAAATATAGTTAATGTCACTGAGGTAACGTTATCAAAGAATTCTCAAGTGTACAAATGATAATTCTCAGTTTGTTTAAACCATCTCTCTCAGTTATGCTTATTAAAATCAGGGAATTCTCGCTGGGGAGTTGCAATAATGTGATTGACCTTGTGTAGAAGACCGGAATGTTGCAAGTTTCTTTTTAAAACAAAATAAATGTCTAAATTGGGCCAAAATATTTATTTTTACAAAATAAAAGGTATCCATAGACGGAAAAGTCTAAATTTGTTCATCTTTTTCTTTCTCTCCATTCGTCCCTTTCCCTCAACTAAAACATAGTTTGATAGTCCCCTAACTTAACCATAATCCATCCTTATGCTAAAGGAGGGCACCCTTTCAGTATATGAAACTTTGGTTGGGAGAGATCCAACATTTCCGGCTAACCCTTTCGATAAAACTGGATCAATGCTGATGGAGTCTACATGCTATATGTCCACGTCATAATCGAGTCCATCTTGACCCATAAAAACTGTGTAATCGTTGCAAGGTCATGTTCTTGCTTTGTTATGCGAAATCTATTAATTTTTTGAAGGATTATTTATTTACATGAAAAAAAAGGAGCAGATGAAAATTTGGTTCATTGTTTAAAGACCAGACTAACTGAATATAGTAAACAAGAGAACTTATAACAATTCTCTCACAAACATGGTACAAAATATCAACGATATATCGGTATCGACATGGGATTGAAATCGATATCGATATGACGATATATACTTCTTTTCCATCCTTTCTTCACAAAAGTGTCGATATGGGTGTTATTTCGGCGATATATCGCCGATATATCATCGAAGTATCGTATCGATAACAATTCTTTCTAATGGTGCAACTAGAAAAATCCAAATAATCTCAGACTATGCATACTTCTAGATTTAGTAGATGTCCATGGTGTTCCAAGCAGTTGTTGAGAAGTTAGGTGCACAGCTGAATCAAATTTACATTTAATTTCTACACTTTGATGGTCTCCATGCTTTAATTGATTTTTTTAGGGGCAGACTCATATGCCCTTGTTTTTTTGTGTTTTGTTTACACCTAACGATGTAAAGCCCGGGTGGCCTTCTTTTACTTCTTTTGGCAGAATCTGCAGATATGTTATAGTTACATTTACCATTAAAAAAATCAAGCTATTCTTACACTTCTGCCCTTCCGGGTTTTTCCACTAATACCGGTATCCATAACTTTTTTTAATCACACTTATTCTCATAATTCTTGAAAAGTCACAGATGTGCTCTTCTGTCGTTACAAATGTACCCATATATTACACTATTTAGTTACAAAAAATGTAGGGGCACGTGTTGAAAAACCTGAGAAGAGCACAATTGTAAAAACCCCTAAAATAAGAGGACATAAATATTTTTAGCATTTCCCTGTGCTTGCTATTTGGAAAAAAAGGTGTGGGAGCAGCGTGGAACACTGCGGACGTGCAAAGAGGCTCGACTGTCGCGGTCTTCGGCCTCGGTGCCGTAGGATTAGCGGTTGGTCCAACTTCTATATTTTTCTCACAATCCAGTCCTTTCTATTCGTCTCAATATATTGCATGAATTCCCAATGTTGACCACGAGCCCTTTCATTTCAGGTAATGCAAGGCGCCAGAACAAGGGGTGCATCACGTATCTTCGGCGTTGATATCAATCCGGAAAAATTTGTAAAAGGTACCACAGCTTTTTATTTTTTAAAATTTATACTTCTGAGACGGTCGTTTTTTATAGCTTAAAATCTTTTTTCAAATATATTTTAAATGATTTCTTGGGATTTTTATACGATGACCTCTTAAATTCATGTCTAATTAATACCTTGATCCCTAAAATCTTTGTAATCACGTCTTACTCTATCTAACGTTTATGCCCCTGTTTAAGGGATATGGTGTGGGAGTTAATAGGATAACAAGGGTCGTGGTGTAGTTTATAGGGTTGTGATGTTATTATAAAGGATATAGTAATTATAATGTAATTAGACAAAAATTTAAGTGTTCACAACAACAACAAACAACAACAAAGTCGTTTCCCACTTTTAAGTAGGGTCGGCTACATGAATTTTTTGCCTCCATTCAGATTTATCTTGGCTCATTCTCGAACGTAGATCCAAAAAAACTAAGATCCCTTCAGTCTCTTTCCAACACTTTTTGGACCTTCCACTCCCTCTTTTAGCCGGCTCAACATCTCAAAACTCACATCTCCTCACCGGTGAATCAGCTGATCTACTTTGA
>JAZKJV010001233.1:112273-159041 GCA_037367405.1 Ottelia alismoides
GAACGAGTGTGCGATCATTGTCAGATGAGCATAAGTTGCCATCGTTTGTTTCGAGGTCCCCATCATTCTTCTAGTTGTCAGGCCAGAGTTTTCATGTGAGCCATAGGGACTCCAGAGTAGAGGACCATTCCCTATGCCATATGTTGGCAAGGGTTTTCATGTGGTATCATAGGTACACCAGAGCAGTGCACCATTCTCTGAGCCAGATGGGAGAGACCCAGTTCTCCGACGAGGAGACTCCAGGCGCAAGTTCAGACTCGATGGTCAGGGTCCGAGTCTTCAGTTGACTCACACTCCAGCCCGTTCGTCCTCCTCACCTGCACGGCATGAGAAGCAACGTCCTCGACTGCAGCAATGTGCGCGTTGGGTTGATATTGTCCGTAGTGTCCTGTAGCGTTGAGTTGAGTTTCTTTCTGTTTGTCCAAGCTGAGCATTGCATGCTCCAGCTTGAGGGGGAGTGTTGGAGTATAAGTTGTATGCGCCTATTATGTTGTAGCAGGGTAAATGGATCCTGGAGAATATCCATTTACCCCATCCAGTGTTTAGTCCCACATGGACCAGCGGTGGGACTTGGAGGCTCTGGGAAGGCTATATAAGGAGCCCCAGACCTCCTGTACTCATTGAGAAAATCAATAGAGAAACACGCCCCTTAGAGGGCTTCTCCCGTGGTTTCATCCCGCTCCTCACGGAGTAGGGTTCCACGTTAAATCCCGCGTTCTTCGTGGATGTTTATTCTTTTTCCATGTTTTGCTTCCGCTTCATATTTTATAACAACATTTATTAATGTTCTATTCTTTGTTTCAGCTTCATCATTTTGTTGTGGTGTATAAGGCATCATAGCCTGCCTACAAAACATCGAGGCTGACTTCGTACCAAGATATGTGCAACAACATCTCCATTTCGGGAGATGACTCTATGATTTCTTGTCATTCCAAATTTCATGACATTGATTCTATAGACTTTGAGAGAGTCCTATTTTGTATGTAATTAGCATTCAACACTGCTTCTTCTCATAATTTCTTTAATAGATTTGAGTGTGACAAAATATACCTTAATACATTTATTAATGTTTTATTCTTTGTTTCAGCTACACCATTTTGTTGTGGTGTATAAGGCATCGTAGCCTGCCTACAAATACATGCTTGAATACAACACTCCTCAAACTCCTTTGAGGTATATTCTTCACCTCTATCACTCTTAAGGGTTTTAATTGATTTTCCAATTTTGTCTCTAATTCTGTCTTATATCTCTTAAATGTTTACAAAGCTTCTGTCTTTTTCTAAGAGATAGACGTAAGAGAACTTAGAGTAGTCCTCGATGAATGTTATGAAGTATTCTTTATTTCTTTGTACTGATACTCAATGGTCCACATATGTCTGAATGAGTCAATCCTAATAATTCATTTGGCCGAATTCCCATCGAGAAAAGTTCTCTCTTCATTCTACTGGTCAAATAATTTTCACCGGGCCTTGCACCTGTAATCTTAGGCAAAAGATATGATTTAATCATTTGATCTCTTTGAAATTTCCTGGATCACCCAATCTCATGCGCCATAAATCATAATATGATAAATAATGCAGAGAGTACTCGAAAATCACATTCATTGATTCACTATAACTTGTTACATGTAAACAGTATATGTTATGCTCGGGTACACACTTTCCATGGTATATACCTTTTTATTCTTTTCTATGGATACCCACTTATTATAAAAATGAACTTTAATTTGTTCTTGAGAAGAACTGGAATAAATACGAGGGTCCGACGTATTCTTGGAGCATATAGTACATCCTGAAATACCATCATACTATTGCCCATGTCAACCCTATATGTCCCAACACCTTCTACATCAAAGTAGGTGTTGTTCCCCATGAATATCGTTTGTTCACTGTTATTTAGCTCTTTGAAGTCCACTAGCCCCTCCATTGTTTTGACAATGTGATGGGTTGCACCTAAATCTATCCACTACCTGTCACAGTCGGTGATCGCAGATTTGCACTCTACGACAGATGCGAATTCAATATTTTTCTTGCATTTATTTTCAGGTACTTTAGAATTTCTCGACGTCTTCTTGTTGGGGCAATTGACCTTGAAATAACCATATTTGTTGCAACCGTAGCATGAGTCACGCGCATATTTTCCACTTTTTCCCTTGGAATTCGCCTTGAAGGGACCTAATCTTTTTCTTTGCATGCACCATATTAGCTTCTCATTCCTCCTCCTCAACCTCAAAGATCTCGACTTTCGATCTTTACTTGGAGAAGTCTTCTTGCTCAATTGTCAGCTATGCAGGTAGGTCCGTTATAGATTTTTTTTGCCATTTATCTTTAGAAGTGTGGCAACCATGTTGAATGACGGTGGGAGACTTCTAGAATGTTTTCAATCTACATCCTCTTCGGAATCACGCATTCATCAACCGCTAGGTCCTTGGATATCGTTATAATCTTATTCACGTACTCGAGGTCGCTTTCAGATTCCTTCATTCTATACAAGTTATATTTATGTAGAAGAAGTTGGATGCTCACTTCTAACTTGGAGTGATATTTCTCCTTAACCACAGTTCATAGCTCATACGTTGATTTACAGGTCTTGACAATCTGAATTAGATTCAACTCCATGTGAGTAAGGATAAATCTCTTAGCCTTATTATCTATTTCCTCCTACTTTTCGTGGGATCTAATTTCCTTCATGGTTGGATTCTTAGATAAGGTAGGGTTGTGTTTGTCAATTATAGAGTGTATGCTATCGTGTAGCAGGCTATAGTAGATCTTTTTTCTCCACAACTCATAATTAGTACCGTTAAGTTACTCAATTCCCCCCACCTCAGTGGCAATAGCTTTTATTGTCATTTCGGATCTAATGAAATAAATGTAAGTTTGTATGAGACTGTGATATTTAAGAAGAATAAATAAATTAAGAAAAATTCAATAAAAAATATCTTAAGAGTTTGATTTTAAGCAATAAGCTTATGGTCTAAAAAACATGAAGATGTATAGCAATTTAATGACAATTTTTTAATCCCAAAACAAACTTCTGATCCAATAAATGAACATGTTATTTTTTCAAACATGGATTTATGAATACTTCAACAAACAATATTAATAAACAACGTTAAGTAATACATGATTCCCCCTATTTTTGTAATTAAGCAAAACAATGACACAACTTAATAGTTTATGTTTCTTGATGAATTTCCTACAAGCAACAAGTTCAAACAAATGCCATTTTAAGGAACAAGTTAATTGACAGTTCTTCTTAAAAAGGTAATTGATTAAACCATCACCTCCTTTTTTAATATAAACTTTGATTAGTAAACCATATCTTATAAACCGTTTAATCAACAATATAATTTTACAACAGTCATGTGTTAGACATGTGAGCCCTGGGCGAACCATTCTTACAATAAGATGTTATTGTGATATATATGTTTATCAATAAAAGTTATTGATGTTTCACTCCCTTTCTGAAATTAAATGAATGAATGCACTATAAGGTCCCTTTGTACAATTAGGTTATGTACCACGGCCATCTTGATGGTTATATAGCTGTTGATTCATTAAATGAATCATAGAGGCTGGTGTTTGGATGAATATCTAATGAGTTAGATGGAGGACTCATCAAGCACCGTCAAATGATTATTAAAAGATGATCTCCAGCCTGAGTAGGAGATGGCAATCCTTTCTCACATAGGCTGATATCTGACCGACCTCTTGATGCAGGTCCTGTACATGGGAATAGTGATTCGGAGGTGTCAGATTAGTTAGGTCAATGGGTTGACTTAACGAGATCGAGATAACCTAAATCCTATGTTGAATGCTGTCACAGCATAGGCACACATCCTCTGATCGGAGACAGATGTATTGATATATGTCTGAGTATGTACATTTGGCAGACCGATAGGTTGATGGCATAACCAAGTTCTATACACCGGCGAGCTGGTGTGCATATAAGGGCATATGAGCAATATGATCTCTCAAAGGGATCATATAGGTTCACTTATGAACCGGAAGACATGAGCTCACTCGTGAGGTATTGGGACTGATCAAATTCCATGCATGGTTATCGTGCTTTGGAAGCATGACATGAATTTGAAGGTATGATATATGCTTTGGGAAAGCATATGATCGATACCAACTCCCAATGACCAAGATTGAGAAACTTAATGATCAAACCCTGAAGAAGACAATATAAAATTGATCTTGATCTTCAGGTTGACCATGGGTCTTCCAGTATGCAGGATGTACATGTATTGAGAATACCTGAGGATGATGTGATCATAAACGATTGTATAACCATGACGCTTCCATTCTGAAGGAGTGATGAAACAAGTCTGGATTTTAGTGACTCCTCTCAGTAGAGAAGCAATCTGATCTTGGTCCAAATGTTGGACATTAGTCTGAATGAGATTCAGATGAATGAGAAGATTAGATTTGCGGTCTTGATTTAATCAAGCATTTGTGGGAGGTTCGTAAGATCTGGATTTGAGATAAGATCTCAATATCCAAGTCACTATACGTGGAACAATACAATCGCCCTGTCCTTATCTCCAAGTATCTGCGGAGAAAGCACATTATTCTTGAAGAGGTTCCAGAATAATTCATTTGATGAACTACATATCCAAGCAAGAAGGATTTGATGATTAAATGGGATTTAATTGTCAAGCATAATATGAATGAGATTCATATTGTGAGAATATTATCCAAGATAATTAAATGAGATTTAATTATCAAGGATTAGAAAATGTGGATAATACTATCCATAATATTTGTGTATTATAAATATGATTTATAATATACATATATTGAAGAGAGAGAATTTTTGTAAATAGCATTTGTTAATTATTAATGTGGATTGGATTCACATTAATTAATTGGAAATGCAATTTACAAAATAGTTTGGGTTGTGAATGTGATTCACATATTTATCAATGACATGATTGAAATACTCACAAATTAATTTGGAATTAATTTGGTGGATATTTTTGTGATAATAGTTATTTTAAATTTATTAAGAAATAATAGATAAAATATAAAAGGAGAATAACCACCATAAATATAGGTGGCGTCAACCATGGGTGACGCCCCCTAAATTTGGGGGTGGTTTATTATCTCCCTTTTTTTAGTTATCTCTTGATAATTAATTTATGTTAAATTAAATTGTATTGATAATGTTGCAACATATATTTAATTTAAATATAAATTAATGTTGTTGGTTTTTTAACCAATAACAATCTTGGCCATTGATTAATACATAGACCAACTTGGCCGTTGGATCTATGTGTCCCATGGATTGAGATCCATTGGATCCTAAACTAATATAAAAGGAGGGCTAACCTAGCCTTTCAAGGTACATGATTAAGAGTTGTACAAAGTTACTACTCTCTCTCTCTCTCTCATTCTCGCCTACTCTCTCTCTCTCTCAATTCAAAGGTGGCCGTCCAGCTTGTGTATTGAGAAGGAGAGTCTCTCGCCTTTGCCTTCGACGACTCGAGGATCTCCTTCTTCTTTGGGGCTGCTTGCTCTAAAGGAAGACGACGGATTTCGTTGGACGAAATCAGGGATTCGTAGCTTGGATCTTCATCGAGGATTGCGGGAGGAACGCGTCTCATCATCGCGCCCGCAAGTGCATTCTTCATGGATCAGACTTAAGACAGGAGGATCTCTTATTTTGGGATCTCACGATTACAACCATGCACCAAGAGGTATTCTTTATACTTTGTGGTTTGATGAAACGATCCGAGAAATGTTCTCGTGATCGTGTGGTTTCATCACTAGATTTAAAATTTTAATTTCCGCCGCATCTAGCGACTAGTACGACTAGTCGCCCCGATCGCATATGATGCGATCAACATGCTTCCGTGATGCGCTTGAGGATTCTCAATATCCTTCATCATGTACTAAGATTGAATGATAATTAATACTGGCAATCCTTCCTTTAAAAAAAACTTAACATGGTTAGAAAATAAACATGAGGAAAAACGTTACAGTTTAATAAAAAAATTCTAGATGGAGTTTAAATCTGTACCCCTTCCAATACCTTAAAAAACATGAAACACCTCTTCCCCTCATTTTGATAATGTTTTTTTTAAATTTAGATTGACAAAACTTGCGAATAAGACATATCAAGACAAAAAAAAGTTAAAAAATAGAGCACAACTGCTAATGAGTCCAACCTTATTTTAAAAACACATGTATAACTTGAGAATCCGTATACCAGAAAAACAGGGAATCTTTTAATGCTCAAATCAACGTTAGGTATACAAACTAATGATAACATATTCTTAAAGTAATGTCTACAACCAACGGCTTTAAGTTAACAGAATTAAAAAAAAATAAACACAAGTTAAAAACGTCCTCCCTTTTTTCTTTTATTAAAAAATTGATAGATCAGATTTAACCTTCCCCCTTTGTTCTATGTTCTGGTGAAGGTCTACAATAAAGGAATAAATGCATAACCTAATGGATACTACCCTCTTGCTTTTTAAAACAGCCAAGTTGAGGCTCCCACACATGAAAGAAAAGAAAAAAAGAAGGGAAAACACATGATACACAGAAAATCACTTGACTTAAAAAACAAAAAATGAAGACCATTTAGGGTTTTTGTTATTTCGTGAGACTGGAGCGACAACCACCTCTGAGGAGCGATTAATGACCAGATGCTGGTTACGTGCACGACATCGTGGTCATCAGAGAGGTGGCGATGCACGGTTTTGGCGAGTAGCTCTGATACCAGTGAAGGATCGAAAGGTATGTCACTGTCAACACCTTTAGAGAGAATGAGAGATGATTAGGGATTAGGGGTATGGATTGGAAGGGAGCTCCTGTTTGCATTCCCCTCAGTGTGGGAGGTTTTTATAGGGCGTAAGCCCTGGCAATATCCATCCCCTTCCTTCTAAAGGTTATAAAGGTTTTGATTAAATTCTTTCGACTACTATTGATTCTAGCAATCGGAATACCTAACACATTCTCTTCCTTATTTAACTGAATGTTTAAAATCCTTTGCTTCAGCTCTCTCAAATTGAATCAAAAACATAAAAATGATCCTGAGGAAAGAGATGAAATTAATGCAATAAGATAATCTATTCAAGAGGTCTATGGGTCCATATATAGGACTAAACCCTAGAGAGATCAAAGAGACAAAATACATCAGTGTCCCCGTGTGGTTACATTAGAATATAAGAGTGCAATCTTTTGTAAGATTTCTCTAACACTCCCATTCAAGTTGGAGCATATCTATCGATCATGTCCAACTTGGAAGCCTCCCAAGAAAGGTGCTTCTTAGGTAAGGCCTTTGTGAATATGTCTGCAAGCTGAGGATCTGTCAAGATGTGTGGTGCAATAATCTTGCCTTCTCGCACTGCATCACAAATAAAATGACAGTCAATCTCGATATGTTTAGTTCTCTCATGGAATACATGATTTGTAGCGATAGAAGTAGCAGATTTATTGTCACAATATTGACGAATGGGAGTGGTGGCAAGTGACAACAATACTAAGTTTTCTAGAAAAGTCAGTAGCCAAGTAATTCCGCAGGTGACCTGTGCCCTTACCCTATATTCTGCCTCTGCACTCGATCGGGAGATTAAAGTATGCTTCTTGCTCCAACTAACGAGGTTTCCTCCAACCATGATTGCATATCCTGTAGTAGGGTGACAATCCTCAGATGAGCTTGCATAATCAACGTCAGCATATGCAGTAACATTAGTGTAGTTGTTTGCCCCATACAAGAGGAAACATCTGGGCGATTCCTTCAAGTAGCGAAAGATTTGAAGAACATCTTGCTAGTGACTGTAGTATGGTTTCTCCATGTATTGGCTAGCTTGACTCACCGCATAAGATATGTCTGGCCTAGTAATAGTAAGATACATGAGTTTGCCAATCATGCTTTTGTATTGTCTTCAAAAACTTGATCAATGGAAGTGGAATGTTTTCTCGGGTTTGCAAGAATACCAGAGGGTTTGCAACCGAGTAATCCTGCCTCAATCAATATATCTAAGTAGTACTTTCTTTATGACATATGGAGTCCCTTCGTAGTGCGTAATACTTTTATGCTAAGAAAGTAGCGAAGTTGTCCTAGATCCTTGGTGACGAAGACCTTATGAAGAAAGGCCTCGGTCTCTAGCATCCCTTTATCATTATCACCTGTAACGATCATATCATTCACATAAGTATAACAGTACTAGTTGGTTGTTTTCTGACGAAAACATAGGAGCTAGATGTAGTTCTCTGGAAGCCCAGAGTGCCGACCTCTGTGGTTAGTCGGTCGAACCATGCCCTCATGCTCTGCTTTAGACCATAGATTGCTTTGCAAAGTCGGCACACGTACTCCCCCAACTTCATAACCTGAAGGTTGCATCATGTAAACTTCCTCCTCCAGGTTGCCATATAAAAAAGCATTTTTAACATCTAGTTGGAAGATAGGCTAGCCCTTGTTTGCAGCTACTGAAAGAATGGTTCGTATGGAGCCCATCCATGCAACGGGAGAAAATATCTCGAAATAGTCAACTCTACACATTTAAGTAAAACCTTTAGCCACAAGCTTTGCTTTCAACCTGTCAATGGAACCATCTGGTGAATGCTTCGTAGTGAAGACCCATCTGCAGGCGACATGTTTAGTTCCTTGGGGACGTTGTACAAGATCCCATGCAAGGCCTTAAATGTCGGTTTCGGTCACCATTCGGTATCGACCAAAATAGAATTTCGATGGAATTTCGGTGGAATTTCGACCGAAATTTCGGTCATTTCGGTCATTTTTTGTACTAGGACCCCCATATTTCGGTCATTTCGGTCATTTCGGTCGAATTTCGATTTCGACTGGATATCGATATTCGACAGAAATTCGATCGAATTTCGCTGAAATTTGAGGCCATGATCCCATGTCCCTCTAGAATCGAGAGCATCCATTTTCTCATTCATTGCCTTCAGCGGTCATAATCCTGCAGGACACTATGATGGTCTCAAGGAATAAAAATTGTCATAAGAGCATCTGTATATCCTCTGTCAGTGCATGATAAGCTAGCAATAGAAGTGAAATGACACATGGGATGAAGGGCACATTGCCTCTAAATTCCTCGAAGAGTGGTTGGAAGCTCCTGAGGACCATCCGGGACATCATTGGTGGGAGCACTTGAAGATGCCATCTTTTCCTGCAACAAAGGAACATGTAGCGGAACAAGTACTGGTGTAGAAACATGTTCCCTTTTATACACAATAGGTGGATGAGGAAGATCTAATGGAATATCTTAAACGACTTGAGTAAAGAAGTTGTTTGTTTTAAAAAGGTGACATCGACAGATATATAATAGCGATGCCTAGAAGGATCATATTTGTAGCCTTTTTGTATTTGCGAATAAACAAGAAAAACACATTTAATCGCACGAGGAGATAATTTATCAGCAAAACATGAACATTGTGAACAAATGTAGTACATCCAAAAATCCGCAGAGGTAGAGGGAAGGGCGACTCAATTGGGTATCGTAAGGCAATGGGAATAGAGCCATTTTGGGATGTAGATGGAACCCTGTTTATAAGGTGAACATCAACGAGTATTACATCTCCCCAGTAGGTCTTAGGAACCTTCATCTGAGTGAGGAGAGAGGCATATCAAGGAGATATTTAGGTTTTCTTTCAGCTACCCCATTCTACTGTAAGGTATATGGACATGAGGTTTGATGGATGGTGCCTTGGGAAGATAAGAAGGATGTCAATTCCTTTTAGGTAAATTCCAAGGCATTATCAAAATGAAATATTTTAACAAGTCTAAATTCCAAAGATATTTTTGCCATAGTGAAAGAAATTCATAACGATATTAGTAATTTCTGAATGTTCCTTTAACAAGAAGATCTAAGAAGATCAGCTGTAGTCATCAACAAAAACAACAAAATACTTATGTCCACTTAGAGTTCGGACCAGACAAGGTCCTCAGATATCACAATGAATAAGAGAAAAAGGGACATGATGGTGAGGCTTAATCCGTGCAAGAAAGGATGCTCGATGATGTTTCCTGAACTGACATGCCTAACACCCAAAGGGCTTGAGTGTAGAGAGTCTAGAGAACATCATAGAGAGGGCCTTGGTAGAAGGATGGCATGAAAGTTCCACAAAAAGGGATCTTCAGAGATAGAAACTGCGCCAACAAAACTAGAATCAGAAGGGATGTCAAGGTAATAGAGGTTGTTCCTCTCATGTCTCCCACCAAAAATCTACATCGTTTAGATATCCTGAAAATAACAATAGAACTCGTCAAAAATAATACGACAATTAACTTCAATACATAGCTTAAGTACAGATAAAAGACTGAGAGGAAAGGTAGGAGCACAATGAACGCCAGTCGACTACAACTTGGAAGAGAAATTGACAGTATCGAGAACAATAACCGAGGAATGATCCCCATTACTAACTCGAGTTGTCTTCATAGAGGAAGACGACTATGAAGACGTAAGTTGACTTTCCTCTCGTCAGATGGGTAGAAGCTCCAGAGTCAATAATCCATGCATGTTTGGAGGCAGAAACAGAATGCGCTATTATACCTGAAGTAGTAGCTAGGATGGCAGTGGAAGCAGAAGCAATATTGTCATTGGAAGACGAGCTGGAGTTTTGCAGTAGTTGCCTCAAGCGGGCATATTCAGAACCAGTAAAGGGTCTGTAAGCACCCAGATTGCTATGAAGGTGTATCTTCAGTAGCATCATATGGCACCTTCTTCATAGACATTGTTGGCATTAGGCTGCATGCCAAATGTTGCCCAACATCAGTCAGAAGGATGATTCCAGCATCGCATATGCTGGATAACAAGCAGTAGAAGGACCACGTCCGTATTTGCGTTTAAAGTCACAATCACGTCCAGATTTGTGTCCACGTCTAGATTCACGACCGCGTCCACGCCCAAAGTCACGACCTCGTCCTTCCTAATAATTCTGATGTCCTCTATAACATGAGGAGGTATAATGGGCCGTCGTCTCTATAGATGTATGGGTAGTAGAGTGCTCAATTGGAGTCTCTAGCTCCTATAGTCGTCCGAAGATGGTCTCAATGGTGGGTAGAGTATCAACCATCAGAAGCCGATCTTTTACAGGCTTGTATTGGATGCATCCAGAAAGAAACCTGTAAACCTTCCATTCAACAACCTCTCCCACATGTTGATTACAACATGTCGACTAGAAAATAAGTAGCTCCTCAAATAGGCCAGTAAGAAGCCTGTAATACTCGATAAGGCTCGGCTCTCCCTGAGTAGTTGACTAGATTCTTGTGTATATGCCAGAGCAGTGTTGCAATAGTTGGCCGACTATCCCGAATAGTCGGTCCGACTATGCGGTGTGGTGGGGTACCCGACTGAACAGACCTCCAGTCGGGCAATAGTCGGCCGACTGGTCCGACTATGAGGCCAATTGGAGTTTGACTCTTCATATTTTAATTTTTTTTTCAATTTTCAATATTTATGGGTTACATTTTACCACGGTATCGCCACAAATGTCAAATTCTATATGTCTATTATATTGATTGGTACTTTTATCTTGGATTCATGTTAAATAATGACCATATATGTATAAAAATATAAAAATATATGTATTATAAATAATTTTTATATTAAGAAATACAAAACCGAATAATTCCGAATAATCGCCCGAATACCGATTATTCTTTATTCAGTGACCCCTCCGACTGAATATCGAATACCGTCTTCTGCAACACTGTGTCAGAGGCTTGACTTGGTTGTCTTTTGAGAATAAGTGCTCTCAAATTCTCCACATCGCCTTTGCAATGTCCTTGTAAAGAAGATTAGCAATGTTTGGATTGACGCTGTTGCCAAGTGATAACCTAGTTATCAGCAAACCAGGTGTCATAATCCTTATCCTTTTCAACATGCCAAACTTTTGTAATAACATAGCTTTTGCACTGGCCACCAAGGAACACTTTAAAAGATCGAGACTATAGAACATAACTTTCAAAGCCCTTCAACTTGATAAAAGTTCCATGTACCATCAAAGGAGTAGGGTATGTGGGGTTGGTCTTAGTGGATGTCATGATGGATGTGCAGGTCAAGAAAAAGTAACATAGAAAGTGTTTGGTTTCTCAAACAAGCATCAAGATGATTGTAGGAAATCTGTAGCAGGTTTGGAGCCCCGCTAGTGGTCGTGGAAAGCCCGAGGAGGCTGTTGGACCTGTAGCAGGTTTGGAGCCCCGCTAGTGGCCGTGGAAAGCCCGAGGAGGCCGTTGATGTTGCTGGAGGAAGCCTTAGGAGGGCTGGTGGCGGGGTTTGGGTGCCCTAACGGTCACAAGTGGTGCCGAGGAGGCCCACAGTTGGCCTAGCGGTGATGCTAGGGAACCTTAGCAGCCTCTGGCGGCACCAAAGAGGCCCGTTGGTGGCCTGAAAGCGACCTGGATCCTTGAGCCCTTGTAGGTGGGCTGACGTTAAAGAGCTGAGGAGGCCCTCCTGGCGACGCTTGAGGAGGTTGGAGTCCCTCCTGACGATACGTGAGAGGTGGACTGAGATCTCCTGGCGGTGCACGAGGGAGTTGAAGGGTTTAGGGCTGGTGGTGGTAGCGGGAATTAGGTCAGAACACCAGTCTAGGACCATTGCTCTGATACCATGAGGAAAGAGATGAAAAAATGCAATAAGATAATATATTTAAGAGGTCTAGGGGTCCTTATATAAGACAAAACGCTCGAGAGCTCAAAGAGATAAAATACGCAAGTGCCCTTGTGGGGTTACAATAGAATATAAGAACGTAATCTTTCATAAGATATCTCTAATAGATCCCATTTTAAAGGGAAGTAAACTTGTTGCTTGGAGCCCTAAGTTTGCTACGGGCTTCTCTCCAAGTGTCAGATCGGTGTCGATCAAAAGGACACAACTCAAGAAGTGTCTTTTTAGCAATGATTCCCATCTATGATATCAGGCCAAAAATGTGTTTCCCCCCGAATCCCAGGATTTTTGTAGCCGCTCCTCTGAGTGAGACTGCAGAGATTTCCTTACCACCGAATCTTGTGTTTTATGACTCGAGTTAATTGTGGAATAATGAATAACCATTCCATGAATAAGAAAAACTCGAGATAAGGAGAAAATTTCTGAAAAGTGACTTTCATGCAAGGATTCACATCCATGATATCAAGCTAAAAAGGTGTTTTCCCCCGAGTGCAGAGAACATGTTTCTAAGAGATTTCCGTACCACCGAATCATATGTTTTATGACTCGAGCTAATTATAGAATATGGAATAACTACTCTAGCAATAGGAAAAACCCATAATAAGTGTAGAAAACCCATGTTATCTTTTATTATTCCTTAACCAAAAATGCATTATTTTATCAACAATCTTCATATTAAAAGTAACTTTAAACTCTACTTAAAAGGACATACTTGCAATTGGAACGAGATAAATACGACGGAAGGAGAGATAGATATACATGACAATTGCATCCAGTGTTATCCAGAATAGCAACTTTGGTATGTTGGAATAACTTTCTCCATGGAGCATATCCTTTGTTGTGGGAGGCCGCAACCATATAAATCGAAAGCATGCATTTTGTTTTACATATCTACCACAGTTTGAGATAACGAAAGGCGGAGCGAGGCATTTCCTATGGTGCAGCCTCGAGGTGGTCGAGACGTAAGCCTTGGTTTATAAAAGAAAATACACAAAATTATAATTATATATGTTGATGTAAATATATTATTTTCTAACCAACATGTAATACCCAAGACTATAATATATGATTAGATAATAGAGATATAAACATTAAAAAAGAAGATATACCTTCATATCCCTTTCTACAACATTTTCATCCAACCAAAGATGGATATATTGTCTATATATGTTTAGAAATAATTAATCAATACATATTTGATATTTATCACTAAATATTGCTGCACATCAAAAATATGAATAAAATATATCTAAGAAATTTATGTTTTATGTCTAACGTATAATATATATAGGGACCCTTTCAAATGAGGCGGGGTCTCACCATTTTTGTGGTGAGCCATCAACTAGATCCATTAGATCATGATCCAATGGTATATGCCAAAAAGGGTATTTCGATCCTTTTGTTTCGAGTTTAATTGGAAGTTCATTTAATGACATCGGTACCATTTTAGGCTTGTTTTTATTAGGATTTTTTTGTTAATTCCTCCATTCGTTGATTTCCAAAAATGTTCCCTGCAAATGCAACTTAATGCATGCATTTTGTAAATACGAATGAGATTATGTGGCATTTAGATTTCGATTTTGTAAAATTCGAGTAATATATTTTTTAATATTCCTATTGAATAGGTTTTGTGAAATTATTAATTTCATTTGTAAATTTTATATTGTCATTTGTAAAAGTTCTTAAGCAGTTGCAGTTTATTCGATCTGCTTTGTAAATTTCATGTTTTATATATTTGTGTGTCAACATCGGATCTTTGTAATTGTTTCATGACCCTTTGTAATTATTTCACATTTCTTTGTATATATACACTGCCACTTGGTAATATTTGTATGGAACTCTGCAAAATAAAAGTAAACGATTAGAATTTGATAAAATGTAAAAAATGCTACGAAAATATAAAAAATAATCCGACATATGTAGAAACCATTCTGTGATTTCTGAAAAAAGCGATAATTGTAAAAAAAAAATAGTATGCACAACGGCCACGAAGCAATGTACATCCCTCGTAGTCATGCTCCCTTCTCCTTCTCCTCTCTTCGACACCTTTTTCCATGTCAGGCCCTCCTCCACGCACGACCGTCGTCGATGAATCGATAGAGAGAGAGCAGGAGGTCCACCGTCGTCGACAAACCGAGAGAGTAGGTGCACCGTCGTCGACAAATCGCGAGAGGTGGGGTCACCGTGCCCTCCCTCCTCTCCTCCACGCACGATCGTTCCCTCCCTCCGACATCTCCTCCTCCATGTGTGACCATGCATCATCGTCACCGTACACCTCCGAAGCCTCCACACGCAGCTGCCCGATCCTGCTCCTCATGCCACCATCGTCTCTATGCCTGCACGAAATTGAATTAGGTTTTGAAAATATGGAAGGCAATTGATGGAGATAAATGTGGGTTGTCACATTGTATATTTAAAATGTGACAAAAAGACTAAAATAGATTTTTGGGAGTTTATAAAATATTATTAATCAATCATTAATTGCAGTCACACAATCAAAAATAAAAGGACGAGATTGAGGGCTCACCATAATATTGGTGAGGCTCTGTCTCATTTGAAGTTTCTCCTATATATATATATGACACCATGAAAAGCCTTGAATTGTATCTTCTTGTTTTGTTAGATGCATTGCAAAACTCATTATGTGATATCCAACAATGGAGGACGAAGACCACCGTCTAGAATAGGATTTTGCTTTTTATTTATGGACTCATTCGTTTAATAGTGTAATGTTAAGAGTTTATTGAAATACGGACATGTTTAATCGTAAATATGAAGCTGTGAACACGAAAAAAGATCAAATTTAGGCATTCATGTTGCAAATGATATCCTTAACAAGCAGACATTTATAAGCATCTCAAGATGCCAAGTGGGCAATTAATATCATCAATAAAATCCTTCAAAAAGCTAAAACGTCTCGGCAAGGTGTTCCGCCTCAACCACCTGAGGGGCACGCCTCACAGAATTGGACTAAGGCTCATGCCTCGAGGCTAAATGTGACGGCCTTACCTCAAGACTAGTTTTTTTTGTACCATGACATCTATCAAAGCCATCTACCAGATTCATGTTAATCTGATACCTATAACTTGTTTATCTTAAAGGGTCAGTATTCATGATACTCAAAATCATTTAAGAAATAATGCTACCTTAGTCGTTAAGATAAATGATTTACAGGTACAAGATTAACCTGATGTTTGATAAACATATAAAAGAAACATAGTTTCAATCTATACAGTTGGATTTAGATTTTACCAAAAAGATAAACAAAACAGCCTCTGCTGTGGGGCTGGATGACCCACGAAACAGAGGATATGCTTCCCTTTTGATACACGTAATAAGAATATCTTGATGATTTGGATTGAATTATTGGAGATCATTGTACCGACAACATGTAAAGCTTTAACTTACGCAACACGATTTTAATAAAATAATGTGATTTGGAGTCGATTTCTAATATGTACAGTTGTTGATGCAGCGAAGGAGATGGGCGCCACTGATTTCATCAATCCAAAGGACCAGGAGAAGCCCGTCAGTGAGGTGATAAAATAACCATAAAGCTGATCCATGCTATTATTTATGACGAGTTTGATTAGTTGGAGAGAATTTACTGTTCGAATATTTCTGTTTAATCACCCAATACTCTGAATACCGCGATTTTAGAAACACTGCAGAAATAATCTGAAAGTTGTGTCCTGTTTAATCTGAGATTGGTGTAAATTTCAAAACAATAATAATAATATCGTATAAATTACTTGCAGGTGATAAAAGAGACTACAAACGGAGGTGTAGACTACAGCTTCGAATGTGCGGGGAACGTTGATGTGCTCCGCGAGGCCTTCTTATCAACCCACGATGTACGTATTACCGCTTCGCCAATATAAATCTTGATGCATGCCTTTTTCTATGGTCATTCAACAATAACAGCAACAACAAAATCTTTTCCCACAATTAAGTAGAGTCGGTTACATAGATTCTTCACCTCTATTCAGATCTATCTTGGGTCAATCTTGGGCTTATATTCAAAAAAATAAGATCCCTTCGCATAGTCTCTTTCCAACACTTCTTGGGCCATCCTCGCCGTCTCTTAGTCGGCTCAACATCCCAACACTCGCATCTCCTAACGGGTGCATCAACTGACCTTCTTTGCAAATGACCAAACCATCTTAAGCGGTTTTCTCGCATCTAATCCTCGATCGAAGCTACACCGATTTTTTTTTCTGATTGCATCATTCCGGATCCGATCTTTACATGTGTGCCCACACATCCACCTTAGCATTTTCATTTCTTCTATAATCATTGGTTTACGGGCCAACATTTAGATCTATAGAGCATAGCAGGTCTCACGGCTGCTTTGTAAAATTTTCCTTTAATTTTTAAAGGATTTTTCTTATCACATAGATCTTTTTCTATTGTCATTAAATTGCGGAAAACTCAGCCGATTTCAAGTTCAACGATTGGATTACTTTCGACAAGGAAATCAGGTCCTGCTATTACAACAGAAATTCTACCTTTTATATGCAATAACTGCAACTTTTTATTGCATCCTTTTGCCATTAACATATAGAGTCATAGACTAGTGTACCGAAGACGTCGTTGTGAAATAAATTTATTTATGCTTACAGGGGTGGGGATTAACAGTGATATTGGGGATCCATCCAACGGCTCGGATGCTGCCGCTGCACCCCATGGAGCTGTTCGACGGGAGGAAGATCACAGGTTGCGTCTTCGGAGATGTCAAGGCCAAGTCCCATCTCCCTCTTCTCGTCCAAAAATGCCTAAACGGAGTATGTATACAATCAAATGGATCTATTTTTACAATTTCTTGATCTGTTCATTCACATTCAAGCTCCAGCCAGTTACTCATGCTTCGAAAATTTTTATCTGGGGAATACTTTTGACAACAATTATTGTCAGAAAGAAGGATAGAGACGGTTTAGCTGCTGCAACCTGCAACAAATTTATTCTCAAATATACGCGAAGTATTTTGATGAAATGGTATTGATTTGCAGGATCTGAAACTGGAAGGATTCGTCACACATGAGCTCCCCTTTGAGAAGATAAACGAGGCCTTCAAGTTGCTCCAGGAAGGGAAGTCCTTGAGATGTGTTCTCCATATGTGATCGCATTCCTTTTCTGTTCTCAGATAAGCTGTTGCTAAGCAAGAGATTTCGATAAAGAAAAACAGGCATGGATCGTGCAAAATAATAACTGGATTGCTATTTTTTTGTCCAACATCTGTGCTTTTGCTTGCATGGATTTGTGTTTGTTGTTTGAAGTTAAATGCATATAAATCCAATTGACGGACTTCTATACCGGGGGATTACAGCCTAGGGATGCAAGTGGATACGAATATATCTGTATCCGATCTGCCACTATATTCATTTTATATAGATTTTGATATCTGTATACATATCTGTATTAAAATCGATACGAATATGAATATCATTTTGATATCTTCAAACATCTATATCCATATCTATATATTTGTTTTCATATATTAATATAATTAAAGATTTATTTTTAGTCATATATAGCATTATATATACTTTCTTTCACCATATTTGGTATAATTTTTATGATATAAACACATTTAATGTCTTTGTATCGTGTTTTCCCATCCAATACATGTATATTTACGACAATGTATATAGTATTTCTAGTATTACTCGTATGGGATATGTATTCGCTTTACGTTCATATTCATTTTTTCAAGGATATGGTAAGATAATTATAATATTTGTCATTATCCGTATCCACATCCATATTCATATTCAAAAACGGATAAAGATACGGTAACCAGTGTTTTTGAAACCGGACCGGAACGACCGGTCCGACCGGTGAACCGGGCCTGGACCGGTCCAGTTAACCGGTTATGCCGGTTCGGTTTGATTGTTTAAATTTTAATTAACCCGTCCGGTTCAACCAATTTTTTTACCTGCTTTAACCAGGTTCAACTGAAGTTGAACCGTATTTAATTTTTAAATTATTTAAAAATATTGTTAATAGTGAGAGTTGAACCCATGACCTTTGGTTACCCTTTCACACTCCCAACCAACTATATTAACACAACTTTTTGCATATGTTGGGTTTTAAAAATAATTAAACTATTATCATGTTATAGAGCATCTAGACCAAATAATATATATATATATATATGATATGTATAATATTTGATGGTGTATGAGAAAAATACTTAATGTATACTGTGAAATATATACATTATCTATGTATTTTATATATATCTCAAGTATATTAAGTGTATATTATATATATATATTATTTCATTTCGATTTGATTAGCATGTTCAACCACTTTTTTTTTCACCGGTTCGGTTTAATCCGGTTTTAAATAATGATGACGTCATCATCCGGTTGAACCGGTTTGATTACATGGTTCGACCCGATCCGACCATTTCAACAATGTTTCCGGTTCGATGTCTGGTTCGGTTTCAAAAACCTTGACGGTAACATCTATTGAATTTATTGATGGCCAAATTAATGGAAGGGTACAAGTGATAAATGCGAAAGAAGCGGGGCAAAACGATATTCCAAGAAAAAAGAGAGGCATAACTAATAATACAATATCTCACAAGAACAAGTGATAAAAGCCTCGGAAATAACCGTCTAAGTATTTTTGAAGAAAATATTGAGGCGATGATATTACATGCTATTTTCTCTTCTTGGTTCCCCTCCACTCTCACTTATCCTAATTTAGTACTTTGTGTTAAGAGTACATTTGATCGATTGTCTATAGCATTAGTGGAAGCTTTGGGTTGTGTGAACACTAAAAGAAAAAAACAAGGGTAAATTACAAAAAAAGAGCTTCAATTATTTGTTATGAGCCTCATATTTCAAATGTAACAAAGAGAAGCAGGAGCTTTGAAATTTAAGGTTTAATGTTGATATAAAAGGGACATGGAAGGTTCCAAAAGCATCTATTTTTGAGAAATAATAATTTGGAGTCGTGCAATAAAAGTTTAATTGTAAGGGTTTAAGCACTGAAAAATTTTCATTGCCAAAAGTAGGATAATTGAAAAATCACGAGATTGATTTGTTAGTTGATGCTACTTAAGCGATGACAAGTTTGTTACTTGTTTTTTTTCGTAAAACATACTCGTAACTAAGTGTTCGTCATATAATACGTAGATGAGTTTTTTTTTTGTTGTGATGAATAAATATTCGTTGTCATAAATTTTATAGTTAAACATATAACATGATTATTATTTCTTATAAAATTATATTTGATTTTACAAATTCACAACGAATGTTGTATTCGTTGTTATTTCTCTGGTTAACAATAAGTCATATAACAACAATCTTTTGTTGGCCTTTTTATTCTAATCAATACTAAATTAGCAACAACTACTACACATATTAATGAAAAGTTGATGGATAAATTATTGTTATATCAAGACATTCCATGCGAACTACACGAACAAAAGATTTATTTTACAATCAAGAAGTTTTTTTTAATTTAACATCAGAAATGGATTTGTCATTCAAAAGGGATTGAAGGCGTAACTTGTTGCCCGTCTTCCATCAATCTCTCTGTAATAGTTTTTGTTAATTAATAAATTCTAACACATCAGAAGATATGCCAGTCGACTTTGTCTCAGGGATTGTAAGCTCACTGAAAGCCTGACTTGGTACCATTTGCAATTTTTCAGTCAAATACTCTTGAAGATCAATATAAGTAATTATGAGGATTCTTTTATAGTTGTGTCCCTCTTAGATTTTGCAATATCAGTTATGCTCTCTGCTTTTTTGCAATATCATTTGTGCCTCTACCTTCTCGTGCAATTAACGTTTGTGCCTCTCGAGTTAGTTTTTGTTTATTCCCTTCCCGAACATACGTTATCTCAAGGGTACAAGTATAATTGGAAAAAAAAGAAGGGTAATAAGAGAAAATTTAGAAAATTATAGGCACACAACAACCGTAATAAAACTTTAAATATTGAGCCTTGGTTTGTATAAACCATGATTTTGGCTTACCGACGGCAAAACTAACCCAAGGACACAACTGCTGGTTGCTGAGGAAGGTAGGAGCATGATTGATATTGCAAAAAAGAGGGGTACATCTGAAAACCCCCTAATTATGAAGTACATCAAAAGATGACCTGGAAATAAAAGTAGCAAATTGTAATTAATTTTTTTGTACGCATGTATTGATTAGATGTCCCATGCGCCCAGAATTCAACTACCATATGATTAATACATGATGTGTATTTAGATGCGTATGAGTTAATGCGTTAATGACACGCATGCATATGAAATAACAACTTCTGGGTTTTTTTGTCATCTGTACTCCTAAGAAAGTCAACTTTGATATTTATAAGAAATATATTTATAGGATGGGGAGGCGGTGTACATGTAAACATAGAAGATTATATCGTGATATATTGGTATCGACATGTGATCAATATATCATTAATATGTCGGATATTTGACCTTCCAAAACTATTTTCTTCACAAACTCGGTTCGATATCGACGATATGACGTCGATATATCGTCGATATATCATATTGACATGGTACTACTACAAGGAAACAAGTTGTGGCTACAGAACTATGCCTACGGACTTGGGGTTTGTGACTACAGAATTGGGCTTTGGTTACAACACGATGGCCAGTAGTCGTAGCTATAAGTCTCGTCGCGAGAGTTCTCGAACCACGAATATGTCGTGGCCACTATAAGTGACCATAGAACTTGTCGTGGCCACAACTCTTGTATGAAGACTTTTGCCACGGATTGTAGATACGAGAAACTAGCGGCCACGAAATTATCGTGGCCACAAGCTTCCGTAGCCACGTTCCGTGACCAGAGCTCATTTTTCTTGTAGTGTACCCATATAGATACCGATACATGTGAAGGGCTCAAGTTTACTATATATCAAGGGCGATTGGCTCCGGATACCACACCTTATTGGAGATTGGGAGGATATGTTGGGTTAATTAGCATTCCAGCCCCAACTTGGGCCTTTTGGAGCCGCACCATTTTGCCACTTTTGTAGGGGCTTCTTTGATATGTTTCCAGCAAGTGGGTGTCCCCATCGGTTGCCCCATTTCAGGGATCAAATCCCCAATCGGGGATGCTATTCCAGTGCAGAAACGAAGCTCCATTACAACCCTATTCCGTGAGAACATGGAACGACGCCTCCTCTCTCCCCATTCCACCAAACAGCAACAACAAGAGTTTTCTGCGGGAAAATCCATCCTCCTTCATGTACGCCAGGGAGAGAGGTCGAGAGGGAGAAGGAGCAACGACTAGGAGCTCCTTTCTAGCCACGATTTGGATGGAGGCGCAGCGGCAAGTCAAGCCTGAGTGGGAGCAACTGGAGGTCGTTGGGAACGACCTCAAGAGGGCCGAGCATTGGTTTGGGTCTCTATCCGGGAGCCCACAAGGGGAGTCAATCCATCTATCTTGTTTTGAGCACACCTTTGGTATTTTGGATACCCATAGATAGTTAGTTCCTTTTAGAAGAACTATCGTTGTGTGTGTGGCTTGTAACTCGGTTTTGTGGGCAATAAAACCGGGAAGAACTTTGGCTCCATTTGACCGTAGTGGAATCGTTGCCGGTCTTGTCCCGAAGGGTTTCCACGTAAAAATCCTTATCTTGTGGTGATTGCTTGTTGTGTTTGCTTGTGGTTGCTTGTCATTGTTGCTAGTGAGTTCCCATGTGGGGAACATATATTTGTTGTGCCATCTTTGCTGCAGGACAGTTTTTGGGGGATTTATCCTGGGTTGGCTGTGCCCCATTATCCCCAACAAGTGGTATCAGAGCACATGTTGTGCAAAATGGGCAAAGATGATGAAGGCACTATGATTAAGTTCACAAGCAGCAACTAACAGATTTGGAAGGCCAAGATGGAAGACATCTTGTATTGCAAGGATCTCCACAATCCGGTGGAGGGGGAGAGCGCCAAGCCGGAGAACATGTCCGCAGGAGAGTGGACAAAGTTGAACCGAAAGGTCATTGGGATCATTCGAAAGTGGCTTGACATGTCAGTGTTCCATCATGTTGTCGGGGAGACGAATGCAAAGGAGCTGTAGGACAAGCTATCCGAGCTCTATGACCAGAAGACCGCTACCAACAAGGCTTTCTTGATTAGAAAGCTTGTGAATTTGAAGTACAAAGACGGGACCAAGGTGGCAGAGCATTTGAATGACTTTCAAAGCATTATCAATCAGTTGAATTCCATGGGATTGGTACTTGATGACGAGTTGCAGGCACTTCTCCTATTGGGTTCTTTTCCAGACAGTTGGGAGACCTTAGTTGTCACTGTGAGCAACTCTGCGAAGGATAGCAAGTTGACCATGGCTATGGTCAAGGGTAGTCTCCTCAATGAGGAGATTAGACATCGCTCTTCGGGAGAGGCATCCTCCTCTTCACATATCTATGCAGTTGAGAGGAGAGGAAGATCCAGCAACAGAGGGCAGTCACATGAGAGGCAGAAATCCAGAGACAAGTCCAAGGGCAGAGGAAAGTATCACCATTGCCAGAAGCCCGGCAACTAGAAGAGAGATTGCAGGATTTGGAAGAGAGAGCAAGCTGAAGCTAAGAAGGATCATAAAAAGGAAGATGGCAATGTAGCTGCAGTTGTGGCAGATGACAGTGCAGAAGAGGTGGTTATCACCATCCAAGACCAATGCTTGCATGCAGGGAGCGATTTGGAGTGGGTTGTTGACACGACCGCCTCCTATCATGTGACTCCACACAGGGAGTTCTTCACCACCTACACCTGTGGTGATTATGAGAGAGTCTTGATGGGTAACGAAAGTTACTCTAAGATCATTGACATGGGCACCATCTCGATTCAGACGGATGTTGGGTGCTCAATAACACTCCAGAATGTGAGGCATGTTCCTGATGTGCGGCTTAGCCTTATATCTGGCTCACAGCTAGATAGTGAAGGCTACCATCTGAAGTTCGGTGACAGCAAGTGCAAGATAAGCAAGGGTTCTCTCATCATGACGAGAGGCAGGTAGTGTCACTCGCTTTACATGACTAGAGTGAAGGTTATGGATGGTAGTTTGCATGATAGTGAGGCATATAATTCAGATTTGTGGTACCGTCGACTTGGGCACATGAGCCAGAAGGGCTTGCAGCTTCTGAGCAAGAGAGAGTTGATCCCTTACCAAAATGACATTACTTTGTCTCCTTGTGATGCATGTGAGGTTGGGAAGAGCAGAAGTACGCCATACAGAGCCAGATCCAAGGTGAAGGGAGACATTCTACAGTTAGTTCATTCTGATATTTGTGTTCCTATGGACACAGCCTCTTTGGGAGGCAACAGTTATTTTATCACCTTCATTGATGATGCATTTAGGAAGGTGTGGGTGTATATGCTGAGATCGAAGGATCAGGTGTTTGATTGCTTCAAGAAATTCCATGCCATGGTTGAGCGTGAGACAGGAAAATTGCTGAAGTGTCTACGCACGGACAATGGGGGAGAGTAAACCTCCCATAGCTTTCAAGGCTATTGTGCAGAGCGCGGCATCAGGCATGAGAGGACAGAACCAGGTACACCCCAACACAATGGTCTAGCTGAAAGGGTGAACAGGACCATTGTTGAGAGAGTTCGCTGCATGCTGAAGACAACGAAGTTGCCCAAGACTTTTTGGGCTGAGGTGGTTCTCACGCATGTAACTTGGTCAACCGATGTCCATCGGTTCCTTTGGGTTTTCAAGTTCTAGAGCGTGTTTGGACAGGGAAGGACCCCTCATATGCTCATTTGAGGGTGTTTGGATGCAAGGCTTATGCATTGGTACCCAAGGAGCAGCGGAAGAAGTTGGATGACAAGGCGGTGCCTTGTATTTTTCTTGGCTATGGAGATCAGGAGTTTGGATACCATCTTTGGGATCCAAGGAAGAAGACAGTCACGAGACACAAGGATGTGATTTTCTATGAGAATCAGACATTGGCCGAGGACACCACTAAGAATGGTAATGCAGATGAGTTTTCCATGGATGATGACAGTGATGAGGACACAGATCCCTCTCCAGTACACGGTACAGGTGGAGATGATGGGCAGCTAGAGCAGCACGAGCCAGATGCAGATCCCGTTGATGCAGGTCCAGGGGACCTAAGGTAGGGGGAGCAACCTCATCCACATGCAAATGCAACAGAGCCTCAGGTCAGGAGATCTGAGAGGGTACGCCAGCCATTATCCCGTTACCCCACTTCCAGGTACGTGATACTCACAGATGCTGGTGAGCCATACACCTTTAAGGAGGCACAGGAGCACAAGGATAAGGGTCATTGGCGCAATGCAATGAATGAAGAAATGTTATCTCTCAAGATAACACTTATGATCTTGTTGAGCTTCCTAAAGGGAAGAGAGCCTTGAAGAACAAATGGGTCTACAAGCTGAAGTCATATAACAGCGGCAAGTAGGTGAAGTACAAGGCCAGGTTGGTAGTGAAAGGGTTCAGCCAGAAGGAAGGAGTGGACTATGATGAGATCTTCTCCCTAGTGGTGAAGATGAACTCAGTGAGAATGGACCTTGAGCTGGAGCAGATGGATGTGAAGACGATGTTTCTTCACGGTGATTTGAAGGAAGAGATCTACATGGAGCAACCACATGGATTTCAAGAGAAAGGGAAAGAGCATATGGTTTACAGGTTGAGGAAGAGTCTCTATGGCTTGAAGCAAGCCCCGAGACAGTGGTACTTTAAGTTTGATGCCTTCATGGCAAAGCAGGACTTCAAGAGGACTGCAGCTGACCCATGCGTATATGTTCGTCGTCTTCCGAATGATAGGTTCGTCATTCTTTTGATCTATGTGGATAACATGTTGATTGTAGATCATGATTCCAATCTCATTGCAAAGTTCAAGAGGGAACTCTCCAAAGAGTTTGAGATGAAAGATTTAGGCAAGGCAAGTCACATCCTTGGGATGCAGATTACAAGGGATAGGAAGAAGCGCATGTTGTGGTTGTCACAAGAGAGCTATTTTGAACGCGTGTTGGAACGGTTCAACATGAAGAATGCCAAGCCTGTCAATACGCCCTTAGCCTCTCATTTCAAGCTAACCAAAGAGTCATTTCCTTCTACTTCTGAGGAGAAAGTAGAGATGACCAAGATCCCATACCAGTCAGCAATTGGGAGCCTCATGTATACAACGGTTTGCACTAGACCCGATATAGTCCATGCAGTGGACGTGGTGAGCAGATTCATGTCCAATCCGGAGGACCATTGGGAGGCAGTGAAGTGGATCTTGAGATACTTGAGAGGGACCTCAAGTATGTGTCTTGTGTTTGGGATGTCAGATCCCAAACTTTGTAGCTACACTGATGCAGATATGGCAGGAGACATGGACCAGAGAAAGTCTACCTCATGCTACTTTTTCACTTTTGCAGGGGGAGCCATATCATGGCAATCCAAGCTACAGAAATGTGTTGCTTTCTCAACTACCGAGGCAGAACACATTGCAACAGTAGAGGCTGGGAAAGAAGTGTTGTGGCTACAACGCTTTCTTGGTGAGTTTGGATTTGATGACAGTGAGCCGGTTGTTGTTTTGTGATAGCTAGAGCGTTATAGACTTGAGCAAGAGTACCATGCACCATGCTCGTACAAAACACATTGATGTGAGATACCATTGGCTGAGGGATGCAATTGAACAGAAGCAGCTCATATTGAAGAAGATTCACACAGATGAGAACCCCTCAGACATGTTGACAAAGGCAGTTACTCGTGACAAGCTTCAGCTCTGTAGAGAGCTGAGCGGTGTCACATCTTCTTAATTTCCATCAGTGGACAACACCTCCCCGTTGGGGCTGGAGGGGGAGGTTATTGGGTAATTAGCATTCCAGCCCCAACTTGGGCCTTTTGGAGCTGCACCATTTTGCCACTTTTGTATGGGTTTCTTTGATATGTTTCTAGCAAGTGGGAGTCCCCATCGGCTGCCCCATTTCAGGGATCAAATCCCCAATCGGAGATGCTAATCCTGTGCAGAAACGAAGCCCCATTCCAGCCCTATTATGTGAGAACAGGGAACGACACCTCCTCTATCCCCATTCCACCAAACAGCAGCAGCGAGGGTTTTCTACGGGAAAACCCATCCTCCTTCACGCACGCGAGGGAGAGAGGCTGAGTGGGAGAAGGAGCAGCGGCTAGGAGCTCCTTTCTAACCACGGTTTGGACGGAGGCGCAGCGGCAAGTCAAGCCCGAGTGGGAGCAACCGGAGGTCGTTGGGAACGACCTCAAGAGGGCCGAGCATTGGTTTGGGTCTCCATCCGGGATCCCATAAGGGGAGTCAATCCATCTATCTTGTTTTGAGCACACCTTTGGTATTTTGGATACCCATAGATAGTTAGTTCCTTGTAGAAGAACTATCGTTGTGTGTGTGGCTTGTACCTCGGTTTTGTGGGCAACAAAATCGGGAAGAACTTTGGCTCCATTTGACCGTAGTGGAATCGTTGCCGGTCTTGCACCGTGGTTTTTCCCTTACTCACATCGAGTAAGGGTTTCCACGTAAAAATCCTTGTCTTGTGGTGATTGCTTGTTGTGGTTGCTTGTGGTTGCTTGTCATTGTTGCTATTGAGTTTCCGTGTGAGCAACATATATTTGTTGCGCCATCTTTGCTGTAGGACAGTTTTAGGGGGATATATCCTGAGTTGGTTGTGCTCCATTATCCCCAACAGGATATACAATGAATCTGTCATTTGTGACCTCGTAGCCTTGCAATTGTCGTCGATGGTTGCCAGAGGGATCGATCTTTCGAGAGCAGGAGGGCAGACGATGCGACACAGTTAGCATAACTATATAAACTTCCAATGGGGAGAGGAAAGGGACACCAATCTGATCGTAGTCGGGCATCGGGAGCCCTCTCTTCACACTATTCCATATACCTCTCTCGTTCTCTATATTTCTCTTCAAGTTTTCAAGTTATCCGCAGAGGTTGATCGATATACAATACGAATTACCGTATATCTTACATGAGTCATATATATCTGTATTCAACTCATGTATGGCCACAAGGGAAATTCGAGCTTCATGCATGTTGTTTACATCAACGTTTTAGAAAATATGTCGCACGTTGTCTAGTCTATTATTAGGTTAAATTGCATATCTTAAAAATAGTTCGAAAAGGATATCAGCAAGCCTCATTGTGACCCACAATGGAAGATCTGCTCTGCAAACTTTGATAGGGAAAACATAAATTTGTTTGGACTTGAGTTGTACCATAGCATCGACTAATGGTCGATAGGAATGGCTCTCAGATAGTCAAATCTGAAACTACTTGACGATATGAACATAAGCATTTTAGGTTGTTGTCGGTTTGAACCCAGTGAGTTGCAATCATGATCGATTTTCCTCGATAACGTTGCGAAAACTTACGCTCTATATTACATTACAATTAATGAGAGAACTTTGCGGGAATCCGGTGATGCAGTGAGGGAAATCAAAAGTATCTTGCGATATGGTCCTCTTCATTTACTTACTTGTTGCTTTAATTTAATTTTATATGATCATCGACTTTTATAGTCAATAAAAAATGCAGACTTTCCCTCCATCAGTCAATAAATATATCCACATCCGTCTTCCATAAATAAGAATCGCTGGACGTCTCCCCAGAACAACAAGAAGAACCGCATCGCATCTCTATGGCTTCCACTGCGGGAAAGATCATCACCTGCAAAGGTACCCGTCATCTTATCATCAACATCAATAATCATTCGATGTGTGTTTTGTTGTATTAAAAATTGTATAAGTAACTGCTATTCCCGCTCTGAATATCATCCCCCGGAGATGCCATCATGAGGGAAAGGATCTTCCAACTAACCCTGCTCAAACTCTTCGAGATCCTTCTTGCTCCAGGTCTTATACATCCTAGGCAGGCTTTCCAGCTGTGAAAAGACCTCTTCCGAAGAAGCTTCAAAGTGCATGGGGGAAGGCCACGCGCTCTGGTCTTGACTTCAGGCAAGAACTGCGCGTCGGGTCTTTCTACGCTTTTGATATAGTTGGGAACGAATTTAGCCTCACGTTAATCTCGCTTCGGCTCTTGTACAAGCTTCTTAGTCATCGACAATTCGGAATCTCTCCTTTCCTGCATTCTTTCCCGCTCTGTCTGATTAGCTCGATAGCCAACCTCCTGCTCAACTGCTTAACTCAGTGAAAAGTCTCAGAGGATGTAGCTAGCTTCTTATCCCGCTGACGGAGCTGATAGTGACATCGTGAAGCCTAGTCTTTTTGTAGAAAAGTGTGAGCTGTTCTGCTCCCCAGAGCGAATAACCTCTCACTATTGATAGGCCATCCCACTATTTCTTCTAGTCCTAGAAACTCAGGGAAGAAGATGGCCCAGTTAATTGGAGTTAGTTTGGTTTCAATTGGGAAACCAAATGGTTTGAAGAGAAAGTTGAGAATTCCCAAACTTGAAACATGGATAAGTTTGGGTTGAAGTTTAGTACCATACCTTAGAGGTCTAACCTTTTGGTGGACTTATATATCAGTTGACACCCCAAGCTCTTGTAGCAATAGTAAAGAGGAGGAATGGAGGACCACACGCGCGCGCGCGTACTCCGCTCCGGCTCGGGCTCGGGCTCGGGTTCGGGAGAGTCAATTCGGATCT
This sequence comes from Ottelia alismoides, assembly GCA_037367405.1. Lineage (NCBI taxonomy): Eukaryota > Viridiplantae > Streptophyta > Magnoliopsida > Alismatales > Hydrocharitaceae > Ottelia > Ottelia alismoides. Next base: position 141,487 of record JAZKJV010001233.1, read on the forward strand.
CGGACCTCGATACTTTTGCTGCGAGTTTCATTCGACTGATCGATTAAATTAATCATACAGATTAATTTGATTTCGATCACATTGGATCCAAACGGCTCGACTTAGTAGCGGTTTTGGAATCCGAAGGGATATGGCCGTTGAGGGACATTTTTGGAAACCAAAGGGACCGCGCACTAGGGCACGCGAGCTCCTCTTTTTATACCCCTCACCCGACGCCGTTTTTATTCAGTCGCTATTGCTCTCTCTTCTCACGCCAGCGACCCTGTTCTTCTCGGCTGCAAGTTCTCGGAGGTGCTTTCGTGGACGGTCTCGTCGGTGTGCGCGGACGAGGACCGTGAACCATCGTATCCTGGGAGCGGATCGCCAGTACCCTTTGCACCGGTATTGTGGGGGCGAAATCCTCTCTATGGACAGTCCACTTCATGGACGCTTTGGTGATCTCTGATCTAATCTTTCTTATCTATTGTTTGCCGTAATTTATTTATTCCTTACCCTTTTCTGGATCTCGTCCGGTTGTTTGTTTCCATTTGGTTAATCGGCTCCTGTTTGCTATTTGTAATCGGATAAGTTGGAATTGCACGTTATTAATCTTGATAATTTGTAATGTTATTCTGTCAATTCATTGGAATCTGTATGATTAATGTTTAATATATGCATGATTGATCCTATTTACAACAATCTTAGAGAGGATTTCGGGAATCAATTATAAAACAATATCAGAAACGGTGTTTAAATCGAGGGTTGATATGACGGTTATGCCTGAAAAGTTCGGTGAATAGAATTTTAAGCATTGGTAACAACGCATGAAGATCTGTTTAACCACCATAGGATTAATCTCGATGCTTGAAACCGACTGTCCAACGACGGAAATGGAAAACCCCTCACCCGATAGCCAGAAGGCGCAATCTGCGTGGAGGGAACGCGACCGTATATGTCATGGTTGTATCTTGTTGGCTCTGTCCAACACGTTGCTTGGCGTATACTGTTCGTCCACGTAGACTGCGAAAGGGTTATGGGAAGACTTGGATCGGAAATATAATATCGAAGACCTCGATATTGAGAAATACTCCGTGGCCAAGTTTTTAAAGTTTTCCATGACCGAAGGAAAGAGTTTCTGAACCGGCACACGAGTTTTTACTCCTACTTCATTGTTTAGAGGATGCCGAAATGAAACTTTCAGAGAAGTTTCTGGTCATGTGCATCATAGAAAAATTCTCTAAGTCGTGGGAAGACTTCGGTGTAACCCTCAAACACAGGAAGGAGAAGATTTTTATGGATGACTTGATGGTGGAAATTGTCATAGAGGAGGAACACAGGAAACAAAAACATGTGCTTCCTGTTGATATTTAGGCTAAGGTCAATCTCATGACCTCGAAGGATAAAGATAAGAAGGGAAAGGGTCCTAATAACAATAAAATGAAACCAAAGGGTGAAATCCAGAAAAAGGCAAAGAATAAACCATGGTGGTACTGTAATCAGGTTGGCCATTGGAAGAAGGACTGTCCGTCCTTGAAGGCTCAACCTAAGGCTGCAGACGGGAGTCCACAAGTGAATATGATCACTGTGGGACTCGGGGCTAGCGAAGGGTACGTCTCTTTAAAACCTGAATTATACCATATCAATGATTCAAATGAGTGGCTTGTAGATACGGGAGCCAATGTAAATATCTGTTCTGACAGAACTTTGTTTTCTTCTTATCAGACCTGCAGTGGTGGGACTGTAAAGATGGGGAACGATTCCGCAGCCAAGGTGTTAGGGTTTGGACAAGTCAACTTGAGGTTCTCCTCTAGACGTGCCTGGACGTTGCATAGGGTGTTGCATGTCCTGACATCAAAAGAATGTTTTATCTGACTCTATCTTAATTAGAAATAGTTTTGAATTAAACTTTAAATGTAATAAAGTTGTTATTCTGAGACATGGCATTTTTTATGGAAAAGGCTATTTGACATACTTTGATTTTTATTTAGAATTAGATGTGATTCAGTAAACATTAATGAAATGAATGTTTTGAATTCTGAATATTCTAATTCTGTATCTCATGTTGTGAATAATATAGAATCCTGTGATCTGTGGCATGCTAGATTGGGACATGTAAACTTAAATTTAGTTAAAAGAATGATGAATTTAGAGTTGATCCCTAAACATACTATTGATAAAACTCAAAAATGTGAAATCTGTATACAAGCTATGACACCTAGGAAGTCTTCTCAGCCTGTCTCTAAAGATAGTAAGATCTTGGATCTAGTGCACATACATATTTGTGAGTTTAATGGTGTGTTGACCCGAGACAATAAGAAATACTTTATCACCTTTATAGATGATGGCAGTAGATACTGCTATGTATATCTAATGAAAATCAAGGATAAAGCCTTAGAGAAATTTCTTATATTTAAGAATAAGGATGAGACACAAACCGGAAAAGTGCTTAAACGTCTTAGATCAGATAGAGGAGGTGAATATACCTCTAACTTATTTGATGAACAATGCAAATTGTTCAGCATAGTTCATTAAGTTACGACCCCATATTCACCGCAATCAAATGGGATAGCAGAATGGAAAAATAGAACCCTAACTGACATGATCAATGCTCTCCTACAGAGTTCTGGACTTCCAACCTATATGTGAGGAGAAGCCTTGAATACGGCTTGTCATATTCTGAATAAGGTTCTTCCAAGACATATGGAAAAGTGTCCTTTTAAACTTTGGAGAAATAGGAAACCGAGTTTAAAATATCTCAAGTTGTAGGGCTGTCTCGCTAAGTTTTTAGTCCCAAAACACAAGAGAAAGAAACTTGGTTCTAAAATTGTTGATGCGGTCTTCTTAGGTTATTTGGAAAATAGCTATGCATATAAATTCTTGGTAATTCGGTCGAGATACCAGGCATAGAAGTCAACACCATTGTTGAACTTCGTGATGCTACCTTCTTTGAGGATGTCTTCCCGCTGAAGACTGGGATTCATCAGAATCTGACCATTGAGCGCGCCTCTACATTAGGATCTATTCCAGATCAAGTGGAAAGGATAACGAATATGAGGGCTGAGACTCAACCTGAACCCAATGATCTTTCTGAAGAGATTGAGCCAAGGAGGAGTAAAAGACCTCGGATAGCTAAGGATCTAGGTAACAACTTCTTTATCTACCAGATCGAGGGTGATCCACCAAGTTATAAGGAAGCCATGACTTCATCCGAAGCGAAACAATGGAAGGAAGCTATCAAATCTGAGATGCATTCCATTATAGCTTATGGAACTTGGGAGTTGGTTGATTTACCCAAGGACGCTCTACCATTGGGGTGCAAGTGGGTGTTTAAGAGAAAGCTTATACCTGACGGATTAAATGAAAAGTACAAAGCCAAATTAGTTGCCAAGGGCTTTAGGCAAAAGGAAGGTATCCATTATTTTGATACCTATTCCCCATTGACTAGGATGACCACAATCTCGATGCTCATAGCGTTGACATCTATATATGATCTCTCTATCCACCAGATGGATGTGAATACCGCCTTCCTGCATGGCGATCTTGAGGAAGAGATCTATATGGATCAACCTGATGGGCTTGTGACTCCTACGAATTAGGGAAATGTTTGCAAGCTTGTCAAATCCCTTTACGGATTGAAAGAAGCACCAAAACAATGGTACGAAAAATTTGACAAGATTATTTTGTCATGTGGCTTTAAGATTCATGAATCTGATAAGTGTGTTTATTCCAAGGTGAAAGATGATGAGTGTATTGTCTTATGCATGTATGTTGATGACATATTGTTGTTCGAATCACATATGATTTTATTAATAAGACTAAGGTATTCTTAAGTAGCAAGTTTGAGATGAAGGACATGGGTGCTGCTGATGTAATTTTGGGTCTCAAACTGACAAGGTCAGTTAATGGGATTGTAGTTTCTCAATCTCACTATGTTGATAAGGTATTTGAGAAATTTGGATATCAAGATTGCAAAGCTATAAGTACTCCCTTTGATTCATTTAAAGCGTTGTTTAAGAATAAAAGTGGAGTACCTGTAGCTCAGCTAAGGTATTCACAAGTGATAGAAAGTTTAATGTATCTTGCAAATTGCATGAGACCTGATATTTCATTCTCGGTTGCAAAGCTGAGTAGATACACTAGCTGTCCTGACCGTACTCACTAGGAGGCTCTGGATCGAGTACTGAAGTACTTGAAGGGAACTATTTCCCTTAGTTTACATTATGGTAGACATCCATCTGTTCTAGAAGGATATAGTGATGCAAGCTGAATAGGGAAAATAGAGGAGTCTGAGAATAATGGTGTTATAGGGTATGCATTTACCTTTGGAGGCGGTGCAGTCTCCTGAAGGTCTATGAAGCAGACCATTATAACTCGATCCACTTTTGAGGCGAGTTGTGTTCTTTGGACACCACTGGAATTGACGCTGAATGGCTAAGGGAACTTTTGTCTGAAATTCCCATGTTAGGTCAGCCTGTTCCTGCGATCTCGGTACATTGTGATAATATAACTACAATTGCCAAGATGAAGAGTTCAAAGTTCAATCAGAAAACAAGAAGAAACATACAAATTAAACTTAAGACGTTAAGGGATTTGGTGTCTCGAACAGTGCTGATTGTAGATTTTGTTGGATCCAAAAACAATACGACAGATCCGTTGACTAAGGGACTTGATAGATCTTTCATCCTAAAGTTTAGGCTTGGGATGGGACTGAGACTTATTGGGAATTTATCTACAGTAGCAAACCAACCTATATAAATGGAGATCCCACAAAGTAGGTTCATGTGGTAATAACAAGCTGTTTGGTGAACTGGTTGGCACTCTAATCTTAATGCATAAGTATGAGTGTTTTATCCATGGAAGCCTGAGTGCCATTTAAGCTACAAGTTTAGGAGAACGTAGGCTCTGAATGGGTTCAAGCCTTTGGGCAGGATGTTAGCAGTACATCCTTGAAGAACGCCACCTATGTGAGTGTTACTGCGGGACGCATTTAAAGGAAGATGATCTTTCCTGAACACACTCATGAAACAGGATAAGGGTGCATGGATTTTAAGAACATCAACCCTGAAGATTGCATCAAGAAAAACGCTTTCTTATTTCTACCGTATACTTTAACACCAACGTCTGAAGTTGAAGACGTAGTTCACTACGTTCCTGTTAAAGTGAAAGTAGTAAACTCAGGTAGAAGTTCAAACCGGAAGGTACCTTTACTGAAAGTAAAGTGTGGCAGCCGAAAGAAGTCTCTTAACTCTTTTTGAATCTCTTTTTCAAATTGGTGAATTCGTGGTGGATTGTTGTATTAAAAATTGTATTTAACTTTTAATTGAAAAACTATATTAATTACAATTGGAGTTAATTTTGTTCAGTTGGGAAAGTAAATGGTTTGGAGGAAAAGTTGAGAATTCCCAAATTTGAAAAATGATAAGTTTGGGTGGTTGAAGTTTAGTACTATATCTTAGAGGTCTAAACTTTTTGTGGACTTATATACACACCCCAAGTTCTAGTAGCAATAGTAAAGATGAGGAATGGAGGACACACACGCACGCGCGCGTGCTCCGCTCCTTCTCCGGCTCCGGTTCGGGAGAGTAAATTCGGATCTCGATACTTTTGCTGCGAGTTTCATTTTGCTGATCGATTTAATTAATCAGGATTTCGATCACATTGGGAATCCGACTCGATTCAAACGGCTCGACTTAGCCGCGGATTTGAAATCCGAAGGACACGCCCGTTGAGGGCCGTTTTCGGAAACCAAAGGGACCGCGCACTAGGGCATGCGAGCTCTCTTTTTATACCCCTTACCCAACGTTGTTTTTCTTCACTCGCAAGAAACTCCACTCGCCGTCGCTATTACTCTCTCTTCTCACGCCAGCGACCATGTTCTTCGCGGTTGCAAGTTTTCGGAGATGCTTTCGAGGACGGTCTCGTTGGTAGTGTACGCGGACAAGGACCGTGAGTCGTCGTATCCTAAGAGCGGATCGCCAGTACCCTTCGCACCGGTATTGTGGGGGTGAAATCCTTTCTAAGGACAGTCCATTTTATGGACGCTTCGATGATCTCTGATCTAATCTTTCTTATCTATTGTTTGCCATAATTTATTTATTGCTTAACCTTTTCTGGATCTCGCCCGGTTGTTTATTTTCCTGGGTAATTAATCAGTTCCTGTTTGCTATTTGTAATCGGATAATGGATTGGAATTGCACGTTATTAATCTTGATAATTTGTATGTTCTGTCAATCCATTGGAATCCGTATGATTATTGTTTAATATAGCATGGTTGATCCTATTTACAACATGTTTAATCTCTATTTGCTTAATTGATTCAACCGCGTTTGATCGATCAGCTGCGGTTGCATGGGCTCCAGGGGAGCCCTTCAGGATAGAGCAAGTGCAGGTCGACCCACCTCAGAGGCTCGAGGATCGTGATCAACCGTTAGAATTTCTTGTGTTTTTTGTTAGTGTGATTGAGAGCATGGGAGAGGGAGTAGAGGGGCTGGAGGAAGGGAATCATGTGGTGCCCATCTTCCACGGGAGTGCGGGGAGTGCGCGTATTGCAAGTCGGAGAAGAGCAACTTGTGCAAGAAGTACCGGGTGAACCCCCGTGAAGAGCACGATGCTGGGGAACGGCGGGACACGGTTCTCCGTCGGCGGGGCAGCGCGTGTACCACTTCCTCAACACGTCGACGTCCGCGGAGTACACGGTCTTGGATGCCGGCTGCGTGGTGAAGGTCGACAAGGCCGCGCCGCTGGACAAGGTATGCCTGCTGAGCTGCGGGGTCACCACATGTATGTATTCATGTATATGTATGTATATACACAAGTTATTGATGTATTTATACATGTACGTACACCGAAATTTTGGGCGTGGAAATGCAAATGAAGGCGTGGGAGCAGCATGGAACAGTGCGGACGTGAAAGAGGGCTCCACAGTTGCGGTCTTCGCCCTCGGCTGTGTGGGATTGGCGGTTAGTCCAACTTTTAATAATAAATATTATTAAGTCAACATAAAACATGGAAATATAGAAGAAAATATCGGTGATATATCGGCGAGATATTGTAGATATATCGATATCAACATGTGATCGATATGGGCACCAATATGGTTATATATCCCGATTTTCCGACATTTTCTTCACAAAAGCTTGTCGATATAGGCGATATTTCAGCGATATAGCGTCGATATAGCGTCGAAATATCATATCAAATACGATATCGAAACGATATCGATATCAATACGGCCTTCCAAACATAGAAGACAGTGTATAGGTATAAGGGGGGCATCACGCATATTTGGTGTAGATGTTAATCCTGGGAAGCTTTTAAGAGGTGCTCAAATTTCCATCATACCTCCTTTTTTAGTTGTATTTTAGGAATTTTTACATAAATACCCCTATAAACTTGTTTTATTATAGGGATATTTACCCAGCAGACCCTGAAATCTTTCGAAATTACCTCTACGACCTTTGAAACATCATAATTCCTCCCACGACCCTGTAATCTTGCTAACCATTACCGTGGAGACCCTCTGGTTAACTCCCATCCATTTGTCCGTTAAAACTAACCGGATTCCGTTATATTTGTTTACATTATACTCATTTTGTTTGTCAAATTTACATTCATTGCCATTTCTCCTTTGATTTGACCCTCCCTGTCGTCCTCCTCGAAACCTCGAACCCCACCGTGCCGCCCAAAGCCCCGTCGTCGCTTCCCCTGCTCCTCCTCGTCCTGCCTCGTCTACGAGCCTCTCGCCATGAGCCCCGAGGTGCTGCCGCTCGACTACGCTGCGCCGCGGGGAAGGGGGAGGCCGCCGCTCCCACAGGAAGCCCAGCGAGTTCAAGAAGAAGGGGAGGAAGCCCAAGACGACGATGAAGGAGACAGAAGAGGGGGAAGGTGGGCGGAGGTGCAGCCACTGCAGGGTGCAGAAGACGCCGCAGTGGAGGACGGGTCCCATGGGTGCCAAGACCTCCGACTCCCAGGCACCGCCCCGCCCCCCTCCCCCCCCCCCGACTCCCAGGCACCGCCCCGCCCCGACTCCCAGGCACCGCCCTGCCCCGACTCCCAGGCACCGCCCCCCCCCCCCCCCCCCCCCCCCCCGACCTCCGATGGTGCTCCCGCCCCCCACCCCCTGCTGCTGCAACCCCCGCGCCGCCCGATGGTGCTCCCCGCCTCCCAGGCACCGCCCCGCCCCTCCGACCTCCGATGGTGCTCCCCCCCCCCCCCCCCCCCCCCGACGCCCCTCCGATGGTGCTCCGGACCCCCCCCCCCCCCCTGCCGCTGACGGAGCTCACTGCTCCTCTTTAGCCGACGGATGGCCCCCTCCCGGATCTGCAACACCCCCTCCCCTCATAACCGTTCGATGGTTAATTGGTTAGATTAACTCACGACTAACCCAAGTAATTGACTCAAATGTAGTTAAAATCGACGGGAGGGTCTGTAGGGTAAGACGGAGCAAGATTACGGGGTCGTGGGAGGAATTATGATGTTTCAAAGGTCATAGAGGTAATTTCGAAAGATTTCAGGCTCTGCTAGGTAAATATCCCTTTATTATATGAATACCACTTCAGACATCAGAATTGGAAAAATATACATACGAACCTCTTTACTCTTGAAATTGTTTTCCCTTGAGACAGATATTATTGACAATTCAAGGCAAAACAAAATCAGTTGTGGTAAGAAAATTTCTGTTTATGAAGTTGAATTTATTTTTTTCTTCATATAATATAAAAATTATAAATACCTCCATATGAGAAAATAATATTGAGAGTAAAAACGGACATAATTGAATAAAAATGAATTATATATGCTTTTGAAAAAACACATTGGAACGAAAATGTGCGGCTTTAAATTTGATAGTTGTGGATCAAAATTTTGACTTGCGATGAAATTAATCCTCGTGGAAAATCCATTGTCGAAAGTTGGACATGCAAAGAATTGTAACAACCTTATGCTTGCTGCCATTACTTTGACAAAAAAATGCAGAACCCACTTAATGGTCTGATGGTAGTGTCGTGTGCCTGTCACTCAAAATACGAGTGTTCAAATCTTGGAGTCGATGCCTTAGCGTGTTCGCCCCTCTTGCTTAAAAAACAAAAAAGTATCTTCCACTACTACTTAATCGCTACGAGAGAAATTTGTTGCGGTGATCCACGTTCGTTACGTAGACGAACAACGGAATAAAACTACAACAGCACATATTCGCGTCCAACAATGTACAATGAAACATCTTCCTCATTTCTTGTCACGTTCTTATCAACGAATCATATAACAATAGTTATCCGTTTAAGTCTAACATAATATCGAACAATACCATTATTGTTGTACAATGTTTAATTATCGAACAAGTTTTTACAATGAAGATTAAGTTGTGGTCGTCGTATGTGATCCCTACGAATCTATAATGGTTGTCGTCCGTTGCAGACTCCCTTTTGCTTAGATTTATTTTTGCTGTTTTTGTGTCCCGTGTATGTGCAGGCACATGCTGCGATCTGCTAATTTGTATGAACGATCAAGATGGCATTCTTGTCTTCACTACAGGGTTTTTTATGTTATCCTGATGAAATTGAACCTTGTGTCTAAAAAAATGTTTAGCATGTGAATTTGGTTTCAAGGATATATAAAATGGAGATTAAAAAAGATTTAACAGAGAGATATATATATATTTTTGGAATGTGCAGGAAGGAGATGGGAGTCACCGATTTCGTCAATCCAAAGGACTATGACAAACCCGTCAGCGAGGTGAGATTTGATTATTCAAATGCTTATTTGCTTCTTTTATTATTCGTAAAAAGATTAGTTGGTACAATCAACATCTTGTTTCCTGAGATATAAGATAAAATGTTACTTTCAAAATTACTATAACGAAGATTTATTAAAAAGATATATTTATTTTTTTTTACTACACACGTAGTAAAGCAATTTTCCATGGAAACCATTATAGCAATAGTCATTATTTGAAGCTCGTCTAAAAAATATTAAGAATAAAATCGCAATAGTAAGTGATAATTTACTAATTGATATAGAGCTTGTATATTTGAAAATAAGAAACTATTTTTAAATTCGTGCATTGAAAGAAATTAAGAAAGCTTTAAACTTAAATCTATAATGAAAACATTTATATTAAATGCGCAAATTTGACATTCGGTAAGACTAATTCCTATGCATTTAAGCCGTAGTTATACTATCAAGGCACTAAAACCACCAGGTCATTACTAATGTTCTATTTATTAAAGAACGTTATATCAAATTAAGCAAAAAAAAATAAGGATTTTCATCGATAGTGCTCGGCTTAACTTCCGCAATATCAGGTATACCCTTTCTTTTCTTGGAATATCAATTGTATCTCTATCTTCTTACAAGATTTACAGTTCTGATCTCTTGTTAAGATAAAGTAGGGACATAACTAATATTACAAAGGGTAAAATGGGGTTGTCCCCTTGGGGAGCTAACTTGGCTTCCCTGGTCATTTTTCTCATTTTTTTTAGAAATGCTTCCGTGGATTTTCATAACTATATACATGTATTATGTCATTCAAGTTTCGTCTGAAATAGAGACTCCTACGACCTCCATCCAGACAAGGTCGATTTCAACAGTTCTTCGACCATTAAAAAATGACTGGAAGGAAGGCATAGGAGTCTATGTTTCTTACGAATCTTGAATGATATAATATAGAGATATAATGATGAAAACTCACATATTCATTATTATTAAAAATAAAAAAATGGAAAAAATGGGACGAGAGGAGCCAAGTTAGCCCCATTTTACCGTATTACAAAAGGGCATAACCGTGAATTTTGTAAATGATATTCCAAAAAAACAAGGAGCATAATTGATATTGCATAAGTTAAGAAAGGCAACAATGATAAAAACCTAAAATTTTAACAAAAGAGACTTGTGGATAGGGTCGGATACAAATATATGTATAATCATATCCTTATCCATTTTAAAATACGAATACAGATACGAATATTGACGAATATGAAAAATGTGATATCCTAAAAAACGAATACAAATATACAACGAATATGAATCGGATATGAATAATAACAGAAATCTTTTGATAGATTAACAAAAAAAATACATGTTTAAGATGATTTACGCATAAAATAGATACACTGGGCATATTCTTTTTATAACAATTATATCAACAGCGGTTAATGCAATCATAAAGTATTGTTACATACATTTATAAATAAATATATTACTATACTTGTGTACGAAAAAAAGATATATGAATAAGAATGCAAATATTAGCGAAATTCGAAGTGATATCCATATCTACATCTATTTTAAAACAATTACATATGTGAATGTGTGTGTATAGAGAGAGAAGTAATCCTACTCCATGGAGTAAGTAACTTACCTACTTCATTTTCATTTTTGTCATATTTTTTATTTTTTTTGAAAAATGCTTCCATGGATTTTCATAACTATATCTTTCTAATATGTCATTCAAATTTCTTCAAAAACAAAGACTCCTACGGCCTCCATCCAGACAATCATTTTTTAATGATCACAGATTTGGTGTATTTTACCTCTTATGGATGGATGTAGTATGAGTCTCTTTTTCAAACGAAATTTGAATGACATATTATAGGGATATAGTTATGAAAATCCATGAAGCATTTTTCAAAAAAAATTGAAAAAATGAAAATGGAGTAGGTAAGTTACCTACTCCATGGAAGCTGGAATGGGATCCTACTCCATGGAGTAGGTAACTTACTTACTCCACTTTCTTTTTTCCTACTTTTTTTTTGAAAAATGCTTCCATAGATTTTCATAATTATAGCCCTCTAATATGTCATTCAAATATAGTCAGAAACAGAGATTCCTGTGTCCTCCATCCAGAACATGAAGTCTCTGCTTCTGACAAAATTTGAATGTCATATCAGAAGGATATAGTATGAAAATCCATTGAAGCATTTTTCAAAAAAAATAAAAAAGTGGAAAAAAAATCGAGTAGGTAAGTTACATACTCCATGGAGTAAGATCCCTTTTTCTCTCTTTCTCTCTCTCTCCCCATATATATATATATATATATATAGAGAGAGAGAGAGAGAGAGAGAGAGAGAGAGAGAGGGTTGATCCAATGAGCCCTGTGCGTTAGCGTCTTGGTGAGCACTCATTCTGGGTCATACACGTGTATTAGCAATAACTATATTTCTAATTGTAGGTTATCACTTATTTAACAATTATTATATTTCCTATTATACAGTGTCCTTTAAAAAGGAAGACGGTTTTGGAAAGAAAAGATTCAGATAAATAATTTCGTATGGATGATTAAGATCCAAATGACAAGATAGTAATAAATATACTCAGGTCAAGTAAATGCTTATAAGATCGGTAATATCAAGACAATGATCAGTAATTTATTTCCAAATAATTACATTGTGTAGAATTTAGTAATATGTATACAATGGTCAAGTAAATGTATGTTGCGAGGGTCAGTAATAATATAACAAATGATTAGTAATATCATTATGTATGTAATGCACGTTGCATTCATTTCTATAATATTTTTCCCTTTTTTGTCGACTAATCATTCTATTTATTTCACTAATTCATTTTTTCTTATGTGCATGTATTTAATAACTTCTTTTTTAAAGTACTATTTCCACATTAATCGTATAGAAGGCGAATATGTTAATGATTATATGTTACTTTCTTACTTGAGCAATGTCTGTGACTTACTAACCATTTATTCTATTATTATTGATCTCATATTAGCCACTACTTGAGAATTTTGTGTGTGTGTGTGTGTGTATTACTGAACATGTGATATAAGAGATAGATATATACATTACTGAATACATAGTAAAAATTTACTTGAGAACTGTATATATATTACTTGAGTATAGTCTCTAAATTATTTAATTCTGTTCAAACTAATAATACATATGGAAATTACTGACCATTTGTTATGGTCTTACTGACTTCACAAAAAACACTTACTTGACAAGTGTGTATATATATATATTATTAAATTATGTACCATAAAATATAATGAATGTAAGTTATTATCCGTTGTTTGGATATTACCGATCTCGCAACAACCATTTACTTGAATATTTTGTGTGTGTGTGTGTATTACTGATCTGAGTATTTGGATCTTATTTTCTTCAAGAAATCATTGATTCGAACGTTTTCTTTTCAAAACGATCTTCCTTGTTTTAGGAGACGATATAATTGGAATATCACTTATTGGTTAAATCGTTTGCATTCTAATATCCTTCCAAAATTGACATCCTTCAAAATAGGTAACCAATCAATTGGTAATACACGTGTGTGACCTACAAATGGTGCTCACCGAAACGCTAGTGGGCACAGAGCCCATTGGATAAAAATCATATATATATATATATATATATATATGAGAAGAAGGGGTTGTTCCCACCCATATTTTTCTTTCATTTTTTATTTTTTGAAAAATAAAAATTTATATATTCATCATTATATCCCTCTAACATTCTATTAAAATTTCGTCAGAAATAGAGACTCCAGGACCCTCCATTCAGACGCCATTTTTTTAACAGTCGCAGGATTTTTAAATCGACCCTATTTGGATGGAGGCCGTATGAATATTAGAGGGCTATAGTGATGAACATACAAATTTTTATTTTCTAAAAAAATTAGGGAAAAATGAGGATGGGAGCCCCTTATCTACTCCCGTGGAGCAACCCCGTCTCTCTTTCTCTCTATATATATATTCATATCCGCTTAGTTCGTTTATGACGGCATATAATTTATAGATAGGATATTACTTTTTTAATGGTATGAAAACACGACCCCCGCTATTAATGTTAGAAAGAGAGTTGAGAATCATTTATTGCATTGAATGAATATTCAATGTCCAATAACAAATCAACGTTGAATATTGATTATCCGATCTATTACTCGATCATTTGCCATTTTCGTCAGCTATTCTACTCAATTATTTGATGCGACTTCGGACCTTCCAACCAGAAATCATAAATTTTAAGGGATACTCATTTCCTAATTACTACAAATTATTATGGGATTTTACATCACGATCATTAAAATCTTATACACACAACGCCTATAGTCTTTGTAATGTCCCTATATTTTTTTATCTATTTAACATATATACCCCCTGGAACTTTTTTTTAAACTAGAGAGTTGTTTCCATTAGTTCATAATAATAAAGTACAAGAAACGGAGATTGGTCACTTCGGACCATTCAATGGTTACGTCATTACACAAAGGGAGAATGTGGCAAGCTTATGAGCTGCTCACATTGTATTCCTTGTGGCGTGTATCACTTTGATCATTTTGAACAAGCATAGCTTATCAATGGGGTTTTCTATCAGTCTTCTAATCGGCCAATCCGGGGGGGCGAGCAAGATTGATCATGTTCACTACAACCTTGCAGTCAGAATGTATTATAGTGGTATTCTCGTAGAATCGGGTGGCGGTGTTGTTCATGCATTAATGGTTAATGCTTCAGCCTCCTCAGAGCTATATGCTTTGACAATCTCAGCTTTTGCTAGAGTGGGCTCATTATTTTTATAGGAGATAATAGCAATGGCTGCTTTATTGCAATTGTATGCAGCATCGACCATCATGATGATGCGTTGCGTCTGCTCTTGGGATGTGACCGTTGGGGTATTTTGATTAGGTGTGTGCTCTGCCTCTGTCTCCAGGGGATCCTTAAGCTGTGCTTGTGATTGAGAGGCATGTTGTCGGCTTTTCAATTTATTGATTGTGTGTAGTGGATTTGGAGTGTAACGGTTGTATTTAGAGGCACATATGTCCAACCAGATAAGGTGTAGGAGCTTGTAGGTATACGGAAAGAGCGGCTTGCCAATCGGATCGTCGATCAGGTCAAAGCATACTTCAATGGCATTGGTGTTGCAGATTATTCTGTATCCCAGAGCGGGCCAGATAACCCGCGCATATGTGCATGATCCAAATAAATGGCTTTCATCTTCTTTAGAGTTGTGGTATATGGTGCAAGTACTATCATACCTTTGCATTGTACATGATAAACGTTTAGCGATAGGAAGACAATTTGCAAGTAGCTTCCACATACATAGTTTGACACGCAGATCCAGTTCTTGAGAGGCCCATATCTTTTTGACCCGTTCCATCGTTTGATTGTCATGGACTCATCTATAGTATGAAAGTTGCTAGTAGTCCAATTTGGTCGTGAAAATACCCCTCGGATGAGGTTTCCATATGAGTGTGTCTGGCGCACCTAGCCTTAAGGTGGTGGCTACGATATGTCGTATGGTTATTGGGCTGAAAAAATTTTTCCAGTATTGTCCTATCTCAATTGTTGCTGTCAGTATCTATGAGTTGTGAGACTCGTGCATGCATTTCTCTAGTGTATGCCTCGGGTATAATAGGACCCTGATGATGAGGAGGTCAGTTGTCTCTCCATATTTGGGTAGAGGTCCCATTGAGGATAAGGGTGACAAAACACCTGTTAGTCGCATGCACAAATACGTCAATTTTCCTTTTGAAAAAACATGTAACATTTGTTATTACAATTCGAACTTCTCTTTTTATTATTCCTTTTATTTTATTTTTTTTCCTGAAAAAAAAGTTTCTCC
This sequence comes from Ottelia alismoides, assembly GCA_037367405.1. Taxonomy (NCBI): domain Eukaryota; kingdom Viridiplantae; phylum Streptophyta; class Magnoliopsida; order Alismatales; family Hydrocharitaceae; genus Ottelia; species Ottelia alismoides. Next base: position 157,029 of record JAZKJV010001233.1, read on the forward strand.
TCATCAACACGTCTGAACCAGTTGTAAATAATGGAAAATTAAACAGCCCAGAAATTAGTATTAACTAAATACTTCAAGAATCGAATTTAGAAAAAATAGAAAGATTTTTTTTGTAATCCATAAAGCAAGAAATAAATTATATGAGTTCTTAATGGTAAACAACAAAAAAATCCTACATGTATTTTTTCTACATGAAAACTGACAGATAATAATATTAAGAATCAGATCAAATTTCAATGGAAATCAGAATCCACTAATCCATTTTCTGTAAAAATAATAAAGAGCAGGTGATTAAGGAGATGACGGTCGGAGGAGTTGACCACAGCTTCGAGTGTGTAGGGAACCTCGATGTTCTACGTCAGGCATTCTTATCAACTCATGATGTACGTATAATCAAATAATAAATCACCCCCTTTAACCCTCACAAGTAATTAATTAGTGTTAATGACATGGTTGATTCACTTGAATGAGTAGAAGACGCACAGGTGGATATTTTGAAAGAAGAAGTTTCTTATAAATCGAAATGTATGTGATGTGCACAGGGATGGGGATTGACAGTGATATTGGGGATCCACTCCACACCTCAGATGCTGCCGCTGCACCCCATGGAGCTCTTCAACGGGAGGAGGATCACGGGCTGCACCTTTGGAGACGTCAAGGGAGAGACCCAACTCCCGCTCCTCGTCGAGATGTGCCTAAATGGGGTATAACACCTTATCATCTCTTTGTGTCCGACACCCTTCACACCATGAAGAGGATGCCATAACAATCTTGACTATCAGCCTGCGAAAGCCAGGTTCTTCTCATCTCTAAAACACCTCCTAGACTTGCAGTTAAAAGGGAAGATTAGGACCGGGCGACCGCTCCTTTGGCAGACTGCAGATGATCCAACAGTCCCCATCTCCTTAGGACAGCATGTTTTCCTGATCTCTAATGCCACCTACGGCAATGGTTTGAAGTGGGAGACAGGGGGCTGTCGGATCATCCGTGGACGACCAAGATTGCTATAGCATCTCTTACTGTGAAACCACCTAAAGTAGTGTACTTCCCTAGGGAAAGGATGCCGGGGTATTATGGGAAAGCAACGTGATTCAATACCACAGTCAAATGAAAAGTGACGGAATAACTGATCTGTTTTAGTACTTCACCAAGAATGTAAGGAAAATCGGAACATATGAGATGCACACAAAAAAGAGAAGTTAAGGGGAAACATACGAGTCGTCCCGAATTGAGGGGAGAAAACAAAATGACGCAAGGAGACAGATCTGGTGGAAAAACTTTAGCAACTGAAAACCATTCCTTTGCGAGAGCACTTACCCACATAGATTGCGATTGCCCGTTTGTTTTCAGATTTTTCATATATTAGGAAGATAAATCCTATCCATATATCTGTACAAAATAAGTATCAAGTGTGTTCTAGGCATCAGAAGAAAATGATTTTTTTAAAACATTAAGATCTATAAGAAATGGTGCGAATAAAAGGAGGGCATTGCATTCCACAATGTAATTAAAGGTAATGCAGGGGATCCTTTCCTGATGCGATTAGAGGTCAAGTGAGTTTTTTTTTTTTTGCAGGATCTGAAACTGGAAGGATTCATCACCCATGAGCTCCCCTTTGAGGAGATAAACGAGGGTTTCAGGCTGCTTCAGGAAGGCAAATCATTGAGATGTGTTCTTCACATGTGATGATTCTTCAGTACCATTATTTCCCTTGGTGCTGTACCTTTTAAATGTTCATGTTTTTCAGGTTGAGTGTGTTTCTGCATTTCTTATACCTTCCTGTTGAAAAGATGTTTATGATGCATGTGTTTGATGTGCTTACACATGGCATGTTTTGTATGATGCTTTCTTTCTTGTTAGAAATAGAAAATATTTTTTAATATAATTCTACGTAAGAGCACTAATCTTATATCTACAGTTCATCTCTTTGAAATGAGTGGTACCTAGCATGACAAAAATATGGTGATAACAGACCTTTTTGCGCTGTATATTTAACTCCTAAGTCCTAACTCA
>JAZKJV010001234.1:0-219936 GCA_037367405.1 Ottelia alismoides
TTCTCCAGAATGACAACCCAATGATTCCCTAATCCAGCCCTCTACCGTCAAGGAGCGGGGTATTCCCTTCTAAGTTCAAGTGGCATCCGACTCAAGAGGAGGGGGGTAGAGAAAAGAATGGGATGGTAGCCAGTGTAGCTACCTATCCTAGGATGCAAGACCAGTGTAGTCAAGTCATCCAGCTGCAGGCTCACATGGTATAACTTTGATGCTCAAGCTTGCTTATTCAACATATATACATACTCCGGCAGGCATTATTATTATTATTATTTTTTTTTATTTACAAGCCTGTCCATTTTTTTGGAGTTTTCATTTTCATCATCATTTTTTTTTTTCAACATACTATTTACAGCAGCATTTACATAAGGACTTTTTCCTCTTGAGCCAGAAGACTATCCCTCTTTTGAAGCTTTATTGCAACCCACACTCTCCTGTCATTCGACATCATTGAAACTGGACCAGGTTGGGGTGCACTTCCCTCCCTAGACGAGGACGAATGTTTCCACCCGTGTGCGTCTCAGACTGGCAAATCCAACCCCCTCACCACTCCAACTGAGTTGAGCCAAGTGAAAGGTGCAAGTGTCCAAGTTAGGTCACGGCCAACAAGAGTCGTGCGTTTGTTTCGAAAAGTTCTAGTTAGTCCACTGAGGTGATTTGAACCTAGCCCTGATTTCTCAAAGAATTAAGTCTGAATAGACCTGAAGTACCTTAAACCTAGTTCCCATAAGGTTCCAGTGCAGTTAGGTGCGGTAAGGTCCAACCAAGCTCCAATCTTCGACTTTATTGGACTAGTTCAATTATCAAGCTCACTCAAAGAAGATGAATGCAATGCAAATGCTATTTTACAAATATGCAAAGAATAATGCAATTTTTCAAAGAATTTGAAAAACAAGAAGAATTTTTGCACAAAGAATTTTTGCAAATAAAAGAATTTTGGTACTAAATATGTACAACTATTTACACGAGCGTGCCGCTTTAATTTACAAGAATTAAGAATTTACAATTTAGTTTTATTTATAGGTATATATGTACACTTATTAAAGAATTTTGTTTACTTTTATTTTTTATTTTTATTAATAAGATATATATATTATATTAGTTTTTATTATATGTGACTATTCCTCAATTTTTTTTGAGACACAAATTTTTCAAACAATTTTTGAAAACTATAGTCTAAAATAATTTTACAAACATTTTTACAAACATGTACACACATTTGAAAATCATTTTGCAAAGGTTTTTCAAAACAGTATATATAGATTTTTCAAAATATTTTTGCAACCATTTTTCAAACCATTTGCAAATCATTTTTCAAAATTTTATTTCACACAAAGAAAATAAATTTTACAAACCACACATTTTTACACAGGTTGAAAACATGTAACAAAACGTTTTCAAAATAGTTTTCAATAAATGTTCACGCAGATTTTCAAACTATTTTTCAAACATTTTGCAAAAAACATTTTCACCTGATTTATTAATCAGTATATACAGAAGAATTTGAGGAATAATCGCATCCTTTTATTAAGTGTTTTTAATGAATTTTAAAGAATTATTAGCCATATTATTACGAAAGTACGAGTTATGGCTAAAGTATATACATAGTATATACGACCCCCCTATACTTAGGTTGAGCTATGTCCTCATAGATCGAAAAGAAAAGAGAAGACATAACTCGTACTGAGTATAGACAAGTCTAAAGAATAAATAAATAAGAGTTGAACGAATGAGAAGTTGACCGTCCCCCCTATACTTAGGATCAAGTAATCCTAAGTATAGCATACTGTACACAAAGCAGGGAGGGACAAGGGTGGGAATAAACAGATCAAAGAATCAACACATCAGAGGTGCACCCCACTATACATAGGACAAAGTACGTCCTAAGTACAGAAAACTGACACAAAGGGGCGACACCTTTTAAAGAAATATGAAAAGGAAAAGAAGAACAGAAGAAAAGAAGAAAAGAGAGATATATACAGATTGATGAAAAGATCGTGGAGAATATACGCATCACTCCCCCTATACTTAGGGTGAGATAGCCCTAAGTATAGGCAAGAACAGGAGTGACGAAAATGTGCAAGGAAAGAACAACTCGGTGCGTGCCCCCCATACTTAGGACAAGTTAACGTCCTAAGTGTAGACACAAAGATGTGGCGGTAGATCTGGGGCACACAGGACATACGGGAGAAAGAAGGAATAGACAAACACATCTATACAAGCGGTGGAAAACTGGTGGAGTACAGGACGGTATCTGACAAGTGAATACCGTACTCTCGTCGTCGTCTCCCTGTGAGAACGAGGACGCAGTCAGAAGGTGAAAAGACACCCGAATCTGCAATCAAGTGGGTGTCAGCTACCGGGGATACACAGATCAGAAAGTGAAGATATCCGATCCGATAGCAGAAATCAGTCAATCGGCTCAGAAGGTCAGCATGAGGGGATATAGCCGATACCGTAAGACCGGGAGGAAGAAAGAGCAGTACAGACTTCTCCGGTCAATCAGAGTCCCAGATAGATAGGAAATAAAGCATATGAGACTGTGTGATGCACGGTGGTGATATAATCGGAAAGTCACAAGAATACACCGGACAACACCATATGTGGCTCACTCTTGCGAGGGTCCTCAAGGTGAGCAGAATCAGAGAATAATCAAAAGACTCGGCTCCGTGCTCCATCAGATAGGAGACACAACCAGAGAGGAGACCGGGTAAAAAGCTCAGAAGACTCAGCTCCATGCTCCCACAGATAGGAGACACCAGAAGTGAAGCCGAGTACCTACAAGTTGATGTACCCTCCCACAGATAACCCTCGGGGAGTGGTACATACTAGTCAATGAATAATCAGAACAAAAGCTCACCCTTCCGAGGGTCGTCAAGGAGAGCGGGCTCAAAGGAGCCTGATCCATCAGACGGATCATAGAAATGGTCTCGGTAGGCGACAGATCGGCTACCAGCAGAAGAGACCGTCTGGCAGCGTCCCGCTAATAACCCTCGGGGAGCGGGTTGCCAACTAGTCTTGGGAATAGCAGATACCAGAAGCTCCACCTTGCGAGGACCGTCAAGGTGAGCAGACTCAAAGGAGTCTAATCAGAAAGGCCCCATGATCTGTAGATCAGATAGGCAACTCAAGATGGGACAAGAATCATGTATATTAGACGACTCGATTCCGTGCTCCGCACATCGGAGACACAATCAGCAAGGTGGAATCGAGCGTAATAGAGTGTCGCAATCTCTCGCAGATAGTCCTCGGAGAGCACTGCGATCTCGGCAAGGAATAGTCAGAATGTTTCTCAACCTTACGAGGGTCGTCAAGGTGAGAAGAGGGCTCATAGGAGCTGGATCCATCAGACGGATCCACATAGTGGTCTCTGTAGTCGACACCTCGGCTACCAACAGGAGAGACCAATCAGATCGGAAATATGTCGTAGTCTCCAGCAGATAACCCTCGGGGAGCTACGAGCTAGGCATGGAAAAATCAGGAAAGTAGAGCTCTGCCTTGCGAGGACCGTCAAGGTGGGCGGACTCAGATGAGTCTAGTGCATTGGCCTCGTGTACTGACAGGTCAGGTACACAATCACCAGGTGGAGGCCAATCAAGAATAGTATCTGACTCGGTTTCAGGTCCCATCACAATGGCGACCCCAAGCAGTGAATGAAACCGCAGTCCTAGAAATTGTCGCATTTCTCCCGCAGCTAGTCCTCGGGGAGCACTGCGAGCTAGATCAATGTAGGTCATGGAAATGCTGGCAAGTCATCTCAGGTCCTCAAAAGCAATAAATCATTCAATCATTTGGAGGGCATAAGATCATGCAAGGGAGCAAATAATCATGTCATTCACCAAACATCCCTTGTGTCAATCCCAGTCAGCTGAGATGGCACAAAAAAATATTCAGGAATCCTCTAAGTGCCAGGGTGGATCAGAGAGTCAGGAGATTAAGGATGGGTCAATCAAGAAAATGAGAAATCATGTAGGATTCGCACACCCTTATCAAGAAGTCCAAATTAGAATAATCAGTCAATCCTCAAAACCAAGATGGGTGGAACCTCAAAGAGGTAGATCAATCAATGCTCATGAAATCTTCATCGAGTCATTGCATCACATCACATCCTTAATCCGGTGCGCGAGAACTAAAATTCCTCAATAATGCATCAAACTTATGCTCTGTGCATCAGCAAAAATCCTCAAGAAGCCCATATGCATGTATCAAAAACAAATCCACCAAATCAATCTCAGCAACCTCAACATCATAGGCCCGACTTACACTAATAATCTGTATAAATAATCCTCGATGCGGGCCTTATCAATATGCACAGCATTCCCGGGTAAAGGAGAGATGATACGGGGGACACGAGGAAGATGAATAAGAAGGGTACACAAAGGGTGGAGAAGCTGATTGAGCGGGCGTGCCAATATCGTGGGTGGTAGAAGAGTGATACAGAGGGTACGAGGAGGGCGGGCGAGAAAATCGGTATATAGACAAAATGGGGTATTCCACACAAGGTGGGAACACCGTCAAAATTGCGGTCCGAAGAGCGGTCTCTCCTCGAACCAGAGAAGATGGTACGATGGATAAATAGAAGATGGTGAAGAAGCGGGAAACGAGGGACTTGGCGAAGAATGATTGAGCTCAAGCGCCAATATCACGACTCGATCCAACATGAAGAGATATATGTATAAGAGAGATGGAGAGACTCAAAGATAAAAAATGCATGACTCACACGGTGGGACCGACTACTCTAGGGATGAAAGAAAAACACAATGAACTCCAAGTCACAATCAAGACACAAGGCAAACCCTAATTCACCTACTCAACACAGTGAAGACCATCAGGTGACGGTCATTTATCTTTTTGATTTTTAGAGTTAGGTGAGATCACAAAAATTGTACAATCACTTAGGAGGCTTGATAGGATTTGGGCTCTACTCCTTAGTGTGTACGTGAGCATTTAAAACGCATACATTGAGGGGGTTGCACTCCCCAAGACAAGGAAGTTATCATGTTTTATTTTAGGTCCAATAGAGTTAGCAGTCCCGATTTTATTTAGGTTATCACTTTTTTTTTGAATATTTTCAATGCACGTGCCTATCGAGGTTCCATTTTCCATTAAGCATCCTAGGTTGGCAAAATCAGAGGGAGAAGATCAGAAAAGCCATGCAAGTCGGAAATCGATGATGCATGCTAAGTAAGAAGACTTACAATGCCTCCCAGCTCTCTCCATGCGGGATGCAAAACAGAATTTGAAACCTATGCTATATGCAAGATGCAAATCGAAGAAATCGCCCTAGGTACAGAAATTGCTATTATCGTGAAGCACCACAAGTCGCTCATTCATCTTTTGCCTCAAAAAGTCCGGTCTTGGCTCACCCCTCCTCTGTGCTCAACACACTTGAGCTTAGGAGAAAGCGCTTTGCGGGGCTCGCTGTGGCACAAAGGCTAAGAGATAAATGAGCGGATGTTTAGAGTTTGATCTAGGTCCAAAGCGAACTATAGGTACATGCAAATCAATTAGGGTGTTTGGACCTAACTCTACGAGCAAGCAACTCCTACAGCTAAGGGCTCATTCACACAAAATAATAAAACTGAAATAAAAGAGAAGAAAAAGAGTTCAAGTCATCGAGGCCCCCAAGGGAACAATCCCTCGGGCAATGGACCTCGGGAGTCGAAGTGTACCTGTGAGAGTCCTGTATTATTACAAAATTCTAAGGGTCACTCTCTCACATAAATATACATATTAAAATAAAATAAAATGCATGAAGATGGAGTCTGTCTTCAAAAATTCTCCTTCATGTGTCATGGATGCTCTCTCCTGTTGGCTTGGCATAGAAGAGCCAACTCCACCTTACTTGGGTGCACTGCTTGACGGTCCCCGGCAACGGCGCCATTTGATGAACGGGGAGATCGCAGAGGTCGTGTTGACTCACAAGGCGAATCAACAGTCGCTGATTTGACCTCAGACGAAATCCCCGAATCGATCAACAATTAACCCACAATAAATATATGCAATGAATATCCAAAAATGTGGAGTTAAAATTTATTATAACTCTACATGTAAATGTGTATAGGTGTAAGTACAGGTAGAGGTCGAACACTGGGAGGCGAAGGGAATGTATGTGATGTATCATTTATTCAATCCATTGTTCATGTCCTTTTATTGTTTTTGTGGGTTTTGGGTTTTTCTGATTTTTTTTATTTTTCTTTTTCATATTTTTAGTTTTTTTTAATTTCTGGACTCAATATATATATAATTATACCATATATATTTTTTTTTTGGACATTTTCAAAAACATTTTCTAATTTTTTTTGTATTTTTAATTTAGACAGTACAAAAAGGGCTTCTTTTTCGTTTTTAATAATTAGGAAAAAAAATGCGAAAAAATGCAAATAAAATAAGGACGTGGAAATACAAGGCATGAAGCATTTATCCTAATTTTTCTGTATTTTTAGAAGCCACCTAGGTATTTATAATAAATACATAAAGATGCAAAAATAAAACAGCCTGGCAGGGGTATTTTTGCAAATAAAATAAGTCACAGGGGCATAGGTGCAAAAATACAACAGAAATAAATATTTATTTAAACTTTTAGAACCATTTTACAATAAACAAAAACCGCCAGGGCTAAGGTGAAAATTTCACGCGCCTCACGTGGGACTGCACGTGAGGCGATGAAGGACCAAAATGCAATTTAAGGAAGTACCGTGGTCCTTTAGCAAAATTTACAATTTATTTACAACATTATAATTTATTTACAAAACTAAATATTAAATACACAAAAAGGCGGGGCATAAGTGAAAATTACCCCCAAAGGCGCTGGATCCTACGGCTGATGTGCGTGACTTGAACACGTGGCGCTTCCACGTGAGCCGATGACGCTTCGACGATGGGCGGTGAAGATTAGATCACCCGGGGTGATCCGACGGTCTCGACATGGCTCCATCGGACGGCTGGCGCTCGAACTGGGGCCTTCATCTTCATCCGACGGCGAGGAGAGGTGCTGGAAGAACAGGGGAGGAACTCGCATCTTGCGAGTTTCTCCCGACGAGATCTCTCCTCCCCGACGCTTGTTGCTACTCCCAAAGGTCCCCACACGTCGCAGGTGCTCCACTCTATCTGCTGGAGGCTTCAGATCGGCCAGAGGACGACTGGAGCGCCCTTGCGAGGTCGGAAAAGGCAAGGTGCTCCAGTTACCTCCGCCGGCGTGTACTTCGTCTCCTGGTGCATCTTGGCGCACTATACCTGCACAGAAAGACCACATAGCTCGAGGCGATGCTCCTCGACCAAAAATCGAAGCTGTTAGCATGAAAAAATGGATGGGGTGGCGATGCTCCGGCGAAGCGGAGGAGGTGAGCATCGATTCGCAGATCTGGAACAGATCTGGTTGGACAAAGGTGGCTGGGAGGTGGAGAACACGGAGAGGAACGAAATGGAAGCGAAATGGGTGGTCGGAAAACAGTCGGGAACACAGTAAAAAGCTCGCCGGAGCGGAGCTCCGGCGAACTATGAATCGGCCATTCTACGCTAATCTACTGGACTAAAGGCTAAATAAAAGGCGGAATTAAAATGCTGGAACAAAAATCTAACTAAAATAAGTAAAAGCGCAGCTCTTATACCTGGGGGCCGCCAGGGAGCAGGGTGGTCGCCGGAGCACCACCGCGTCAAAATTTCTCCGACCTCCGGCCAAGTCGAGGTGCTGGGTGACTCCTCCTGTCACGAGGAACACACCAGGAGCAAGAACAAGGAGTTTTGGTGGAGTGAAAATGGCCAACTTTGGCCGGGAAGTCGGAGGTTTTTATTTATAGACATCCCTGGAATCCCCCATTGACCGGCGATTATTGGAGTATCTACACTATGTACAATGGATCTAAGCAATCGACGTGAATCTTGGATGATCAGGGAACAAAATCTGTGAAGGACTGTGGTCGATTGATGACTGTGGTGAGCGGGAAAAAGGGAGGAAATCGGGGAAAAGATCGTCCTCGTCACGTCAGACGGCTGGGGGTCGAGTTGACCTGCGGTCAACAGGCGCGACGCGCCCATTGGTCCACCTCAGCCGCTACACGCCAAAATAGGGATCCTTATAAAAAAATGAATTATTTAACCTAGTAAATGATTTTATTAGATTTTACTTATAAAATAAAAAATGTTTATAAATTAATGTAGTATTTATTTATGATTTTTATTTATTTTTTTGAAGTATTTTATTATGGTTTTATTAAAATAATGTGTATATGTATGTATTTTATATGTTTTTTTGTATATTTTATTTTTAGTTTATTTATTTTATTTTATTATTTTAGTTTCCTATTTTATAATTTTATAACTTATCTTTGTGAGTATAAATATATTTTTATTTTATTTTTATGATTTATTTATATTTTTAAATAAATAGATGTATGTGTATGTATGTATACTTATAGGTATTTTACCTATATATTATATACATTTTATTTATTTGATGAATTTTATTTGTTTTTATTTTGGATTTGTATTTTTAATAAGTTATGTGTAATATATATATTTTTAGAAAAATATAGATGAATAAAATAATTAAAGAATGTTTTCCCCTTTATTTATATACACATGGGTAGCATAGGTATTTTGCCTAGGTATTATCTAGGCTTATTTTATTTTTGAAATTTCTTTTTGGTTTTCTTCTAATTTCAATATGTACATGTATTATAAATATTATTTATAAAATTCTAAAAATATAATTTTGTACAAATAATAATTATTGAACAAAATGAATATTTTAATCGGGCACTATGTACAAGAAGGGCCAAAAACCTAACTTCCACGGATGGACTCCAAAAATTATGAAACCAATTTTATAAAATAGTTTATGAAATGCTATATACAATTAAAGGTGAGTTTGGGTGATTTGGAGTTTTTATTTGCAAGATATGGGTCTGTGAAGTTGAGATTTTTGCTTTTTATTATGTGTATAAAATGTACACTGTATATTATTTTCACATAAACTAAATTTTGTATTTTTATTTACATTATTATCTACAACTTTCATGTACAAAAGATTTTAATTTGATGAATAAATAATTCTATACAAAATAGGTGTCAAAAATGCATAAATGAATGAATAAATAAATGAGGTATTTATTGTATTATTGGCCCTTATCTCCCCCTACTTTATTCCTTGTCGACCAATTCCATTCTGGACTTGGTCTCGGGGTTAGGGTCATAAAATATTTGCAATATTTTATTCCTTTTTCTTTTCTTCTCTTTATTCTATAATTTTGGCATTAAAAACCTTATTTAATGTACAATAAATACAAGAAACAATGAATGCTATTATATACAAATTAATGCTATTTATATGCATTTGCTGGGGTTTTTAAGGCCAAAATGATAGAATAAAGGTGATGAAATGGAGATTCATCACCCCCCTATACTTGCCTTTGCTAGTCCCTAGCAAACACTTATGCAATAAGTACAAAAAGAATTAAAGAATAAGAAGAAAAGAAAAAGCAAAAATAAAGAATTAAGAATAAATTGAATTGGTCATGATTATTAAACTCATCTGTACAAAATCAAAGTTTGGAGCTCAAGTTAGACCTTGGTGTGAGAATGTGTGTGGAACCTAGTAGGGAACCAAATTTAAAACACAACAGCCTTCGATAGTCACAGAACTTGGTTCAAATCACCTCAATAGCCAGGTCAGAACTAGCCTACATCATACGCAAACCCTTATGACTATGAAGCTGACTCGTACGGTGTGAGTGATGATGGCTCTCCCCAACTGAAATGACAAAGGAACTGACTTCTCCAGAATGACAACCCAATGATTCCCTAATCCAGCCCTCTACCGTCAAGGAGCGGGGTATTCCCTTCTAAGTTCAAGTGGCATCCGACTCAAGAGGAGGGGGGTAGAGAAAAGAATGGACGGTAGCCAGTGTAGCTACCTATCCTAGGATGCAAGACCAGTGTAGTCAAGTCATCCAGCTGCAGGCTCACATGGTATAACTTTGATGCTCAAGCTTGCTTATTCAACATATATACATACTCCGGCAGGCATTATTATTATTATTATTATTTTTTTATTTACAAGCCTGTCCATTTTTTTGGAGTTTTCATTTTCATCATCATTTTTTTTTTTCAACATACTATTTACAGCAGCATTTACATAAGGACTTTTTCCTCTTGAGCCAGAAGACTATCCCTCTTTTGAAGCTTTATTGCAACCCACACTCTCCTGTCATTCGACATCATTGAAACTGGACCAGGTTGGGGTGCACTTCCCTCCCTAGACGAGGACGAATGTTTCCACCCGTGTGCGTCTCAGACTGGCAAATCCAACCCCCTCACCACTCCAACTGAGTTGAGCCAAGTGAAAGGTGCAAGTGTCCAAGTTAGGTCACGGCCAACAAGAGTCGTGCGTTTGTTTCGAAAAGTTCTAGTTAGTCCACTGAGGTGATTTGAACCTAGCCCTGATTTCTCAAAGAATTAAGTCTGAATAGACCTGAAGTACCTTAAACCTAGTTCCCATAAGGTTCCAGTGCAGTTAGGTGCGGTAAGGTCCAACCAAGCTCCAATCTTCGACTTTATTGGACTAGTTCAATTATCAAGCTCACTCAAAGAAGATGAATGCAATGCAAATGCTATTTACAAATATGCAAAGAATAATGCAATTTTTCAAAGAATTTGAAAACAAGAAGAATTTTTGCACAAAGAATTTTTGCAAATAAAAGAATTTTGGTACTAAATATGTACAACTATTTACACGAGCGTGCCGCTTTAATTTACAAGAATTAAGAATTTACAATTTAGTTTTATTTATAGGTATATATGTACACTTATTAAAGAATTTTGTTTACTTTTATTTTTATTTTTATTGATAAGATATATATATTATATTAGTTTTTATTATATGTGACTATTCCTCAATTTTTTTTGAGACACAAATTTTTCAAACAATTTTTGAAAACTATAGTCTAAAATAATTTTTACAAACATTTTTACAAACATGTACACACATTTGAAAATCATTTTGCAAAGGTTTTTCAAAACAGTATATATAGATTTTTCAAAATATTTTTGCAACCATTTTTCAAACCATTTGCAAATCATTTTTCAAAATTTTATTTCACACAAAGAAAATAAATTTTACAAACCACACATTTTTACACAGGTTGAAAACATGTAACAAAACGTTTTCAAAATAGTTTTCAATAAATGTTCACGCAGATTTTCAAACTATTTTTCAAACATTTTGCAAAAAACATTTTCACCTGATTTATTAATCAGTATATACAGAAGAATTTGAGGAATAATCGCATCCTTTTATTAAGTGTTTTTAATGAATTTTAAAGAATTATTAGCCATATTATTACGAAAGTACGAGTTATGGCTAAAGTATATACATAGTATATACGACCCCCCTATACTTAGGTTGAGCTATGTCCTCATAGATCGAAAAGAAAAGAGAAGACATAACTCGTACTGAGTATAGACAAGTCTAAAGAATAAATAAATAAGAGTTGAACGAATGAGAAGTTGACCGTCCCCCCTATACTTAGGATCAAGTAATCCTAAGTATAGCATACTGTACACAAAGCAGGGAGGGACAAGGGTGGGAATAAACAGATCAAAGAATCAACACATCAGAGGTGCACCCCACTATACATAGGACAAAGTACGTCCTAAGTACAGAAAACTGACACAAAGGGGCGACACCTTTTAAAGAAATATGAAAAGGAAAAGAAGAACAGAAGAAAAGAAGAAAAGAGAGATATATACAGATTGATGAAAAGATCGTGGAGAATATACGCATCACTCCCCCTATACTTAGGGTGAGATAGCCCTAAGTATAGGCAAGAACAGGAGTGACGAAAATGTGCAAGGAAAGAACAACTCGGTGCGTGCCCCCCATACTTAGGACAAGTTACGTCCTAAGTGTAGACACAAAGATGTGGCGGTAGATCTGGGGCACACAGGACATACGGGAGAAAGAAGGAATAGACAAACACATCTATACAAGCGGTGGAAAACTGGTGGAGTACAGGACGGTATCTGACAAGTGAATACCGTACTCTCGTCGTCGTCTCCCTGTGAGAACGAGGACGCAGTCAGAAGGTGAAAAGACACCCGAATCTGCAATCAAGTGGGTGTCAGCTACCGGGGATACACAGATCAGAAAGTGAAGATATCCGATCCGATAGCAGAAATCAGTCAATCGGCTCAGAAGGTCAGCATGAGGGGATATAGCCGATACCGTAAGACCGGGAGGAAGAAAGAGCAGTACAGACTTCTCCGGTCAATCAGAGTCCCAGATAGATAGGAAATAAAGCATATGAGACTGTGTGATGCACGGTGGTGATATAATCGGAAAGTCACAAGAATACACCGGACAACACCATATGTGGCTCACTCTTGCGAGGGTCCTCAAGGTGAGCAGAATCAGAGAATAATCAAAAGACTCGGCTCCGTGCTCCATCAGATAGGAGACACAACCAGAGAGGAGACCGGGTAAAAAGCTCAGAAGACTCAGCTCCATGCTCCCACAGATAGGAGACACCAGAAGTGAAGCCGAGTACCTACAAGTTGATGTACCCTCCCACAGATAACCCTCGGGGAGTGGTACATACTAGTCAATGAATAATCAGAACAAAAGCTCACCCTTCCGAGGGTCGTCAAGGAGAGCGGGCTCAAAGGAGCCTGATCCATCAGACGGATCATAGAAATGGTCTCGGTAGGCGACAGATCGGCTACCAGCAGAAGAGACCGTCTGGCAGCGTCCCGCTAATAACCCTCGGGGAGCGGGTTGCCAACTAGTCTTGGGAATAGCAGATACCAGAAGCTCCACCTTGCGAGGACCGTCAAGGTGAGCAGACTCAAAGGAGTCTAATCAGAAAGGCCCCATGATCTGTAGATCAGATAGGCAACTCAAGATGGGACAAGAATCATGTATATTAGACGACTCGATTCCGTGCTCCGCACATCGGAGACACAATCAGCAAGGTGGAATCGAGCGTAATAGAGTGTCGCAATCTCTCGCAGATAGTCCTCGGAGAGCACTGCGATCTCGGCAAGGAATAGTCAGAATGTTTCTCAACCTTACGAGGGTCGTCAAGGTGAGAAGAGGGCTCATAGGAGCTGGATCCATCAGACGGATCCACATAGTGGTCTCTGTAGTCGACACCTCGGCTACCAACAGGAGAGACCAATCAGATCGGAAATATGTCGTAGTCTCCAGCAGATAACCCTCGGGGAGCTACGAGCTAGGCATGGAAAAATCAGGAAAGTAGAGCTCTGCCTTGCGAGGACCGTCAAGGTGGGCGGACTCAGATGAGTCTAGTGCATTGGCCTCGTGTACTGACAGGTCAGGTACACAATCACCAGGTGGAGGCCAATCAAGAATAGTATCTGACTCGGTTTCAGGTCCCATCACAATGGCGACCCAAGCAGTGAATGAAACCGCAGTCCTAGAAATTGTCGCATTCTCCCGCAGCTAGTCCTCAGGGAGCACTGCGAGCTAGATCAATGTAGGTCATGGAAATGCTGGCAAGTCATCTCAGGTCCTCAAAAGCAATAAATCATTCAATCATTTGGAGGGCATAAGATCATGCAAGGGAGCAAATAATCATGTCATTCACCAAACATCCCTTGTGTCAATCCAGTCAGCTGAGATGGCACAAAAAAATATTCAGGAATCCTCTAAGTGCCAGGGTGGATCAGAGAGTCAGGAGATTAAGGATGGGTCAATCAAGAAAATGAGAAATCATGTAGGATTCGCACACCCTTATCAAGAAGTCCAAATTAGAATAATCAGTCAATCCTCAAAACCAAGATGGGTGGAACCTCAAAGAGGTAGATCAATCAATGCTCATGAAATCTTCATCGAGTCATTGCATCACATCACATCCTTAATCCGGTGCGCGAGAACTAAAATTCCTCAATAATGCATCAAACTTATGCTCTGTGCATCAGCAAAAATCCTCAAGAAGCCCATATGCATGTATCAAAAACAAATCCACCAAATCAATCTCAGCAACCTCAACATCATAGGCCCGACTTACACTAATAATCTGTATAAATAATCCTCGATGCGGGCCTTATCAATATGCACAGCATTCCCGGGTAAAGGGAGAGATGATACGGGGGACACGAGGAAGATGAATAAGAAGGGTACACAAAGGGGTGGAGAAGCTGATTGAGCGGGCGTGCCAATATCGTGGGTGGTAGAAGAGTGATACAGAGGGTACGAGGAGGGCGGGCGAGAAAATCGGTATATAGACAAAATGGGGTATTCCACACAAGGTGGGAACACCGTCAAAATTGCGGTCCGAAGAGCGGTCTCTCCTCGAACCAGAGAAGATGGTACGATGGATAAATAGAAGATGGTGAAGAAGCGGGAAACGAGGGACTTGGCGAAGAATGATTGAGCTCAAGCGCCAATATCACGACTCGATCCAACATGAAGAGATATATGTATAAGAGAGATGGAGAGACTCAAAGATAAAAAATGCATGACTCACACGGTGGGACCGACTACTCTAGGGATGAAAGAAAAACACAATGAACTCCAAGTCACAATCAAGACACAAGGCAAACCCCTAATTCACCTACTCAACACAGTGAAGACCATCAGGTGACGGTCATTTATCTTTTTGATTTTAGAGTTAGGTGAGATCACAAAAATTGTACAATCACTTAGGAGGCTTGATAGGATTTGGGCTCTACTCCTTAGTGTGTACGTGAGCATTTAAAACGCATACATTGAGGGGGTTGCACTCCCCAAGACAAGGAAGTTATCATGTTTTATTTTAGGTCCAATAGAGTTAGCAGTCCCGATTTTATTTAGGTTATCACTTTTTTTTTGAATATTTTCAATGCACGTGCCTATCGAGGTTCCATTTTCCATTAAGCATCCTAGGTTGGCAAAATCAGAGGGAGAAGATCAGAAAAGCCATGCAAGTCGGAAATCGATGATGCATGCTAAGTAAGAAGACTTACAATGCCTCCCAGCTCTCTCCATGCGGGATGCAAAACAGAATTTGAAACCTATGCTATATGCAAGATGCAAATCGAAGAAATCGCCCTAGGTACAGAAATTGCTATTATCGTGAAGCACCACAAGTCGCTCATTCATCTTTTGCCTCAAAAAGTCCGGTCTTGGCTCACCCCTCCTCTGTGCTCAACACACTTGAGCTTAGGAGAAAGCGCTTTGCGGGGCTCGCTGTGGCACAAAGGCTAAGAGATAAATGAGCGGATGTTTAGAGTTTGATCTAGGTCCAAAGCGAACTATAGGTACATGCAAATCAATTAGGGTGTTTGGACCTAACTCTACGAGCAAGCAACTCCTACAGCTAAGGGCTCATTCACACAAAATAATAAAACTGAAATAAAAGAGAAGAAAAAGAGTTCAAGTCATCGAGGCCCCCAAGGGAACAATCCCTCGGGCAATGGACCTCGGGAGTCGAAGTGTACCTGTGAGAGTCCTGTATTATTACAAAATTCTAAGGGTCACTCTCTCACATAAATATACATATTAAAATAAAATAAAATGCATGAAGATGGAGTCTGTCTTCAAAAATTCTCCTTCATGTGTCATGGATGCTCTCTCCTGTTGGCTTGGCATAGAAGAGCCAACTCCACCTTACTTGGGTGCACTGCTTGACGGTCCCCGGCAACGGCGCCATTTGATGAACGGGGAGATCGCAGAGGTCGTGTTGACTCACAAGGCGAATCAACAGTCGCTGATTTGACCTCAGACGAAATCCCCGAATCGATCAACAATTAACCCACAATAAATATATGCAATGAATATCCAAAAATGTGGAGTTAAAATTTATTATAACTCTACATGTAAATGTGTATAGGTGTAAGTACAGGTAGAGGTCGAACACTGGGAGGCGAAGGGAATGTATGTGATGTATCATTTATTCAATCCATTGTTCATGTCCTTTTATTGTTTTTGTGGGTTTTGGGTTTTTCTGATTTTTTTTTATTTTTCTTTTTCATATTTTTAGTTTTTTTTAATTTCTGGACTCAATATATATATAATTATACCATATATTTTTTTTTTGGACATTTTCAAAAACATTTTCTAATTTTTTTGTATTTTTTAATTTAGACAGTACAAAAAGGGCTTCTTTTTCGTTTTTAATAATTAGGAAAAAAATGCGAAAAAATGCAAATAAAATAAGGACGTGGAAATACAAGGCATGAAGCATTTATCCTAATTTTTCTGTATTTTTAGAAGCCACCTAGGTATTTATAATAAATACATAAAGATGCAAAAATAAAACAGCCTGGCAGGGGTATTTTTGCAAATAAAATAAGTCACAGGGGCATAGGTGCAAAAATACAACAGAAATAAATATTTATTTAAACTTTTAGAACCATTTTACAATAAACAAAAACCGCCAGGGCTAAGGTGAAAATTTCACGCGCCTCACGTGGGACTGCACGTGAGGCGATGAAGGACCAAAATGCAATTTAAGGAAGTACCGTGGTCCTTTAGCAAAATTTACAATTTATTTACAACATTATAATTTATTTACAAAACTAAATATTAAATACACAAAAAGGCGGGGGCATAAGTGAAAATTACCCCCAAAGGCGCTGGATCCTACGGCTGATGTGCGTGACTTGAACACGTGGCGCTTCCACGTGAGCCGATGACGCTTCGACGATGGGCGGTGAAGATTAGATCACCCGGGGTGATCCGACGGTCTCGACATGGCTCCATCGGACGGCTGGCGCTCGAACTGGGGCCTTCATCTTCATCCGACGGCGAGGAGAGGTGCTGGAAGAACAGGGGAGGAACTCGCATCTTGCGAGTTTCTCCCGACGAGATCTCTCCTCCCCGACGCTTGTTGCTACTCCCAAAGGTCCCCACACGTCGCAGGTGCTCCACTCTATCTGCTGGAGGCTTCAGATCGGCCAGAGGACGACTGGAGCGCCCTTGCGAGGTCGGAAAAGGCAAGGTGCTCCAGTTACCTCCGCCGGCGTGTACTTCGTCTCCTGGTGCATCTTGGCGCACTATACCTGCACAGAAAGACCACATAGCTCGAGGCGATGCTCCTCGACCAAAAATCGAAGCTGTTAGCATGAAAAAATGGATGGGGTGGCGATGCTCCGGCGAAGCGGAGGAGGTGAGCATCGATTCGCAGATCTGGAACAGATCTGGTTGGACAAAGGTGGCTGGGAGGTGGAGAACACGGAGAGGAACGAAATGGAAGCGAAATGGGTGGTCGGAAAACAGTCGGGAACACAGTAAAAAGCTCGCCGGAGCGGAGCTCCGGCGAACTACGAATCGGCCATTCTACGCTAATCTACTGGACTAAAGGCTAAATAAAAGGCGGAATTAAAATGCTGGAACAAAAATCTAACTAAAATAAGTAAAAGCGCAGCTCTTATACCTGGGGGCCGCCAGGGAGCAGGGTGGTCGCCGGAGCACCACCGCGTCAAAATTTCTCCGACCTCCGGCCAAGTCGAGGTGCTGGGTGACTCCTCCTGTCACGAGGAACACACCAGGAGCAAGAACAAGGAGTTTTGGTGGAGTGAAAATGGCCAACTTTGGCCGGGAAGTCGGAGGTTTTTATTTATAGACATCCCTGGAATCCCCCATTGACCGGCGATTATTGGAGTATCTACACTATGTACAATGGATCTAAGCAATCGACGTGAATCTTGGATGATCAGGGAACAAAATCTGTGAAGGGACTGTGGTCGATTGATGACTGTGGTGAGCGGGAAAAAGGGAGGAAATCGGGGAAAAGATCGTCCTCGTCACGTCAGACGGCTGGGGGTCGAGTTGACCTGCGGTCAACAGGCGCGACGCGCCCATTGGTCCACCTCAGCCGCTACACGCCAAAATAGGGATCCTTATAAAAAAATGAATTATTTAACCTAGTAAATGATTTTATTAGATTTTACTTATAAAATAAAAAATGTTTATAAATTAATGTAGTATTTATTTATGATTTTTATTTATTTTTTTGAAGTATTTTATTATGGTTTTATTAAAATAATGTGTATATGTATGTATTTTATATGTTTTTTTGTATATTTTATTTTTAGTTTATTTATTTTATTTTATTATTTTAGTTTCCTATTTTATAATTTTATAACTTATCTTTGTGAGTATAAATATATTTTTATTTTATTTTTATGATTTATTTATATTTTTAAATAAATAGATGTATGTGTATGTATGTATACTTATAGGTATTTTACCTATATATTATATACATTTTATTTATTTGATGAATTTTATTTGTTTTTATTTTGGATTTGTATTTTTAATAAGTTATGTGTAATATATATATTTTTAGAAAAATATAGATGAATAAAATAATTAAAGAATGTTTTCCCCTTTATTTATATACACATGGGTAGCATAGGTATTTTGCCTAGGTATTATCTAGGCTTATTTTATTTTTGAAATTTCTTTTTGGTTTTCTTCTAATTTCAATATGTACATGTATTATAAATATTATTTATAAAATTCTAAAAATATAATTTTGTACAAATAATAATTATTGAACAAAATGAATATTTTAATCGGGCACTATGTACAAGAAGGGCCAAAAACCTAACTTCCACGGATGGACTCCAAAAATTATGAAACCAATTTTATAAAATAGTTTATGAAATGCTATATACAATTAAAGGTGAGTTTGGGTGATTTGGAGTTTTTATTTGCAAGATATGGGTCTGTGAAGTTGAGATTTTTGCTTTTTATTATGTGTATAAAATGTACACTGTATATTATTTTCACATAAACTAAATTTTGTATTTTTATTTACATTATTATCTACAACTTTCATGTACAAAAGATTTTAATTTGATGAATAAATAATTCTATACAAAATAGGTGTCAAAAATGCATAAATGAATGAATAAATAAATGAGGTATTTATTGTATTATTGGCCCTTATCTCCCCCTACTTTATTCCTTGTCGACCAATTCCATTCTGGACTTGGTCTCGGGGTTAGGGTCATAAAATATTTGCAATATTTTATTCCTTTTTCTTTTCTTCTCTTTATTCTATAATTTTGGCATTAAAAACCTTATTTAATGTACAATAAATACAAGAAACAATGAATGCTATTATATACAAATTAATGCTATTTATATGCATTTGCTGGGGTTTTTAAGGCCAAAATGATAGAATAAAGGTGATGAAATGGAGATTCATCAACGTGCATTTGTGCTCATCTAATTTTTCAGTGATCACCTCATTAAAATCGGGACTGCTAAATATAGCTGATCTTAAAGAATCCATAAAATCAAGAATTTTTACGGGAGAGCAACCCCGACCTTGGATGTTTTTATTTTTCTGAGTGAGCGAGAGACGACACTTAAGGCTAGAGCCCAAATCCGAAATTTCAGCTCGCTAATTTTCTGCCAAGATTGATTTATCACTAACTAAAATTGAAAAGATAATAGCCGAACTCTTACGGCCTCACTGTGTGAGTTGGTGAACCCGGGGTTTGATTCGTGTTTGTATTGGTGTGCGTGAACCGATATCGAAGATCAACAACCGCACAGTTGATAAAATTTCTATCCCATACAAACATCTCTCTCATCTCTTGATTTTAATCCCATCATGGAAATCTTTCCAAATTTCAGATCCAACCCATCATTTCTCTCAACTCCTTCAAAAATGACCGAACATCACTATGAAAACAAATCTGTCTCGATTTGGCCCAAATCAACTACATCCTCTTCTTTCAATAATCCTCCAACATTTGCGGAAAACTTTCACCCGCATATGACCTCGGCCCCCCCATTGAATCCTTACTCAAGTCATCCAACTACACATGACCACCTACCATCTTGGACTAAACCACCTTATTCTCAGTTTCTCGCCAATGAAACATTTCAGGATCAAAACCCTTTTAAGTCCCATGACTGGCAGAAAAACCAAACCCAGATGGAAGGAAATGCATTTAATGATCATAAGCGTTGGATTGACCACAACAGACCCCTCGTCAGACATAATGCTCAAACAGAGGACTGGACTGAACTCCTAGACACATATAAACCCTGTATGCTGACTCCACAATATCAAGGTCTGACTAATCATGATCAAAGGATTGAACTCTACTCAGATCAAATACATATGCCTAGATCATATGAGCAGCCTCCTTCCATAATTATTAAGGAGATATTTTCTAAAAATAATGATCATATGTTGGATATTCCAAGAAACTCTCCTCTCTGCACGTACAGAAAAATGGAAGAAGAAATCATTGAACAAAAATCGAATGCTCTCATATCTGATCATGAACAGAATTTTGAGGATAATGTTTCAAAGATGAAAACAAGATTCGAATTGATGGAGGATAAATTTCAAAAATTTGCCGACCGAGTAATATCATTCTATGGTGGCTCGGATATAAAAATGAATGAGGAAAGGATTGGATCCCATGATAAAAATTTTGAGGATATTCAAAGATCTAGGGATGATTCTAACATCAACACTTAGGTTTATGATTATGTCCCTTACCTTTACTCTGAACATCAAAACCCCTACTCATCTGAGGAACACACCACATCACCACACCACACAGAAAATACCAAAAAAATCAAAAATCCAGAAAATATCATAAAAATTGAATCTGAAGAAGACCTGAAGAATTTGGATCCTGCTTTACGGGAAGCACTGGAAAAACATTTGATTTTTGAACTTCCCATTATAAAGGCCATTGAACACTTCCCCGACCTTAAGAAATTTTTAACGGACATATTAATTGTCAAAAAGTCGGGACGGATTAGAACAAAAACCGAAAGACATATCTTGTCAATGGCCTCCTCTTTGGTGTTGAGGAGAAAAACCAAGAGCCGCATAGTGAAGCGGTTGCCCAGATTTGACTGTAGAATAAAAGACACAATTTTCACTAATGCCCGAATTGATGATGATTCACCAATCAATATCCTCCCGACCTCTGTATTCCACGAACTCAAACTCAGACCGATCAGGAAAATACGAGAGATTGTTCAATTGGCGGACCGATCGATAAAGCGGCCGAGAGGAATCATTTCTGTCATCATGATATTCCAAGGTGCTCCGCTCAAAATAGAATTCACGATCATTGATATTGAGCATCAAGGAGAGTTCACCTAGTCTCCAATTATTCTTGGGAAACCATTCTTAGCATTGTCTAAGGCAATTATTGATTGTGAGACTCGGCAAATAAATTTCACGGCATTGGAAGCACTTCGAGTTGACACAGTCTTTGAGGAAGCACGATTTTCTGAGGCAACTCATAAAGTCCCCAACAACCGCAAACATAAAGAGGTAGAAGAGCCCTACCCCGCTACGACACCTGAGATAGCGGTTGTTGTTGAGACCATTGGTTTAGAGAATCTCCCCAGTCTTTCAACTCTCCAGGATCTCAAAATAGACAAATCCTTCTACTACGATCCTGAGACATATGCATGGTCGCACCCTGGAGCAACATACTCTGATTATCTTTACCAAATCCTCCCAAATCGAGAGTGCACCAACATCCAGGAGACTAAAAACAAATCTGCAGCACAAACACTGACCAAGGAGAAGAACAGTAATGGCTACTCATCTGGATACTCAAGTGAACTGACAACTTCACGAAATAAGAAAAAGAGAGTTAGGTTTAACCTTTCGGAAGAGGAATCAGTTGATGATCCCTCATCAGGTCCGGAAAAAGTAGTCTACATGAGTGAAGTCTGTTCGGTAGCTCTAAAGCCATATCTTCGCAAGGATCCAAAATTCGATTCTCGTTGGACAACTCCCGTTCCTAATTATTACTCATCCAAAGCCGATGCTCCTACCTTACACAAGTACACTGGAATTATATCTTATGAGCTGACTGAGACCAGAGCATCTGAAGATTCATTTGAGGATAAACCGATTGATCTTAAAAAGGAACGAATTTTGAGGAAACAATTGAAGGAACAAAAAGACATGAATATATGGAGTATGTCCACTTTCAAATACTATTCCTCTGAGGATAACTCTGATGATGGCTACCTTTCATCTGACTCAAATATTTCATCTACTATCCATCATGATTTTTCTGAGGATGACACTGATAATGGTGGGGAATCATATGCTTCATCTCCGTCGCATCATTACGATCTCCCACCACAGGCTCACAAAAAGATCAGCCGTAAACCGCCTTAATCATCGGCTACCCACCCTCCCTCCCGACCACATCGGTCTTCTTGTAAAACTTCTTCCTCTACTTAGGTCAAGGCCTAAGTATAGGGGGGGACCGATGCCATTTGTATATACCATTTCCCTCATCACTCTCCTATCTCTCGATCGCTCCATCTCCACCTTTCTTTTATACTTAGGCTACCAGAGCCTAAGTATAGGGGGACCCGACAACCACCTGTATATACTCTCCTCATTTACATATCCTGACCACCTCATCTTGTGTTCTTCTTCTATACTTAGACTATTCACAGTCTAAGTATAGGGGGGCGAACCCTTGAACAAATTTTACTCTCTTATGCTTAGCCCGAGCTATGTCTTCATTACGCTTCTTGTGCTCTGAGGACACAACACTCGCTAAGTATAGGGGGGTCTGTATATATACTATGTATATGTTTTAGCCATACCTCGTACTTGCGCATAAGTCTATATGTATTTACGGGATGGGTTTAAATTAAAAAAAGTTTTGCTACTAACACTGACTTTGCCCAAAATTTTTGAAAAAAATGGCTTCTTATTCATTTTTTGCATAAAAAAAATCATCATAAAAAAAATTGTTGTGTGTTTGCATTCCACACACCTGCACTTCATCCAGCATTACATTCATTTGCATATGTGAAAAGTCATTGGGTTCTGAACCAAGTTATGAGCCGAAACCGAGAGTGATCTGGACTTAACCTTAATCAACCTAATTTTCAGAGGAACTTCACCGAGAAATAAGATTTTAGAGTCTTCAGGTCTGTGACTTAATTCTTTGAGTTCCACATAACAATGCACAGAGTTTGACTCTTAGTGTCTAACCTGGTCTCTTCATTCTAGGTACAATCTGGAATAAGGAATTAATTTGTACTCTCGCACTATGCACTTAGCTCAACTCAAACATATGTTGGAAGACTATGTGAGTTTCTTTTCTGGTAGCGTGAAAATCTAAAGACCGGAGTACGGGTTGAAATAAAGCTTCGGAAAAGGGATGGACGGCTGGGCACAATTTTTTCTAAGACCCCAAAAAATGTACGGAAACAAAAGATGCTATATCCGTAGGGGAAAACAAGATCCAAGCAGAACCACCAAAAATTCCAAATACAAAGAAGCAACTACCAAATAAAATCTGACCAAAAAGGTCCAAGCTTCAAGAAACCTGCAGATCTTGGTGGAGACTCGGCTACACTGGCCAGCTTCACAAGGAGAGGTGAACTACACTAATCACCCTCCAGTTCTTTTCTCATTCTTCTAACTTCTCCCCCCAATTCGATTGTGAACACATCGCGACAGACCTTAGAAGGAAATACCTGACTCCCCGAGGACGAGTTATTGGAGAGGAGGTTTGCGCAGTAGTCCGGCATTCTGGGTGGGAAGAGCTAAAACCTTTCACACACAAGAGTCGATTATTCAATGTTCATAGGGTGTGCTTTGGGAAGAGGATTGATCTAAGATGACTTCTGAGCCGAAACTGTAAGCAATGATTTGTAGAACTCGAGGACTGTTGATTTTAAAATTCTAAGTCTCATAGAAGTTCCGACACGCAAATAATCCAAAGGTTGAGTTTAGGTCACTTTCACCTTCAGCTTAGGGTCTTGGTATAGAACCCAATCTCATTTCACCTCATGGCATTTCTTTTTGATGCTCAGGGACGAGCATGGTTTAAGTATAGGGGGATGATGAATCTCGTATTCATCACTCTAAATCTCATTTATTAAGCTCAAAACCCTAAAAATCAACAGCATTCTTGCATCTATTTTGCATAATTAGCATTCATGCATGTTTCCATAAGAATGACATTTTAGCACAAAAATCTGCATAAAATAAGAAGCCAAAAATCCATGCCAAAATGACCTGTAAATAGCCTAACTTCTCGGATTTTAACCCATTCATGCTAACTCCGAATGACTCAAAACCACTTCCACTGTGTAGATATCACTAACAAGAATAAAGGAAAAATACAAAAAAATAACCAACCCAAATAAGTGGACCAAAAACCCAAACCCTAGTTTCAGGATTTCCGGACTAAAAGCCTCATATCTCCCTCATCCAGTGTCCGTTTTAATCCTACTCACTTTGAACTAATGTATATTCAATTACCTTCAAAACAAGACCAAGTTCAAGTGAATCGGAGCTCATATGTGAAAGTTGGGTTCTGGGCCTCTTTTGTATATTGTGTATTTTAGCGGGTTTTGACATATTATTTTATATACTTATTTAACCTATTAATAAAAATACAAAAAAATTAGATCAAGGTGTCTTTATTTATCTTTGAGTTTATCGTAATTTTTTGGTTTTTTATCTAATCTAAAAAATGACATAAAAATTACAATACCCCAAAATCAAGGTGTTCTATGTACATGGGATACCCCAAAAATATCACTTTGTGCAAATGATCGATTTTGATTTTGATGTCTTCATGAAAGTTGTAGATCACATCGAGACGAGTAACTTTCGTGAAGAGACTGTTTCGATCCGAGGCCGTTTACTATTTTTTATCGATTTTACAAAATATTTTATTTTCAAATTTTCTGGTGCTGACACGTGGCAGCACCTGGTGTCGCCACGTGTCAGCCACTTTTGGCTTTATTTATAATTCGTTTTATAAAAAAAATATAAAAAATAATAATATTAAAAAAACCACGCACGTGCGAGGCACGTGCCACCCAGGCACGTGCTCTGCACGTGCGCGCTCCCCCTCTCGCCCTTTGTCCCACGCGCCACGTGTCCTATTCTTGGCCGTCCGATCGCACCTGATCGGACGGCCCTCCCGCGTCGTCTTCCTCCCGCTTCCTTCGTTAGCTCCGCCGCCCAGCCAACATCGCCGCGAATCTCGCACGACCCCCTTCGTCCCCGATACACCGCCAATCCCCTCACCAATCCGCCGTTCCTTCATCGAGTGTCTCCCCTCCGGTGTGACAGCCCGTGACGAGCTCCTCGCCGGCGTGATGCGAATCAGAGCTCCTCGTCGCAGCATCGCCCCCGAAGCCGCTGCTCCGCTCCGGCCATTCACGACCGTCGAGCCCTACCTCCCCAGGTGATCTCTCCTTCTCTCCCTTTCTCTCTCTCTCTCTCCCTTGTTCTCTTCGCCTTCCACGCCACCATCAGAGGATCCGCCAACATAGACATCATGCCATCGCCGCTCGACCACCGCTACTCCGCCTTCGTCTCCGCCGCGACTCCAGCACCACCGACCCATCTCTACCTTCGCGCCACCGCTACGCCGCCCTCTAGGCCGTGTGTCGGCCAGAGGGAGGACGACGCCATCATCGACCTGCTCCAGCTGCTCCGCCTTCAGATCCGCTACCTCGACGTCCCTCGGCCGTTTGTCGGCCACCACCGCTTGCTTCCCCCTCTACCGTCTCCACCTCGACGCCATCGCTTCACCGCCACCATCCAACGCCGTGCACCTCCCTCGCACGCGACTGCCTCCAGAGCCTCGCACCATCGCTGCCATCTCCGCTGGGCTCGAAGCCCGAGACCCCCACACGTGAGGCACACGTGCGTGGTGGATCGACCACAGCACCCAGGTCACGTGCTCTGCACGTGACCTCTGGGTTATTTGCACAAAGCCCCCTGAAGCTTCACGAATTCGCGCGTCAGCCCCTGCCTCCAAGGGCACGTGCCTGGCACGTGCCACTTGGATATTTTGCAACACTACGCCCCGCTATTATTGGTAATTACATAGCAAACTCCCACTGCATATTGTTTATTTATTTTATTTATATTGCATCTGTACCCCTGTGTTCCCCTGTAATTTTGGACCCCTTCTTTACATTATTTTCTTAATCCAAAAATTGCATGATGTTTGTTAATTAATTCTCGACTGTTTGACATCTTGTGGGTATTTTTATGACGGACGGTTAATTAATAAATAATTTATTTGTGAAAATTTACATAGTTTGCCCATCTCTTGCTCTAAAATTCATCTTTGATTGACCATTGCTCTAAAGATCCCCGAAAAATCACATCTTGTAGAGTTAATTATTTTTAACAATGTGCCCAAAAAGATTTGCATTTGGATACATATTTTGTCCTGTAAAAATCATTTTGCATCTTTTAGTATTTAATTTTTAATAGGTATTAAACCCCACATTTTCGAAGTTTAGGATTTTTTAGAGATCCATCACCTAGTGATAGATCCTAGATAATTTTATTTCTTGAAAATAAGTAGGTTTAATATTTATTATAATTAAATATTGAAAATCATTCTGTTTGCATTTAAAATCCATAAAAAATTCATATTGCATTCAAAAATTCCAAAAAAATTACAGTGCATACATTTCATCATATTTTACATCTCGGCCAAGTTTCGTATTTTTCGGACATCATTTGAACTTAATTCACATTTTAGTCCTAAAATAGGCCGAATTTGCATAGTGCACCCTATATTGCATTGAAAATTCAAAAAATACCGCTTCGAAAATCGAACATAAACTTTGATAGACATCTTTCTAGGTTGTTCCTTTGCCTCCTTGTGATCGACCTTGGGACTTGCCCAAGTAAAATAAACATAAAACCACGAGATTAAAAATTGAATAACTTATTTGTGGTATTTTCTTGACCGTTTCCGATTGCCGCCTACAACGCCCGACACGATAAAAACAACTTTTTAAAACCGGCATCTTCGGATTCGTCACAAGGTAATCACCGAAGTTTCATATTCGGTCAATCTAGTCTCCGCGTGCGTCACTCACAGCATGTCCCGAATGGGAAGGTGAATAGGAAAAAGGTGGGATGCCGGCCGGAGTTCCGATCTCCCAAGATAGTGGGCGGATATGATGGGTATGAAATGAAAAAGCTGAAAATACGGCTGAAGTGGAGTGTGGCCCATCATGAAGAGAGTGAAATGAAGGGAGGGAGGGTGGGATAGAAAAGAGAGAGAGAGAGAGAGAAAGAGATAGAAGGTGTCTGCTAATGATCTCAAAAAGATGATCGTAACCGACTCACACCAAAGAAATTCAAGCACCAAGCAAACCCTCAGTTCACCAACTCAACACAAATCTGACCATGAGAGATCGGTTTTTATATTTTCAATTATATAGTTTAGTAATCAGTTAAAAGTTATACAAAGAATTAGGAGGATTAATGGGATTTGGACACTACTCCTTAGCGTGTACGCGAGCAATTAAAAGTGCAAACAATGAGGGGATTGCTCTCTCAAAACAATGATGAATCAATTACGTTTAATTTAAGAGTCAAGTTCAATTAGCAATCCCAATTTTTAATTTTTTTAGTTTTCTCTTTTTTAAATTTTTTTTCAAAAATAACACCTAACAAGAAATTTGATTTCGCTTTGATTAATTTGAGTCCAAAAACAAGGAGAGGAAGTCGAAAAAGTCAATATGCAGTCAAACACGATGATGCATGCAGAGATAGAAAATACATACCTTGCTCC
Organism: Ottelia alismoides; assembly: GCA_037367405.1. NCBI lineage: Eukaryota > Viridiplantae > Streptophyta > Magnoliopsida > Alismatales > Hydrocharitaceae > Ottelia > Ottelia alismoides. Next base: position 27,535 of record JAZKJV010001234.1, read on the forward strand.
AGTACTGTTCATGTAATATTATTCGGCATAAAATTAAATACTGAAAGTAAACTAACTATATGATGCACGAGGAAATCGGCCTTAGAGGAGCAACTTCTATTGATCGTGAAGAATAATAGTTAGCTAATTGAATCGAGTCCGGAGTCTGATCTTGGGAGTCACTCGATGCCTGCCACAACGGGTATTGCTAGCTTTGTATGTGACTCCTCACGGTGCATGGTCTCAAATCCAATTAAGCTATCTTTTTCAATTTAATTTTTAGCCAGGTCCAATTACGATCTATGGGTACAGATAAGCAATTAGGATTTGGGCATTAGCTAATTACGTCACAATCAACAAAAATCATACGTTCATGGGCTAAATCTGCGAGAATAAAATAGAAAGTTATGGCGGTGAAATCAAAAACACGAAAACAGCAGTGAGGTCCCCCAAGTGCACTGGGACTTGGCAAAACAGACCCCGAATAATGTCCAAGTCAACAAGTCCAAAGTCTAAATTATTACAATAATCTCAAATGTTCTCTCAAATACAAATAATTGTCTTCTTCTCTTCTTCTACTCCTCCTCATCCTGTGCAAGTCCTCCAAAAGGAGTCTGAGTTGTCCTCCAAGAGATTCCTCGCACAAAAATTAAAGCAGACAATGATCAGAAAACGATTATAATATTGTAGAGACAAAAAGTATAAAACTGAAAAATAACTACAAAGCTGTGCTCCCCGACAATGGCGTCATTCTGTTGACATGTATGACAACTCGGGTTAATTATGTAATAATGAAGGGTCGTTGTGATCCGAATCTCCAAGCATGATCAACGGGAAATTTTTTATTAAACCACTTAAGAGAAATTCAAGCAATGGAATGTAAGCGGTCTTCGCTATTAAATTAACTTGGTATAGCGATCAGGGTCGAACACAAGGAGCACGATTTAAAAACTAAGTACTCAGATTTCAAAATTAATTTTTTAGTGGTTTTTTGCTTTTTCGATTTATTTATTTTCAAATAAAGAACCAGTCACAAAATATGCACAAGGGATAAAAATAAACACACACCACACTCTTTATGTATTTTCAGAATATCCAAAAATACTCAGAAAATTACAGAGAAAATGTTTTTGAGTTTTATATATTTTAAAATATTTTTGGTAATTTTTTCAAATTTTTCTGATGTTGTTGTGATTTTATAAAAATCAAACAGTGGAAACAAAAGTGAATAGTGCACAACCAAGAGTATTTTGCACTTAAAAATACTTTAAGTGTTCAAAACTCTTGGAACTTATTTTTATGCTAAAGTATCAATAATTATCTATACACAGAGAGTGAAATCAGAATTTTTGATTTTTTCTAGAATTTTCTACATTTTTTTCTTCTTCAGTTTTTTAGTTTTTTTACGATTTTTTGGTTTTTATAAATGATCATTGCACAAAAATTAGACAGAAATTAAAGGACAGTAAAATACACCTACAATATTTTTGGAATTTTTAGGCAAAATTTTGAATTTTTATGATTTTTCTAAGTTCAGATATACAAAAATACACTTTTTTTATTTTTTAAAAATATCAAATGACAAAAAAATGCAATGAAAATTTTGTACAATGTTCAAGCATATAACAAGAGTATTCACAAATTTTTGCTGAATTTTTAGGCAAATATTTGCGTGTTGCACGTGACCTTTTGGAGCACAGAGTTTGTTTTGTAATTTCCGAAAGTTGCTGGGGCAGTTTTGTAATTTTTCCAAATTCTTTTTATTTTAAAAACATCCCCCTTTAGGGTTTCTTCGTTTCAAGCACAAAGGGGCGCCGTCCCCTTTTTTCCTCATAGCCAAGGGGCGACGACGATTGTGGTAGGAGCTGTTGGGTGAGCGGTGGTCGGCGCGGGAGACTCCGATCGCGTGCGGCGTCGTGCGGAGATCTGTATGGTGGAGCTCGGGGACGCGGAGGAGGTCCTCGGGTGCTGGTTGGGCGCCAGAAGGTCTGGTCTAGCTACATGGCTGCGAGCGCCGTGCACGGCGGAGCTTTTGCGGAGGCACGAGTGGACTGTGGCGTTGGGGCGAACGGAGGACGACAGCCTGGGCCACTGGGGAACTGCTGACTGGAAGAGGGCCGACGATGGCTGTATGGGACGGCGCCACAGCGTTGTGCTCCGTCGCGGGGCTGTCGGCGTTGGCGGTAAGGCTGTACGGACCTGCTTCAGATTTATTTTTTATTTTTTTATTCAGGTAAACATGAGTAATAATAAAAGTTTTTTATTTTTTATTTTTAAAACGGAATCTGTAAATAAAATAATTTTTTTTAGATTTTTTTTTATTTTTTAAGATGATCATGCAAAATAAATGTTAGAGATAAGAAAAGCAATTATGTATTTTTTATATTTTTTATTTATAAACACAATAGGATACACGAATGGTGTGGATCTTGCAATACGGAAAGATAGACTCAAATCTCTGGTCATTGTGCATGACCGGAGTTGATAGATTGTACGAGGTAGAACGAGAACGTGTAAAGATAGAGAAAATGGCGTGGAAAATCGATGGCAGATCAGAAATTTGATATAAATGTTTTTAGGATTTTTAAGATCTAAAAATTCATCAATACATCAAAGAAAAAAAATTAAATCTAAGTTTTATCTAAGAAAAATGATGGGAAAGAAAATGCATCTCATCTCGGGATCGGATACACCATAATGCCTCGACGAGGGCCGACCCGCTGTCACCGGACGGTTCGGAGGTTGGGCACCCTTCGTCGACAAAATTATTCTCGGAGATCGGTCTCATCTCAACCAAATATTGATCAAAGAATGAATGAGGGAGGATGAATCCAGTAAAAAGAAAAGAAAAAATAAAAAAGGAAGATATATACAAAAGAGGAAGGTGTTTAGTGGTTAATTAAATAAATGAATTTATTTAACTAATTAATTACAAATTTCGGAATTAAATGAATTAAATTAATTAATTAATTTAAAAAATTAATTAGCCACTTTAATGATGGTTATTTAAGGTATAAAATAATATCTTTATATACAAGGTATGTTTTTAAATCAAATAATGAATAAATTTAATAGTTAAATAATTAAATCTAAATTTCATAATTTAATTAATTTAATTAATTAATGTTAGATATCTACTTTTTTTTGGTGATTTATATGTTAAGAAGTTAGTTGTATAGAAATATTATGTACATATAATACAATATACACATATACAAATAAGGAATTTTTTTAAAATAATTTTTTAATTTTATTTTTTTTTAATTTTTTATTTTTTATAATGAAGATAATATTTACAATTATATACATTATATATATAATATAAATAAATATGTACCCAAGTAAGTGGTAAAATTGCACAAAATACCCTAGAAAATCGACTTTTTAACTGTAATATCAAAAATTATGAAATTACAAACATTTGAAAGATAATTTAATTTAGAGTATAATGAAAGTTAGTTGGATTCAATTTGAGTTTGTATGGAGCCGAAATTGGTCTTTCAATTATCGTTTTGTTACTTTTTTTGAGTGTGATTTTTTGTAATATGTACATTATTTTATTTTGCAATTATTTTTATTAATTACAAAATAATTTTATTTACAACTTTTTTTACAAAAATATTTAATTTGAAGTCAATTTATGTATAAATAAAATAGTACAAGTTTTATACAAATATATAGGAAAAATTTACAAAATATTTTTGGATTTTTGAATAAAGACACTATCTCCGCCTACTTTATTTTGGTCAATCAGGTCAACCTTCTCTCAGGGTTCGGGTTAGTCTACATTTATTCCATAAATGCATCCTTTATTTTTCTTTTCTTTTTCTTTTCTCCTTTATTCTTTTATTTGAGTATAAAAAGTGTTTAAAATACATATTTAACAAATGCATGCAAAAAGGAAATTTAATGAAATTAGTAGGTATTTACAGGTGTTTGACTAAGGAAATGAAGTTAAAATAAAAGGATAAAGAGGATGAATCATGGATTCATCACCCCCATCCCTAAGGCATTCTTCACACTTTAGAGTCATAGTGTGAGGTCATACTCAGACCAAGATCACATACTATCTACTAAGCTTAAAAGATAGACAAAGACAAAGACCAGAACAAAGACTAATCATCCACATTACCAAGATCCATCAAACATGAACTATTATTAATAGAAAGGTGATAAATTAAATATGGATAATGTAATCACAATATATGAAAATGTTATATAAGGTAATTTGGGTAGGATGAGTAAGTCCAGGGATTCAAAAACAGATTAACTTGAAAACCAATTTCCATGCAAGTAGCTCATTAAATTTAATTGTCAAACCCTATCTACTTGCTTTCTTTTGGAGCCACTGAGTTACCTATTATGTTTAATTAATTAGATTATGCTCAACTTTTGTTTATATATTTTCTCCCTAAATCATAGATTACAGATAAAGTACCTGCATTGCAGTAGTCCAACAGTTGAACTTGAGCCTCTGTAGTTACTCTCGATAGATACACATGTTATAGTTTATGTTTAGGATAATATTAGTGCATTTATTTATCTTCTATTATATTTTGGGATACATGTATATAATGCTGCTTCTTTTGTTACAAGTAAATTTATATGGAATTAAAGAAAAATAAATTGGTGACACATTGTTGCTCTGTGGCTTGTTGGTTAATTGTGAATGTCGTTTTAAATTGATTTTTTTTCCGAAATTTCAGTAACCTAATGTGAAAATAGCAAACATGATATTACGAGTGATATATAAACGGGTAACCTAGATCCGTGCGAGTGTCTCGCACTATTGATTTTGAAACCCTAATTCTGACAGGAGTTCTGCCAAATTATTAATCCAAAGGTAGGGTCTAGATCCATTTTCATCTTTTGCTCATGATCTTGGTATGGAACCCAATCTCATCTCACATCTTCATTTTTAGTTGCTCGGGGACGATCAAAGTTTAAGTATAGGGGGTTGATAAATATGTGATTCATCACTCTAAGAAGCTAAAAATAGAGCTTCATATCAAGAAATTAGATGCATTCAATAGTTAATACCGTAAAATTAACTTTCATGCACTTGTAATTAATTTTCATAAATTAGCATTCATTTCTGCATTCATATTCATCTGCATATTTTTACCTAACTTCAACTATTCTTAATTAATTCATGCTACCTCGAATTGACATGAAACCAACTTTACTGTGTACGTATCACTAACCTTAATCAATGAGAAATCCTAAAAAATGCTAACTTGTATATATTCAAAATAAACCCAAGCCATGATTTCAGGTCAAAATTCACAAATGATGATACCTCTCTCATACAATGTCCAAATGTATTCTACTCACTTTTTGAATTAATGTACATTCAAATATCTACATATCAAGACCAAGCTCTAAAGAATCGGAATCCATTCATGAAAATTGGGTTTTGGGACCTAATTGTACATTGTACATTTTTGTCGAGTTTGACCTATCAATTTATGTGCATATTTCACTCATTTTGATCTTTTTCTTTTTCATTTATTTATTTTATTCATTGTTTTAACTAATGACGTAAAAATTAAAATCAAGAAAATTAGAAAAACAAAGAAAAAGATAATTTGACCTAAGCTGATTGTCTTGATCCATATGTATATATTTCACTTGGGATTTTTACCCGGCAGACCCTGTAATCTTTTGCAATTATCGCTACGACCTTTGAAACATCGTAATTCTTCCCTCGACCCTGTAAACTTGCTCCGTCTTACCCCACGAACCCTACCGTTAAATTAACACATCGTGAGTTAACTTCTTTGGGTTAAAAACGAGTTAATCTAACCAATTCGCGATCGGACGGCTCGAATTAACCAAGAACCTCTTCCATCTCTCCTCCCTCAATGAGGGCATTAGCCTGGTTGGAGGTATGCGCCATGGGCGTGATGCTGCGGCGATCTGAGCTGGAGAGGGGGAGCTGGGCTGGAGGAGGTGCATGAAGGGGAGGAGGTTGGCACCGACCTGGGCTGGAGGGAGGCAGACAGTCGAGCAGGGGAGGCGGCCGGGTGTGTGCGCGTAGGGGGCTCGAGAGGGGTGGGAGGCGGCTGGGGGAGCGGGGGTGGGTTTACGGCTCCAGCGATGGGAGGGGGTCGTGCGGCGGGAGCCATGGGGGCTTCGTGGCGGTAATTGCAAACGACCCACACTGTCCTCACCGCCGACGGTAAATTGACTTCCCGCCCTCTATATAAGGACCCGACGACCCCCTCGAGCTTCCATCTGCCATTAGCAACACCTTCCTCCAGTGAGCTCCGAGAGAGGGTCCACGCGAGAGTGACAACTGTGTCCGATCATCTACGTTGATGCCTCATAGTGCATAGCCTCTGCAACCTTCCGCAGTTGCATCGAGGCTATAACCTTCACTGTTCACCAGATCAGAATTTTGGCTCCGATCATCTCCTGTATACAAATCGAGAACTTCTGCATCCAGTCTCTACTTTACAGGTTAGACTTTCCTCTATTCTTCTCTTCCTCTTTAACTCTTCTCCTCTCACCCATTCTACTCTCTTCTCAACCCATCTATTCTCTTCTCTCGATTAATCCTTTCATCCTTATTCGATTTTGAGTCAAATTGCTACCAATTCCATAGCATCTTCCAATCCTGTCATTTTCTCTTTCCACCTCACAAATTTTTGCACCTCTGATCACGGTTTAGTAAGAGCCTGAACACCAATCTATCATTGATGTGCATTATTCTCATTTGCCATTTCCGATGACATTGGACCGAGCTTGTACTCGAGTCAATTGCTCAATTTGCAGAACTTCCTAAAGATCATATTCTGAAATCCAAGCTCTAATATCTCCGCCTTACAGACACAGCCTACAGATCAACATTCTCAAGAACCTAAGGCGTGAAGAGCATCGATCGTGATTCGCATAGTTTATCGAAATACACATGCGTCTGAGAAATAACGCCATGCCGTCTGGACTTTAATTGAGGGAGAAATAAAGCCATGCCGTCTGGACACATGCATATAAATACTGAATATATAAAGGAACCCTCATGGGGCTTTGTGCGGCGGAGGCCCAGGGGGAGGGGGTGGCGGTCGGGCGGCTCCAGCGGCCGGGGGCTCGACGCGGCAGGAGGCAGGGGCTGCGGGGGGCTCCAGCAGCGGAGGCCCGGCCTCCAGCGACAGGAGCCAGGGGGCTCGAGCACCGGGAGCCAGGGGCTGCGGGTGCGAGGTCCTTTGCGCCGCGGGGGCCGGAGGAGAGCACTCGAGCGGCGGGAGGCGGGGGGATCTGGAGATGAAGGGCGAGGGCGGAGGTCGGGAACGACGAGGTCAAGGTCGGCGAGGAGGGCGGTGACGGGAGGAGGTGCTGGGTGTTGGACGGTGGGGAAAAGGAGGAGGGAGAGAGGGAGTGGCAATTAATGTAAATTCAACAAACAAAATGGGTATAATATAAATGAATCTAACGGAATCTGGTTAATTTTAACGGGTCAATTAACGGGCCTTAACCGCATGGTCTGTAGGGTAAGAGTTAGCAACTTTACAGGGTCGGGGGAGGAATTAGGATGTTTCAAAGGTCGTAGCGGTAATTGCAAAAGATTATAGGGTCTGCCGGGTAAAAATCCCATTTCACTTCCCAAATTTATTCTGCCATTAACTTAATCCAAAAAAATCCAAAAAAATAACATTCATGTCCATGACATCGTTTCACAGCATATTTAATTTTTGCATCCATTAATCGTCAACATAAATCAAGTAAAAAATTACAAAACGAAAAATATGGTATTTTATATACATAGATACCACCAAAAAATCTTATCTTGCAGTGCATATTTCATTGGCATATGAGTCCTTCATGAATACTGTAGATCACGTTTAAAAATATATTTTTTTCATTTTGATCATTTTTATACTGCATCCATTTACTATTTTAATGTATTTATCTCTAAATTTCATGCATTGGTCAACTGGTTAACGTACCACATGGTGCTTCCTCATTGGTCCATCTCAGCGCACAATCGACCGCGCCTAACCCATGATCAAAGACTCTTATCGCCTAGCGTATTCCATCTAGGTCATTGGATCTACTTCGATCCAACGACCACCACCATTCTTGCCTATTCTCTTGATCAGTTACGCGCTTCTCAAGTGACATGTCCACCACCATTCAATCTTCTTGATCCAACGGTAGTTGTAGGTCTTCATCCTCCAAGTGATGCCTTGCGACAATCTGCCACACCTTCCAACACTGCCTCTTTGTAGCCTCCACCGGACCACACATCCAACCAACCTCCATGTCAGATCTCCCTCATCATTCACCATTACCTTGCGCCAACCAATCACCATACCCATCTCCATCAACTCCTAACTGCTCGACCTAATCCGCTCCTAACCTAACCAACATAATCCCCAAATCTCTGGCCACCCATCGACTGTAACAACCATGACACAACCACCAGCTCAACTGCTCTATCCCTCTCTAACGATTCGATCAAACCCGTCAGTAACTGTCGACAATCGTCTCTATCCCTTCGAGTACAAAACAAATCCTCTACGACCCCCTCCTATTTGAACCTCTCTCTGGTCAAGCCATCGGTATCTGCCATCATCACCCTCTTCCAGAACAAGAGAGAGGAGTGTTAGCCCCCACCTTCTGCTGGTGATAACAACAATAAAACATCTCATCAGGCATGATGCAAGGTGTTGCAAGAACTTTGTGTTGCCCATTCCAGGATGCACTTGAGTTCGCCATCCTCGCCATGGCTGAAGGATCATCATAGTAGAGCCTTTGCCCCTCCACACTTCCTTAGGCAAATCCCTTTCAACCTTCATCCTCTTTAATCACCTCTTCGTCTTCACAGTAGACCCCTCCTACTTCGCCTTCTTCCTCAATTCGAAACCCCTCAACTCCACCTCTACCTCCAGGTCCCTCTATCTTCACCTTATTCTTTGCACGACCTTCCATTAACTCCATTCCATCCACCACCAATGAAAGGAGCACCGCACCCTCGTCTAATCAACAAGGCATGCCACCATCGGAACAACATCTTATCGCCTACTACAACATCTTCATCAATTTGAGTTTAATTAAGTACTCATTTTCCTAAGATTAATTAAAGGAGAGGAGTTGTTAAAACCATTGAATTAAATTGGATTGACTTGAATAGCTGACCTGCTTGGCGTGCTCACTTTGCATCATCATCATTTCACCATATTATCACATCATCTAAAATTCATAAAAATATTGCATTTAATATTCTCACCACATAGCATGGCATTATTTTACCTTTACAATAAAATTATTTTCAAAATACATGCATCATATTTTCTTTCATTGATTAGTTACATATATTAAAAATCCCTAAAAATCAGAAAATAGAAAAATACCTAAAATAATTCTTCTTATCTGATAACCTAATTTTCAGAATTATCCAAAGATTAAATCTAAACCCTCATATTACCTATCAGAGTTCGACCTTGGGACTTACCCAAGTAAAATAAATAATTAGACCGCATCGAGACTTGATTCTCTGTATCATTTCTCGGTGTGGTCATTTTGATAGTTCCCAAGTTACCTAGCTGCACCAACTTTCAATAATTAATTAGCATTAATTACAAGGGTAGTCCAAAGTGTTCATCAGGGACCAAACTGGATATTATACATATGTATTGATCTTTGACTTGTTACTTTAGGCACATATTTAACTCCTTTTTATTTATTTCTTTTCATTTCTTTAACTCATCTCAAGTTTAAACTAACTACATAAATTAAAAAAAAACCAAGAAAGCAAATAAAAATACAAATTCTGAATTGAGCTCATTGACTTAATTAACCTATATATTTCACATCATTTATTTATTATGCCCTCTTCTTAACCCTTAAAAATATATAAAAAAAGTTTGTGTTCATTGAATTATTTTACATCATGTTTGATTTTTGCTGAAAACCAAATAAAAACTACAGAACTAAAAAACTGGTAATTTATATACAGAAAATATCGTCTAGAAGTTCATAACTTGCACATATGAGTCCTTCATTAAGGAATTCACTTGGGGCTACTAATGAATGCAAAATCTGTCTCCTTAAGAATCGATAATTGTAGTATAGGAGGCAAAAAAAGGTCGATAAAAAACCATAATCTTTGAATATTGTGGAGTATTTATACTTGGCAAGTCTACCAAGGTCGAACACAGGGGAAAATGATTTTCAGTTGTGTGGCTTTAAATTAATTTAAATAATCAAATAATTGCTAGGTTAATTTATGTGTCAAAAATAAAATGTAATGCAATGATGCAAGATGCAACATGAAGAAAATTAAACAGAGAGAATGATGGATCATAGGATCTGTGATTTATGATTCTTCTAATCCGACAATAATAATCAATGACCTCGAAATTCCATCACAAATCGAAAGGGTAATTTTGAGAAATATTTATCAATCAAATCCAGACTACATGCTAAAAGGTTAATCACATAATTAATAATCATGCAAATATTCAGATCAAGTGAAAAGAATTATCCTCAAATTTCTCAAATAAATTTAATCGCCCTTATCAATTTAAAATTTTCATTGCATATCATGCAAAATAAATCATTAGTCCCCTTGATAAAATTTCACATAAATATCGAAAATTAAGCCTAAATAGATCAAATAACTCATTAAATAATCATCAATAAATATTCTCTGATCAGTCCACATAGTCTATATTATGAAAGAGCATGAAAATATCTTCAAAACGACATATTATATGCTAAAATCAGAGTTTGTATGAGCAAGATATGACAATTTGAAAAATCAGCAACTAAAATGTAATGAAAATGATTAATTTCTTCGCAAAGAGGTCCCTAGAGAGGTTTATCCACAATTTCTGAGATTCAGCTGGATTCTTCTGCAAATTATCCAAGCAGGGGTATGAATGCTATTTTTGGAAGAAGCAGGGGCCTTTGTGCAAATCTTTTGAGTGTCACGTGTTGCACACGTGACGCTGACGTCAGCGACTGGTGGGGTTGCTTTGGTGATTTATCGAAATTGGAGGGGTTTGGCTGCAAAAAGCCCTGCCTACATGTGCAGTGCACGTGGCGAAGGAGGCTTGGGAGCTGAGGCGGAGGCTCTACGATCGAACCTCTAGGTGACGCAGTGGGGTGCTGCGGGTGGTGCTTCATTGACCTGAAGTAGAGGCTGGGCGTTTTGAGGATAGGTCCGAGGTTCGATCGACTCGAGCCTCGAGGCTAGAGATAAGGCTCGGGTGGGGGATGTCTTGGAGGAACACTGGCCGTTGGATCCCCCAATCCAACGGCTGGCTGTAGGCAAAGGGGGCGGATGTCGAAGTGGTGGAGAACAGGCCGCGCGAGGCGGTGGCGATGGAGACCGTGCGAGGCGCTGGCGAGACCTTGCCGAAGCAGTAGCTTAACAGACACACAACCAAGATGCTGGCGTGTCGATAGTGGCAAGGCACGTGCGGAGCGAGGGCATGGCTGACGGAGGGTGGATCTTACATCGTGGAGCGCGAGGCAGTGGCGCTGGACCTGCAGGGTTAGCACAATTGAAAAGGAGAACAGGGGCAGAGCTTCGGGCAGAGGTGAGGGAAGGAAGCTAGAGCTCTGACTTTAAAGAGGTCAGAGATGGAGGGGGATCTGGAGAGGAAGAAGGGAAGTAGACGGGATCGAGAGGTGAAGGCGATCATCACGGAAAGGCGGAGGCTATGAGGATGGAGGTGCTTACGATGGGCGGTGAGTATTGAAGACGAATCACATGAGGAGCTGGAAGGGGTTGGTTTGCTTAGGAGGTTGGAGTCGTATGAGGCGATCTCTGATCTTCGTCTTAGCCATGGACGATCACGGTGAGGCTTGGTTGCAAGGAGCAGTTACAGGGGTCGATGACCTCTGGATCACTCTGTTGGGACTTGCCGCTATCACTGGCATCGAGGAGAAATGGCGGATGCCGAAGATAATGGAGGTCGGAGGGGTTTTATACGGTGTATCGTATCTGGCGGTTACACCGGGAGATGGAGGATGCGCGAGGGTCGCAACGGTTGGAAGAGGAAGTTTGGGTAGCGGTTGTTGCAGATGAGGGGCGGAGGAACATGGTTGTTATTGGCCAAAGGGGTGGGGAAGGGAGTCACGTACAGAGCACATGACTGGGGGTGGAGGGTGATGGGTCACGTGCTCTACACGTGACCTGGAGGCAGAGTGTCTGAGTAGGGGGTGCCATGTGGCACGCTCAGGGGCTACCACGTACCCAAAAATTCAAAACTAAAAAGGAAAGAAAAAATGAAAAAGAAATAGAAGGAGACCTCGGATCGAAAATTTTCCTTCACAAAAGTGATCCACTACTTTCATGAAGGACCCATGAGCAAAAGAGGTCATTTATGCGAAGTGATATTTTTTGTGGTCTCCAAGTGTAAAGAAAACTGATTTTTCGGAGTTTTGTAAATTTTTGGTGGTTTTTAAAGAGGATAAAAAATCTAAAAAATACAATAAAATATAAAAAAAATAATTACACACTAATCTGATTTTTTTGGATTTTTAATAAATAATAAGATAGGAAAATAAAATAGAGGCACGAAACATGTGAATTTTGTACATACTCACAACGGACTCGGACACAATCAGTTTCTTTGATTTAAATCTTGATTTGGATTTGGATTTTTAAGCCGTTTAATAAAACTTTCATCAAGAATACAAATGAAGAAGAAACAAAATTAAAAGGGTTAATTATGTACATAAAAAATGTAGGTCAAAAATAACAAAAAGTTAAAATGCGCAAAAGAGGCTCAAAACCCAACTTCACATATGAGCTCTGAATTTTACGAAATTGGTCTTGATTTGAAGGTATTTGAAAACAAAGCACCTTTAAAAGTGAGTAGACCAAAATCGTACATCGTATGAGGGAGACATGCGTGTTTTAGTCCGTCAGATGTGAAATTAGACTTTGAGATATTTTGACACTTATTTGAGTTAGTAATTTTTTATTTTTTATTTATTATTTTTAGTAATATCTACACAATGGAATGGTTTTAGTTTAATCGGAGTTAGGATGAATTAATTAAAAACTATGGAAGTTAGCTGTTTTTCAGGCCAATTTACCCTTGGAATTTTTAATGCAATTATGCATGATGAAATGCGGATATTATTTACACATGTATGAATGCTATTGATGATATATTAACTATTAAATGCATATGTATTTTGGAGAACATAGCTTAATAGAATAATTTTAGCATTATGAATACGAGATTCATCAGCTACATTTTTTGGGTGTTTTTGCATTTGATGTCATCTTCTATTTTTATTTAATTTTCTTTTATTTTCATGCATAGATCAACATGTCAACGTTGCATACGTGGCATTGCCCCACTGGGCCACCTCATCATCCAGGTCAACCTTCCCCTTCAACCAACCAACCACCTTTATCTTCTAATGCTCTTGATCTAGGCCATTGGATCAACTTCGATCCAATGGCCTTTATCAATCCCATCCTTCTCCTTGCCTTCACTCATGACACCTCCTTGCTATTGGATATAGGAAGATACAACTTCCCACTCTTCAGATTCCTCCTTCGATCGAGCCCCCAACTCCTCCGCCCCACCTTCTCGCCCAGTCAAAGCGTCCTCTGACAACATCACCCTATCAGCCTCGTCATTGCACCCAACATTTGTCTTCCTCATTCCTCTTCTGGAAACCGAATGTCGAAACCCAACCAACCCTGATCCTTATCCCCTCCTTCACTCCCAAGCAAACTGAAACCACAATCAGAAGCCCAACCCCCTTACCTCTCCATCTCTGTCGACCCCTATCTCCTCTAATCACCTTTATCCCCATTCCTCAACGACCCTCGCCTTCTTCTATCCTCTCCAATTGCTTGAACTTCATTATCCCCAAACCACGATACCCAACCAACACAACCTCTTCCTCCTCCATTATCCTGTGCAGTTGATTACCCAACCACCCTTATCTCTTCTTCCCAATCAAAAACCCCAACCATCTCTAACCACCTTATCCTCCCCAGGAACTCAGATCCTCATCTCCTATGACTATATCCATTTATAATGTTCTACAGTATAAGACCTCATGCCCCTCAACCTTTAAATCTATATGTCGTCATGCTTAGAAATCTAAAGAATGAGAGAGAGAGAGAGAGAGAGCTCGAAGTCAGTTAGCTAGTGACATCAACCCCAACTCCAACAAAGACCTCCAATTGGCATGTGTTGGACATGTGAGCTCTTGACGAACCATTTCTCAATAAATGTTATCATAATTCTTTTTATGTATCAATAAAAGTTATTGATCTTTCACTCCCTATATGATATTAATAAATGAATGCACTTGTAAAGTCCCTTCGTACAAATAGGGTTATATACCATGGCCATCTTGATAATTATATGGTTGTTGATTTAATGGTTGTATCATAGAGGTTGGTGTTGAGATGATATCTAAATAGCTAGATTGGGGACTCATCTATAGTGTCAAATGATTGTCAAGAGAGGATCTCCATCATGATAAGGAGATGTCAATCCTTATTCAAAAGGCTTATATATGACCGACCTCTTGATGCATATCCTCTGCACAGGAATAGGGATTCAGAGGTATCGGATGTGTTAAGTCAAAGAGTTGACTTAGGACATCGATATAGCTAAGACCTATGTCGTATGTTGTCACTGTATGGGCCTGTTTGGTAGCAGGGTTGGGCAGGGTTGGCCCAACCCTAGTTACTATTCACAAGGGTACTTCCTCCTCACAGATTACTATTCACCCAGCCCAACCCAACCCAATCCAACCCTGCCCAACCCTGCAACCAAACAGGCCCTATAGGTGCACATCCTCTGATCAGAGACAGATGTATTACTATATGTCTGAGTATGTACATTAGGCATACCCTTAAGTTGATGACCTAATCAAGGTCTATACATCGATGAATTAGTGTGCATACAAGGGTTTATGAGTAATATGACCTCTCAAAGGGATCATACATATTCACTAACAAACAGGAAGGCTTGAGCTCACTCGTGAGATATTTCCATCGATGGTCGTCTCTCTTTGGAAGCAATATAGGATTTGTGGGTATAATATATGCTTTTGGAAAGCATATGATCGATATCGTCTCCTAATGATCGAATAAGAAACTTGATGATAAAATCCTAAAGGAGACATTCCAAAATGAGATTAGAACTTAGAGTTTAATCATGTTATTCCAGTATGCAGGATGTATGGATGTTAGGAATACTCGAGGGTGATGTGATCTTAAAAAATTGTATACCATGGTGCTTGCATTTCAAGGGAATGATGAAACAAGTTTGGATTTTAGTGACTCCTCTCAGTAGCCTAGATATCCTATCTTGATCCACTTGTTGAACATTGATCTGAATATGATTCATATGCAAAGAGAAGATGGGATATCATGTCTGACATGATTAAACATTTCTGAGTGGTCTTCTAGATATGGATATGAGATTGGATCTCATTATCCAAGTCACTATACATGGAATGTACAATCGTCATGACCTTATATCCAAGTATTTGAGGAGAAGGCATACCGTTCTTCAAAGAGTTCAATAATTATTACATGAACAACAATAACTAAGCATTTGGTAACTAGATAATTAAATAGGATTTAATTATCACAATTAAAATCTGGATAGAGATATCTAGAATAATTAAATTGGATTTAATTATCATGTAAAGAACTAATGTGGATAACATTATCCACAATAATTATGGATGATGTGGATATGATCCAGAATATCTAGGAGAGAGAAATATAGTGAATGAGATTCACAATTCATATGTTAATGTGAATTGGATTCACATTACAAAATTTAATGTAAATATGATTTACATTAAATACAGAATGTAAGTAATTAATTATTATTTGTCAATGATTTTATTGCAGTTATCACAAATATGGTTATTTGGTGATAAATGCATCTAATTCAAATATTCAAATAAATAATAAATAAATAATAAATAAAGTTGACTCATTCCCTTCTCAAGTATGGACGTCCACAGTGAGATGTCATCATGGCAGACGTCCACCATATTTTTAGAATGTGGAATGTTTCTTTATTATTTATTTATTTATTAGTTGATGTTTGAACTAATTGAAAGAGATAGTTTTAGATATTGTTATTCAAAATTATTCTTTTAATATTTATTTGTGTTTTTTAAGAAACACAAATGAATCTAAACCATTGATCCAAAGAAGACATGGATTGGGATCCATGTACTTCCAAAATCCTTTAAAAGGAAGGATACCCCTAGACCTCTAGGATACACAAATCACATGAAATTATTGTATAATTAAATTTTTCTCTCTCTATCCCTACACACATCCAACCTCCACCTCTCCACAACCCTAGGTTGTCCCCCTGTCCAAGGTTGGTGGATATTGCGATCATTGCAGTGTCGTTGTTGTGTTGTCGGATCGATCGCTTGAGGAACTCTATCCGCTTACATGCTTTAGGCTCGTGAAGTATACAAGTGATTTTGTGAGATGAAATTAGAAGATCGCTTACTTGGATCATTGCTTAGGATTACGAGAACCACATGATACATCATCACGCTCGCAAGTGCATTCTCGTCAGATCGAACTTGAGTCAGGAGGACTCTTCCTTTATAAATCTATCACGGTCACTACTATGCTTCAAGAGGTAGGCCTAAAACTCATGCGATCGTGATGAAATTATATGGAAAAGGTTTCTATGTCATGTGGTTTCATCTTTAAATTTTTTGTGATTCTGTTGTCATGACAACTAGTATGACTAGTTAACCTATATCGCATATGTTGCAATTTTCACGCCTTCATGATGTGCGAGGCTAATCACATTGCCTTCCCCGTGATCCATGATCCTTATTATATGTCGTCGTTCTTCCATCGGGAGAAGGCCAAGCATCGAGGGTGAGCAGCCGATCCTCTGAGGTGATAACTAGAGTTGAGTGTCCTCCCCCGACCCATCAAGCATACAAGTAACCTTCCTTCTCCTTCTCTACTCACCCCTTCTATCTCTTTCTTCGCACTTCCTTCTTTCCCACCTTCTCTATCTCTATTCAACTACTCGATCCTTTGCTACCCATCACATACACTATGTTTTCGTTCACAAACCATCTTCTCTGACCAAGCACAAACACCCTCCGACAGAACCACTTCCTCATTCTTCCCCATCGTGTTCTTCTTTATCTCTCCAGAACCATCCAACAACGAAGCTCCTCTTCTTGCCATAGACAAAGGGCATCACTCACCGTTCTTATTTGTACCCTAACTGGTGTATTTGATCCCATGCTCGAGCATCCACTTTCCTTGCAGGAACCCAAACAACAACAAGCCATTGAATCACGCTTCTACCCCCGATAACCCTCGGTTGTATGTTGGCCATCAAGATCTTCTACGATCATCGAACCGTAACAGTTTGCCTGAGGATCCAACGAGAAAGAAGGAGCTCCTCGACAACCTACAACCGATGTCCAATCAGAGTCTAGGTCTCATCTCCATCATTCAACTGAGCCCCATCCCAGCCTTCTGATCAATCTTCATCAGACGACCAAGGCTTCGACCCATATCTGTCGTTGGATTCATTTTGGTCCAACACGGGTTTGACCAAACCAGCATCGAGCCTTGTGCCACAGGTATCCTCGAAGCAGCTAAGCAAAGCCATGTAGAGACTCACCACCCAATCCATACTCGTACTCTTAGCCAACCAAGTCATGTGCTTCGCAGATGTGATCTTGGTCTTTTTTACGGTCAAGCTTTTGGCATTTCCAAGATCTACACAGTGGTCTCCCCTCATGCACTCCAAACACATGCGTGGATAAATTTCAGGTGCAATCCCCTGTTTCCAGACATTCATGATTTATCCTAGTCGAAGGGTGAATTACATTGGGATACCACCGAATTCACAAAATAGCAAATAATCTCCTGCTAAAGTCTAATTACAACATTTTCATTTATTTTTCTTACATTTATGACCCTATGATTGATTTGTGGACATCTTGAGCATTATTCATCGGATTTCATCATTCTTTATGTCGTTTTAAAGCTTGTGATACTCTATCATTCTAAACATTTAATTTCACATTTTGTGACATTATTTTATCAAAAAGTTGAAGGGAAATCAAGTATCTTATGTGAGTCATTTGATCTGTAAATAGATTTTGATTGTTCAATAAATTGGGCAATGCGTGGGGATTGATTTGGGACTTTACTTGAAAATCATCGATCACATTATTTTTGGAACTAATCGATCATTAGGGTTAAGGGAATAGACTGAGATGAGGTTGAATGGTTACTAGCTTGCTTTCTCGTCTTTGCATCATTCATTGTCATCATTTAAAATTTATAAAAATTGCATTATTTATTTTCTCTCACACATTGCATATTATTATTCTTGCAAAATTCTTGCATCATATTTGCTTCAATTATTTGCATCTCTTTCATTAAAAACCCATAAATTATTTTTACAAAATTAAAAAGGATGATAAAAATTCTTCTATTTGAAAACCTAAAACCCTAGATTATTTGAAAATTAACTCTAAAACCACACAAAACCTTACTGAGTTCGACCTTGGGACTTGCCCAAGTAAAATAAACAAATCAATCACATTAGGATTAATTTTTATATTATTCTTTTAGTGTGGTCATTTTTATTGACTTGCTCTCTTTCACCTACTACAAATGACATTAATTGCCATCAAATTATGAGTGGTAAAGGGTGATTCTTCATATGGAACCATTACTGGAGAGGTATATGGTTTGAGGTTGATTTTTAGACAACTTGGATTTTAGATTTTCCACCCTCGGATAGTCTGATCCCTAGTTTTTGTGCATATTTTCTCTATTTATTTTTCAACATTTTCATTTATTTTATTTTCTACACACACACACACATGTGTGTGTGTGTGAATATCTATGATATTTGATTCTCTTTTTTCTTGCAAGGGCCTTAATGGACTTCGAGCGACTTTCTCGGAGGCCCATGCAACTCGAAGCAATCGGAGATGGGTGATTCGGTGGATCGAGCCCGCTAAGGAGGCACAAAGAAGAAATTCATTTTATTTAGTAGGAGTTTTTTTATTTTATTAAAACATTTATTTTTGTAAATAATTTGTAATAACTACTCATTTCCAGTGGTTCCCGTTTGAGTTCTCACGCTTGTACCCGGACTAGATACTCGACCCATCAGGTTCATGATGTATGTAGATCTAAGACTGCACAATGGTTATTAGAGTTACTAGGATTTATTTGTTGCACTTGTAGTCCTAGGTCCACGCATTCACAATTAACAGACGCACTAGACATTATATTTAGCCAAATTTAACAAGTTCTCATTCGTAATAGAACTATCTGTCCACAAGAAGTTTCTAGTGTATGCATATAGTGTAATTTTCAATTCTGTTTAGCATATTCTACAGAGATTGCGAGGATCGATGTATGTATTTATACTTAGAGCACACATCATTATTTAATCAAATTATATTAGCTTTTCTGTCTCTTTCCTCTGTGTTTTCTCACTTAGGATTAAGGAAAATTGACACAGTTCGGTATATGTGCTTGGTTCGGAACTTTAAAGCCAGTGGCTACTTAATAAAGTTGGGACTACTAAATACTATTCATTAATAAAATCAGATAAAAATTGAATTTCATTACCTTGCGGAAGAGTTACCCTGATCCTTGTACACAGGTACTTACCTCTAAACTACGAGTGGGTGAGGATCTATCCTTAAGGTTAGAGCTCAAGACCCTGAACCTACCCCTAAGTTTCCATATTCGATCCTTACGGGTTTGGGAGTTACAAGCACTCGCCTCTAACCATAGAAAGACATTTTGAGTGTGCAGGTCTACTATTTTCTTTAGGGGTATGATATAACCTGATAACCCAGGAAGATCACTCCTTTGATTTGGCGTAGTAGAACCACATCTTTGTGTCAGGAGGCTCACATGCGTGTAGCTAATTCAAAGATTTTATTGTCACCTAGTTTAAAATTGAAAAGATTATCAGACGAACCTTTGCGTCCTTCATTGTGTTAAATTAGTGAACCTAGGGTTGAATTGGTGTATTGAATTACATGCATGCAAGACTGCGTATTACACGCCTTTACAAATTATCTCACCTCTTGACTTGAATATCGTGCTCCAACACATATCTCTTGAAATCGAAAGATGGAAATTTGGAGCAATTTTAGCTCAAACTCTGTGAAAACTTCACTGAGAACTCCAAACTTCATGTCTTTCTAGGTCTATGATGACTTTCTTCATTGACCCCCTCGGTTCCTAGATGAGCCTCTTCTAGGAAACGAAACTCATCCTCTGATGTCAAGGAACTGTTAGACCTAGACCAATTCCCTATTCTCCTCTAGCACTAAGAGTGACCCTCACCTCGATTCCTCTAGATCATTTTCTTCAACAAGAGCTTACACGAATTCACTTTTCATTACCATAGAAGAAGAGGAAGCAGAGATGTCCCCCATAATACCGCCACAAGAAGATGATAACATAATGATCCCATCCAATAGATATTGGCTAGGCTAGCACAGACAGAATGATTGAATCAGAACCTAAGATATGAGGTCAACCGATTGAGAATCGCAGGAGGAGAAGACTGTTCAATGAGAGATGCGTATAACCCTGCCGAGAACTAGATATAGCTGGCTTAGGCTGGCACCATCTCAAGAAGCATATGACCCGAAGTCGCATTTCTTAACATTACTTCCAAATTCAATGAATGAGACAGAAGAACCATTCACATTCTTACAAGAGTTTGAAATGATTCGTGATAAATAGAATAACCCTTGTGTTGGTCAGGATTATCTCCGGCTACGTGTGGTCCCCTTTTCCTTGACAGATAAGGCATCATACTAGTTGATAAATTTGGGGATGGTAGTGACCACATGGAATCAGTTCAAAGACCTGTTCTTGAAGAAATTTTACTCTTTAAACTAGAGCAATAAGATGAGAGCCTAGATCGTGAGCTTCACTCAGTACTCTCATGAGACCTTCCATGAGGCATGAGAGAGATTCAAGGGTCTATGTAACCAAGCATGTTCTCGTACATAGTTTATATGGGGTCTCACCCTTGAGATGCAAGAGTTATTGAGTGCTTCATGTGGGGGTAGTTACCTGAACAAGAATGTTGATATCATTTGGAAGATCTTCGAACAGATGGCAAACACTAGTCGCTCACAGACTACGAGCAGAACCTATCATCAGGGCCCTCTTGCCCAAGCACCAACTGAGGTGATGACGAATACTCCGAACTGTCCTTGCAGTTAATTATAATTAATGATAATTATTGTTGAAGGTGTTGTTGTTATCGAGCAATCTATGAATTGTCAAAAAAATCACCACATTGAGGAATTAATATGGAAAATTAATCCTCAATGCGGTCGAACTATATATTTTACTTGGATAAGTACCAAGGTCAAACTTAGGGAGGTACTATGATGGTTCAGAATTATTTTTCAAATAATTTAGAAAATTAGGTTTTTGAAGTAGAAGAAATATTTTTTGGTATTTTGTTTTTTTAGCTTTTTATGGATTTTTAAATTGAAAGAAATGTAATTAATCATTGAAGAAATGTGATGTGTGGATTTTAACAAATAATTTTAATGTAGGAAACTAATTCTATATTGTGTGGTGAGAGAAAAATAAAGAAAAGGAATATTCATTGTGATTTTTAAATGATGGCAAAATATATGCTACAAAATGGTTAATGAAGATGCACTAGAGACAAGCAGCCAAGCAAAGCACAAGTTAAGTCAATTAATGTTCCCTCACCCTTTATCAATTTTAGGAGATGTTCAATCACTTAATGTATTAATTGATAACCCCAATTAATCAGCCCAATCATTGCACATGTTATTGAGCAATAAAATCAAAATCAAGGATAATTTTGCTCAAAACTAACAAATAAAGTGTTCAATTTAATTTATGATCGAAAATGTCTCCAAATGAATGTTTCAATATTCCAGGTGATAGAGAATGAGTTGAAGAACAAAATGACACCAAGAACGCAAAAATCTGATGATATATGCTCCAGTTATCAATACTCCAAGTTCTGAGTTCTAAATGTGATAAAAATAAATTAAAGCTTTCAAGTATACCCTTCGGAGGGGTTGAACTGCAATATTCAAACCTAACTGGAGGTCCTCTGCAATTTACCCCTAGTGAGGGCACGTATGAAATTCTTAGAAGATTGATGGACTTCTTGTGATTTGCAGAAGATGGAGGGGCGTTGATGCAATTTTCCCAAGTGCACACACGTACTACACGTGAGCATGGGCTTTTCAACAATTCTGAGAAATCGAAGAGGTTGGGGCACAATTAACCCCACTGCGCGTGCGAGGCACGAGAGGGGGAGCAGGTTCGATTGGCAGCTTGGTGGCCCGAAGCTCAATGTGTTGTGTTCTCGATGCTTCAGGTGCGACCTAGACTCTGGGAGCAGCTCCGACCTTTCTGAAAGATATGGGGCGTTCGATGATGTCTTGATCCAACGGCCCAGATTTGGGTAAGATTTCACGGTTGAGATCGCCCCAGTTCTTGATCCAAGGGTGACTATAGCTTGGACCTTGAAGTTCTTCAACGATCCCAGGTGCTCTTGCTCTCAAGTATTCTCAGGTTCCAGATAAAGGAGATGCGCTCCAGGATACTCCAGATGGTGATTGGCTGACAGACTACCGCCGGCGAGGAACAGAGGGCTCCTGGGCACATGAAGGTGCTTCTTCTTTGGAGACTCCGACAAGGGTATCTGGGCAGAAGCGAAGTGGGGTTCCTATCGCACGACTGCATGACAGACATGCAAAGATGCGAGCGAATGCTCAATCTCACGAGGCTCGGCCTGGATTTTTAGCACAGATAAATGGAGTGATTTGATACTATGTGCATATGAGTGTGAGGATCTTGATCTCTAGTCCGATGGTGACCAGAGTTGGTGGTTGGTTATGTAAGATAGAATAGAAGGCGAATGGCTGTTGAGGATAAAGATGGTGGTCGGAGTTGCAAGTTGGGTTTATAGGGAGGACGTATGTAATGAGCAGTGGAAAAAGGACAGAGGGGAAGATGAAGGGAGAAGCAATACACAAACAAAGTCAAACGAAGTAAAAGATGAAGACGAAGGTGAAGGTGTACCTAGGAAGTGTGCCGGAATGTTTTGGAGAGATGCATGCCACTTCGGTGATTGCTGGGCACGAGCAACGAGCTTTGCGGCCTCCTAGAGATGCCACTACGTGGTGTAGAAAACCTTGGATCTCTTCTTCTAGGAGTTCTTCACCGTGGAGCTTTCCGCTGTCACCAGCGCACTCCCTGACTCTCTCTATCTTTATCTCTTCCTCATTGTATTAGAGATGACAACGGATAAAATCTGGGTGATTATCTAATTCAGGTTAAACAGGGAAAAGAGTGCGATGGGGATAGGATTAAGGAGAAGCCGGTGAAGGTTGGGGCTCTAACAACCGTGAGAGGATAAGGTTGTGTTTTTGGACATTGGCCGACGGGCTCGATTGGAGAGGGACAGAGGTGGAGAAGCTGGAGGTTTTGGGCCGTGAATGGAATAGAATCAGTTTGGAGTAGGGAGGTAAATGTATGAAGTAATATTCGTTTTCCGTTTGTACTTGTATTTATTTTTAAGAGGATATGTTTTTTGTTTTTTTAAAACATGAGAATATGAATATGAATATTCTAAATGATTTTTTTGTGGATACGAATCCGAATACAAATCTTGAGTTAACGAATGCCAATACGAATACGGATATGAAAAAAAATGAATACGAATATTCATATTATATATTTAATATTTTAAAATAAAATTAGGGTTAACATCCCCCCAACCCCATACCCCCGACGTCCTATGTCTTCCCTGCCAGGTCACCACCCCCGTTGCCCCTGACCTCCTCTTCCTGGCCGTTGCACATCGCATCCCCAAACCGACCTCCATCTCCCCCATGCACCCTTTGCCTTCTGCGCCCCCTGTCACCCTTACCTCCCCCTACGCCCTCCGCTTTCCCCTGCTGCACGCCTCCCCCCCCCCTCCCCCCCACCTGCGGCCCTCCACCTCCCCCCGCACCCTCTGCCCCATGCGCCCTCCGCCTCCCCCAACCGCCCCTCCCCCTGAGGCCCTCTGCCTCCCCCCACGCCCTATGCCTCCCCCTACTGCCCCACCTCCCCCTGCGACCCTCTGCCTCATCACCCCCTCCGCTCCCTCTGCCCCCCGCGCCCTCCACCTCCACCTGTTGACCTTCGCCTCTCCCTGACCTTTGCCCCCCCACCCAACCTCCCTCTGCATTTCCCAACCTCTGCCTCTGCCTCCCTCACCGCCCCTGCCCAATCTTCCTCCGATGATACTTGGTCTCCATGCTGACATTCTCGAGAATCTTGTTTAGGAGATCCATCATTCATCGAGGTTATTTTTATCTATGTCGTTTACATTCTAAATTCTATGTGTATTTTTCATCTAATTGTTGCATCTTAAATTCTGCATCGTAGCCAACCTCGTTCCGTCGCAACCTCCCTCTCAGTTGTTGTTGCAATCGATTTGGTATAACATCTTAAATTGATAAACTTGTAATGTTAATTCAAAGAAATCAAATATATTTTTTTATATAAAGGAAATTGGAATGTGGAATGTTTTTTTAAATGGAATGTTATTTTTTGAAATGTTAACATATTGGATTTTTTCAAAATCAAGCGTTTTCTTTATATTTTGTATTGAAATAACCAGATATGCTTTAATTAAACTTTTTATTGCAATATCTTTGGATATTTGTATTCGTTCGTAAAAGATTTGTGTTCCTATTTGTATTTTGAGGATATGGATCTTAATTTTTACATTCATGTAACATTCATATTCGTATTCGTAAAATAATATGAATATGGTTATGGTATGACATGAATTCACATTCGTATTCATTCATTTGCATCCCTGGTTGGGAGGGTTGTTTGTATTTTGGGGGCGAAGAAGAAGATACAGTCATGGTGTTAAGGGATAGAGTCAGGGGAAGAGGATGGGTTATCCACAATAAGGTTCCTTACGATGGTTAGGGTTTCAACAGGTGATGAGTATGCTCAGGAGGAGGAGCATGATAGTCACGTAGAGAGAGGAAAAGGGCGTTGGATCAAAGGAAAGAGGTGCAGTGGTCGTGGATCCCATGCAATCTAATGACCCAGATGCGACATGTGAGTCCCACATACATGTGTGGGGAATACCACGTGCTCTACATTTGAGGGAGGAGTAAGGAGAGCAAGGAGGAGGATACCTATTAGATCAATTTTATCTGATGGTTGAGGGGGCTTGTGCTAATGACGAGAATGGTTGACTGAGCTTGGGCGGGTTGACCTGGAGTAATAGGTGGCCCATTAGGAGCGTGACATGTGTACAATTGACTAGAACCTTGATTGTTGAACAGTGTAGATAATGTAGAAATAATTAGATTAAAAATGATAAATGGACCAAGTGGGAAAATGATCAAAACAAAAATGTGCATCTGATTACTATCTACAATGTACATGAAGGACCCGAATGTGAATGAACCATGGAATGAAAGATATTATTTTTGGTAATATTTTATGTATATATAATATCAATTTTTTAATTTTGCAATTTTTATTCGATTTTCACTAGATGAATAATGCATGCAAAAATCAAACATGATGAAATGATGCAATGGACTCAAATGTGATTTTTTGGGGATTTTCTTGGATTACTTTAATGTTAAAATAAATTAGGGAAGTGAAATATGTATAGGTGGACCAGGTCAATAAGCTCAAGTCAGAACTGGTATTTTTAATTAATTTATTGATATTTTTGGATTTTGAATTTTATGGGCCTGTTTGGTTGCAGGGGTGGGCAGGGTTGGATCGGGTTGGGTGGGTTGGGTGAATAGTAAATTGTGAGGAGGGAGTACCCCTGTGAATAGTACCCAACCCTGTCCAACCCTGCCCAACCCTGCAACCAAACAGGCCCTATGTGATTAGTTAAAAGATGAAACGAAATGAATAAATGAAGAATAAATAAATCAAAATGAATGAAATATGCACATGAAGTGAGAAGTCAAAATCAACAAAAATGTACAATGCACAGTTAGGTTCCAAAAATCAATTTTTACAGATGAACTCTGATTTTTTTGAATTTGATCTTAATTCGTATATAATTAAATGTAGATTAGTTCAAAAGTGAGTCGAGTACATTTGGACACTTATGTGAGATATATTAGTGTTTATGACTTTTTATCTTAAAATTAAGGATTAGGTTTATTTCAGATATGTACAAATTAGTATTTTTTTTAGGATTTTTCACTGATTAGGGTTAGTGATATATACACAATGAAGTTGGTTTCATGTCAAATTGGAGTTAGTATGAATTAATTAAAATAGGTGAAGCTAGGTGAAAATATGCAAATGAATTTGAATGAAAAAATGAATGATAATTTATGCAAATTAATCACAAGTGCATGAAAGTTAATTTTATGATATTAACAGATAAATGCATCTAATTCCTCGGGACGAAGCTCTATTTTTGGCTACTTAGAGTGATGAATCATTGATTCATCATGTGAGCAAGAGGACAGTGATAGAGGTATAAAAAGACTTGATTCTGAATATAGGGATTCTATTTGATAAATTGACCTCGATGGAGTAAATGAGCAAGAAAGTTAGCGAACTCCATAAGCTCAACAAATTAGAACATCTCGCACAATTATCGAAGCATGTGGAAGAACTAACTTAGAGAGTAGACCAAGTGAGGTTACCTGCCCCATCTGCACCTCCTGAGTACTCAACTTTGGTGAGGGTCAAAAATATCCTCGCAAAGAGCGAAGATAAAGTATCGTTAAGGAGACCGCTCACTAAAGTCAAGTGATCAACAATTAACCCACACAAGCAATTAAAAAACAATCAAAATGAGGTGTCAAAGTTTATTATAACTCTATATATAGATTTATAGTGGAAGTATGCACATGGTGTAAAATACAAGACCGCCATAGGAGGTCCTCCACAAGAACGTTAGTAGATGTACACATGTAAAGTCGGCGGGTACGATAATTCAGACTTGACCACCATTAGGAACCACATGTCGAAGGTTGACATCATTGAGAAAGGTCACAGGACCTAGAGAAGCGTGTTGAGATCGAGCAAAGGATGAAAGGCTTAGACAAGCTCGATATTATCACCAAGCAACTGGAATTGCTGGTGAACAATATCAGTGCGTGGAACATAGTAACCATCACATCTGAGCCTCCAGCTGAGAAGAAGGGGCATACATAGACACAACTGCCTCAGTCGAGTCCCAGTCAACCTCCGGTCCAGCACGTATATTACGTGCATTCCCTGGAGTAGTAGCTGCCACAACTGTAGATGCAGATGGTTATTTACCAACCATCTAAATTCCAGACTCAGTATCTCGAGCCTTATTCCCCAACTCTTCTTCTCATTCGAGAGGTGAATGGTGTTTTAAGTAATGATCAGGAGCTGACTCATCCTCAAGGACAACCCCAGGGTCAACCCAATGCCAGTTGGCCATATCATCAGCAACAAGGAGGGAGAATTTCCAGCCCAGCCCAGCCCATCACCAGTAGCCCTCGTAGAATGGTTACAACTGGAGGCAAATTATCAACAGCAGTACGGATACCGTAATCAGTAGTACCAGCGGCCAGTTGCTCAGTATCATCATCAGAACTCTTCCCCGTAGTACAAGAAGTACCCTTTTCTTCCTCCTCCTCCTCACTAGTCTCATGGTTACCCGCAATAGCCTCCTTCCTACCATCAGAATCAGCGGTCTCACTAGGTCAAACCTTCTGAGGTTGCCTAGGTTAACCTAGCCCTTGATTGCTTGGCTTAGCTTGTAAATAACATGGCTGAGATGAGCCAGAAGATAGACGACCTGATGGCCACCAAGACGATCATTCCAGCTCAGGTCTAGGCAAATCTGAAGAACCTCTTTGGACATGCCACATGGCCCGGCTCTCTACTCTCCTCCTACCCCGCCTTTCCACCGTCCTTTGTGATCTGAATAGACCACCTACGTTCGCTCACCCCCCCCCCCCCGTATGATCTGATGGATCTGATCTTATCAACACAATTGCACCTCGATCTCAATCGATGGATCACATGATCCAATGGCGGAGCTGTGTCTTCTATCTCCTGCCTTCTCCGTGTCGAGTGTTGTACCTCGTGCTCTTGCTCACCCTTTCTATTTTGGAAGCTGCCTTCTATCCCCTCACCATGATCTAACCACACCTCCATGTAGCCCTTCGATCCATCTTTCTTTTGCGATCATCAAAGCCCCATGAGCACCTGTCCAAGCCCTCCATTCACCCATTACAAAGCATGCCTTCATAACCTCTAACCATCTCCCATCACCTTCAAATACACCCTCTCTGTCACCATCAACCCTTGTCTACCATTCTACACCTAAACCCTAGTCATCCTCGACCTTCCTGTGACAAAGGAAGGTCGAGTCGATGCGCGACGATGGGCTCTTGGGTCAATGTTGGCCCATGGCCACCAGCCATGCTACGATCTTCCTAGGCATGCCATTAAGCTCCTTGGCATAGCTTCCCAAGTATGAGCGCTGACCGAAGCTTCATCAAAAGCTCGGCTCAAGCACCCACTTCGCCTTCTTCCTCCTCGAATCCTCCAAGTACGTGTTTTTTATTTTTTTCTTTCATTTTCTCTTAATTAATCTGGCACACTTACACATATTCACCTCAAATTAATCACACTTACATCCCCATCAGACCTCCCTCACCTTAGCTAAAGGTTTGGGTCATCATCTCCGACCCTCCAGATCCTCCACCACTTCTCCCCTTTCTTCTCCAATCACGAAGAAGAACCCTCATGGGACCCTCACCTTCTCGGCATCCTAGACCCCCATATCACTCACAAACCCCAGACACATCACGCTTAGGATATTTGCTAACTCCTTCTGTAGATACTCTCATTAATGGTTGGAGCTTCTGTAAGGTCTCCGGTCGATAGGATCTTCCCTGATGAGTTTGCACTGATGAGGCTCTCTAGACAACTTCCATCCTCCTTTGGCCATCCACCATCTTCATGAGCCTATTCTGAAGGTCGCTCGAACTTTGGAGGAGAAAAAGGAGGCCGGAGGAGGAATTCCAAGCTCGTTGGAGCCCTATCAAGTCTGCCGTAGAAGGCAGCACTGTAAAGTAATGAGGAGCTACAGGTATTGTCCGATAAGGGTGATCAGATGGCTCAGATGATCTCGAAGTCATCACCTAGATCCTACATGCTAGGTGGACCAAGCCACCTCTCGAAGCTCGAAGATCCCCCACATGGCCTCTCAAACCTGCGACCCACCAAGCCCAGACCCAACCCTACGTGTGCGTGCTTTGTGCAGGGGTGCAGGTCATTTTGTAGTTCAACCCTCGCATTATCTTCATATTGCACAAAAGTCCAAGCATGTGTAACTGATGTGGCACACCTAGTAAATTTGCGCAGGGGCCATGTCGGAGTTTCATGAATTACAAATTGGTCCCCGTGCAACAAAAAAATTACAGGAAAGGGCATCCCTCTTATTTTAATTACATTTATGTCCTTCTAGGACTTGTTTGTAAGGTTTTATCTATTTATTTTAGAGTTTTCTTATAGTTATGCCCCTGAACTCAAATGCTCAAATCTTTAGAATATGAACTCTAATTCAGTTGATTTCAGTCTCATTTTAATGCTTGTTTCATGATCTACATTATGGCATTATTTATTTGGCATTTTGACACCTAATTAAACATGTTAATTTGTGAGATATATAATGTGTCATATGCTCTTTACTTCTTAATGCCATTAATTCATTTTAATGCATTATTTGTCTCTGAAACTAAACTATCTTTTATTACACATTTATTTGATTATTTTTTAGGGCATACTTGTATAGATAATTGTTTTACTTAACAGAGCATACTCTTGTTCATTATTGCACATGTATCTCATCTTTAATCACACAAAAATCAAATAAAAAGGCATCATTTCATGCTTCATAGTTGTTTTTGTTCATGCATCATATTTTTATGCTTTTCATTAGTGCATGCATTTGTACTATTTCATCCATCTTGTTTGCGTCAGTATTGTGCATCACTATGTGTGTCCGTGCATTGCATTTTTTTGTTGACCTAGGTTCATAAATAATCTCATAATTCTAGATAGTTTAATCTAATTAATCGTTGAGAAGGCTCATACCCCTCTGTTCGACCTTGGTACTCTTACCAAGTAAAAATTCTCCATAATACACAAAGGTTGTGGTTTTTTATCTATCGCTTTTCATCTCTTACATTACAATTATCAAAAATTAAAGAGGTGAAATACACCCTCGTCAAGCATGCAAGCATCCTAGGATGGGTAGCTATACTAAATACCCTCCATTCTCTTCTCCACCTCCTCTTTTTGAGTCTGTTGTATTTGAACTTATAAGGGAATACCTCGCTTCTCGAGGAAAGAGTTTCAGGATTGGGAAATTAGGGTCACCATGTTGGAGAAGATTGACTTTTATCGCTTCAACCGAGAGGAGTTGTATATCGCACACATTGTATAAGATAGACTCATAGTCATAAGGGACTACATATGACATCGATCTGTTCTGATTGAGATTCTGAGGAGACTTGGGAGAGTTTTGTGGATCTCAAAGGTTGTTGTGTTTAAAGTCCAGTTCCCAATAAGGTTCTAACCACACTAAAAATCCAAAGATCCGACTGAGCTCTAAACTTTTATTTTGTGAAGAATAGTATAAGAGTGAAAATCAATCCACTTTATTTATTTTTCTTTTCTTTATTTTTCTTTTCTGCACTCGTAGGCATAAATATTTTCTAGGGACTAGCAAAGGCAAGTATAGGTGGTGACGAATCTCCATTTCATCACCTTTATTCATTCATTTTGGCCTTTAAACCCTAGCTAAATGCATGTAAATACATTATTTTGCATAAAATAACATCTATTATTTATTGTGTAAATAATGTGTAAAATATTATATTTAAAGCAAAAATAAAGGAATAAAGAAAAGAAAATAAAAAGAATGAAATACCAAAGGTAATAAATAACCCTAAACCCTGATACTTAGGCATCATGATGATTGGGTCAGCAAGGAATAAAGTTGGGGAGAGCCACCAAATACAATAAACCTAATTTTCAATTCTTCAACAAGTCTATTTTGGGACTTATTTTATTCTCTATTATTTATACCTCGAATCAATAAACTATGTACATGAAAGTTGTAGATAAAAATATAGGGAAAATATAAAAATTATTTCACAAAAAAATTACGTATATCATGCTTTCTACACTCAAAAAAAAATCCAAAATCCCAACTTCAAAGACCTGTATCTCCTCCATACGAACATAAAATTCACCAAAATCATCTTTAATTGTATAGAACTTTTTCTTAGATATTTAATAAATATATTTTCATTTAATTTGAAGTTAAGATATAAAAGATAGATTTTGGACCCATATTGTACATTATACCTAAATAAAATATTCATTTTATTTATTCTTTGCTATTTTTTATGTTTATATTTTTGTAAATATTATTTATAGCATATGTAAATTAGAATAAAATTATGCTAAAATAAATAAGTATACAAAAATACATAAGTGAAGTGTACATATATGTATATGATTATATAATAAATAGTTATAATTAATTTAGTGTACATATTATATAAAAAATAAAATAAAATGTATTCATGTAAATTTAATTAAGTTATAATTATATAAATTATTTATATAAAATAATAAATTCTAAAATACAAAATAAATATAAAATATATATTATATAAATGAATATACCTATAATTATACTTATAAAAGGTAACCTATATTAAATCAAGATGTAAAATAAATAAAATTCATAATAAAATACTACATAAAATAACAAACAATTCTTATGTTTTGAGTTTTATGTAATTAATTCGTTTATTTTTTATTTTTTTTATTTCCTATTTTATCCTCTAGCAGTCCACGTGGACCAATGGGGAACCTAAATCAGTTGATCCCGATCAACAGTCTGACTCCCTTAGTCTTGTAGTTGTCATAAGACTTTTGAATCCTCTTAATCGATTTATCCCCATCATTACAAAGCTTGAAAAGCCTCGATTCCTTCACGAAATTTGACCCCTGATCCTTGTTCTTTCACGCAGATGCCTCACCTCGATTGATGGATCCACCTCAGGCAGAATCCTTCATCGAAGACGTACATGTACATAACACCCTCTGCCACCTTCCTCTCGATTTTGAACTCTCTTCACCACTTAAAACCTAACCCTAATAGTGCTTGAGGTCCCTGGTGATAGTAGGCATCTTTCCAAGAGTTCAGCGAGAGGAATAGGGTGTGAATTGAGGAAGCTCTAGCTCGCCGGTCGTCTCCACCGTGAGTTTCTGCTCCCAGACTTCCAGGCATGGTGAGCTTTATTTTCTTGCATTTTTATGTTACTAGGATTAGGTTAAAGTAGTATAGCTTTCCTTTACAGTTGAACTTGCGTCTTATTTTCTAAAATTTCAAAATCGAAGTTCACTCAAGCTGAGCACTGGTGACCTTTTCATTGTGACTCGGTTGTGCCCCGATGCATCTTGCACTCCCATCTTCCTTCCCTTCTCACTCCCTTCACCCCAAGCATGCATGTTCCCCTTGATCTCTCTCAGATTGAGGAGACCTCTCTCCTCCTCCTCCGCCTCACCGGAGAGCACTTCCACACTCCTCTCCGCTCCATTTCGCTCTAACAGAATCCCCAGGATTCTACTTTTTGTTTGTCCAAGCTTTCACCTACATGTACTGGAGGTCAAATCCTTTGAAGAGGAGATTTTGACCCAACTCAAGGTTCATAGAACCCCAAAGCTCCTCCGACCTATGGGAACCTCTCTGGTGGCCCTTGGACCCTTCTGACACCACCAGCACCTCTAGGGGGTCTCCGTGGAGCTTTGAGGCATTTTTACAGTGTCGGAGATCAGTTGAGGACTGAGCTACATCGGATCGAAGCCTAGAAGAACATGTGTTATTCCATGTTCTTCATGGGTCCCTCTAGGTCATCCGATCATTCCCGCACACCAGACTACACAACTTCTTTTAGTTGGTTCGCCTCGCAGCTGTTAAATCCTAGGCTGAGATTAAATCTCAGCCCTCCAAGGCAAACTAGTATCGGTAGTTGGGATTGTGCTACATGGATTAGTGAAGAGATCAGAGTTGTCGCCTAACATCTAGGGGTAATTTTTCCCAACACGCCAACAGCTTTTGTCTTTTACTTGTAGTCCATAATCTTTCCTTTGCAGTTCTAAAATTTTTGCAGCATTTATAGTTTGAACCCTCTGCTTTTGGATAATTACGCTTAGTTCCCTCACCATGTCACCTCGTGTGTCTGTGTACATGAGGTGTGGGGCATTTTGAAGTAGGACTCTTGCATTACTTGTATTAATTTTTAGTCCAAGTTTTTGTAATATTAACATAATGGATCAGTTGCACCTGACTCTCGAATTATGTATTCATTGCAAAAATACCCATCTGGGAATATATTATTAGGTATATTTGGTTTTTTTTTCACTTTTAGCACAAATCTTTTCTTGGGTGTTTGGAAACAATGCCTAAACTTTAGATATTTGCAAAAATACCTCTATCAGGTTGTATTTCCTTTTTGTTGATTTAACTTTTGTTAAAAATAGCTCATGTGCCCTAAATTTTTTTTAAATTAGGATAAATACCTTCTATATTATTATACCACATATATTTTTAGTAAGGTATTTTTTCTATATTTCTACTTATTAAAAATCGTAAACAAAGCAAAATTTCACTTTCTAGCTTTTAAAATTCCAAAAAATATAAAAAACACTTCTAAAAATTACACACACATACACACACACACACACACACACATATATATATATTATCACATATCCAAAAATCACTTAAAATTACAAAAAAAACTCCTTAAATTTAAAACCCTAAAAATCTTATAAAGTTATAAAAAATTGTATAAAAATACAAAAGTACTTGTTTATATTTCTAATTTTTTATCATATTTACTATATTTTAAATTTTGTTTTGGAAAATTTTGAGACTTTTAGCTATTTTAAAATCCAAAACGATACGATCTATTTATATAAGTAATTATTTTGACTTTTAACTCAAATAAAAATCCAAAAAATATTAAAAACAACAACAATAATACTATAAATAGAAGAAACCTAAAAAAGACAAAAGCCATTTTATTTCCTTATTTTTAAGTACTTATAGCTTTCTATAGATATAAAAGCGTTATTATATATATAGTTATATTTACTTACACTATTATTTATCATATTATAATTATAAAAAATCTCAAAAATATTTTCTAAAACCTTAAAAAAATAAAAATTGTTGCAGCTTAGGGTATTTGCCTAATTTTTGTCTTCATTTGTAATTTGTATTATCCATATTATCTATATTGCATACTAATATTATATATACTTATATTATAACTTTATATAAAGAAAAAGAAAACTAAAAATAAGAAAATACAAAAAAAATATAAAATTAAAAATCCATAAAAAAATATGAATACAAAAATTCTAAAAAATTAAATAATTACGAACCCACTAAAAGTCATAACTCTTCACAAAAACCCAAAACCATTTATCGCCTTTTGCCAACTTTGTTATTTGGAAGGAAAGATATGAGGATAATACAACTTCTCGTTCGGCCATCTCCTCAAAAATCTGCCATATTGCATCCTCGTCCTTGCTGAAATGGGATCCTCCATAGGCGGCGTTAACTATACGTTGACTTCACTCTATCAAACCCCCAAAGAAATGTTGTACTAGGTTGGTCCTTAGGATGTCATGGTGGGGGTTTTTCTCTGTCACATCGTTGAACCTCTCCCAAGTCTCATAAAATAACTCTTGGGGTCCCTAAGAGATGGTAGCAATCTTCGATCACATGAGATTGAGATGGTCGAGAGGATGGTACTTGTGCAGGAATGGGGAATTCAGTTCCTCCCAAGTCATCACTACTTTACCCAGACGGTTGATCCAGTAGAGTGCTTTGCCTTGAAGGCTGAAGGGGAAGGCAGTCATCTTGACTATACCCATCGGGATGTTGGGGTAGTGAGTTGTGTTGCAGATACGGTTGAACTACTGTAGATGGATGTACAACTCCTCGTTTGAATTCCCGTGGAAGTTGAGGAGGAGAGAAATGAGTTGTGGCTTCATCTCGAAAAGTCCGTGGAGCGATGGGATCAGGATCCATTCATTGATGTGGACGGCCCCAGGGTTGTTTGGCTTCTTGAGGATTGGTTTGTTCGGCCTCTCCTTGTTTCACCCTCACCTCTGCGAGATCCATCTACAAAACAATTATCATCATCATCGTCGTGGACATCATCACCTCCTCCATGAGGAGTCTCCCTCTCCTTTTGTCTCCTACTTAACTCATTCAACATATCTTGAACGGCGACCTGAGATAAAGCTTGGTCAGATAGCTGCTGCAGAATGGTATGATGGAGGCTAAGAGCAGATTGTTCACTTTATTCTAACTTGGGTCAGTGCCTTTCTTTATATTTGGCTTTGTGTTCGACCGTTGTGGTCCTTTCCTCTTCTTGTAGGAGCCATCTCTGATGTTGACTATGAAGGTACAGGCTCAATATCGAGGTCAAGATCTGCAATGGGAAATACACCCTGATCAGTTTGCATGCATGAACCAGATGGAGAAAATAATTCAAAATTAGGGTCAATTTTGAATCCTATTAAGGATGGAGAGGAGTATGGAGTGAAATCAATCTCCCAAAAAGGACAGAACTCGGGAAGAGAGTTTTCCTAGTCTGGGTGAGGAATAAGAAGCGGGGAGTTCTGAGGGTGGTTCACGGAGTCTAAACCATGCACATGAGAATCACCCTAAATTATTAGAGATGTCGAGCTCGAGGAGTTGATGTGGGTGTCAACGGAGTCTCGACTAAGTCGTCATGGAGTCGACATCTCAAAGGGAAGAGAAGGTCGATAATGATACGGTGATAAACAAGAAACAGATGGAGTGTAAAATTGTAGAAGGTAGCCTACTATGAGCAAGGGTCAAAAGGAGGCATGCAAAAGGGAAGAAGTGATAAAAAATGCACAAATGCACAACACCTCGATCTTTGAGCCCAATGCTAAGCAAACAAACACTAAACAAATTGGATTCACCGACTCAACTCAATGTGAAGATGTAAGAGTTTGGTTATTTTTATCTTTTCAATTTTAGAGTTGTGATTCAGGAAAAACTATTGTCACGAGTCCTTACAGTTATCCCTAGTTGAGAGCGTGTACTACCAGGAAAGCATCCACGTACTTGTTACACCTCATTTGTATTATGTGATCTGCACTTTTAGGTCCTCAATACCGATCATGGGTGGCTACTCAGCTTAAGAAAAGAGAGAGTAAGTTGAGAGGCGAAACCACTTCTTCCCTTACAAGTGAGGTACTCGAATGCAAACCTATGAGACAGACACATCCACGAGGGTGTGTCCTAGGCTCAGTACTTCAGATCAAGTCAGATGCTCCACACAAGGTGGGGACACCATCATCGACAAGGCCCTACTCGATCACGTATGATAGAAACGCTGACACTTTGCCAGTTCTAGGTAGTAGTTGAGAAGCCATAGATCTAGTTTTGGCTCAAATCTTTAAGGGTTGTGCCTCGCTTAGTTTGTAGTGTATCTTAATAGAAGGTGGGCTTTGTGAATCGCAGACAATGATGTTCATTATGAACTCTATTTAGGTCAAAGTTCAATTACCAGTCCCCTTGTTTTAATTTTTTATTTTCATTTTTTGAGTATTTTCAATAATAGAATAACAGATAAATTTTGGATTTTCTTTTTACCCTAAGTTCTCAAAATCAGAGGGAGAGAACAACAAATCAATGCAAGGCGATGATAAGATGGAAATCTCACCATGGTTCCTAAATGATGAAAGCTCAAATAGAGGACTTACATTGCTTAACAACACTCTCCATGTGGTATGAAAGGCAAAGAATTTTCAAATCTATATGTTGATATATATATGAATAAATCACTCTGAAGAGGAATTGCTATTACAGGGAAGAACCAAATGCTAAATACTATAATAGAAACATAAGGGTCTGATGAAGCGCTAAATGCATAGGTTAATTTGGATCCATTGTAGCACATGCATTTAGTGTATCATACAGAACTGAATGAATAATCTCTATGAAGAGGATTCGATTTTAATTTTTAACATGGGATGTCCAGGGTCGAATACAAGGATGCTAGCAATTTAATGATTAAATTTAAATGACAAATATTTTACATGATAAGTCTTAGGTTAATTATATTGAGAAATGCAGATTTCACGAAAGAGATAATTTTCAACACATTTTGTATGCTCTTGAATTATGTGAAAACAATAATGCACAAATGATGATATAACATCACTCACAATGCAATTACAAACACAACAAACAATTGGAGTTAATCACAATAATTTCTTGAATTCATTTAAAATCCAATGTGGTCTAAAATCCAATCCGAAAATAGATCTAACCAGTACTTGATTTAGAAAGAAATTCAAAGTAATAATGACATTCAACTCCACTTTGTTACTCAAATCCCTCATAAAAACAATTAAATTAATTACTAACTTAATGTAACTAATCAAAATTGATTGATAATTATCCACTAAAAAGCAAGAAATTAATCGGGATCTGTTGCTTGAAATAATGACATTTTTGACTTCAATTAAGAATCTTAAAATAAGCACTTGAAGATTAAATAATTAATTCATGTTTCTATATCAAAAATAATCACAAAGCTCCAATATAAAGAGCAACAAAATAGCTTTAAAACAAAATCAAAATCATTTTAATTGGATTTATAAATAAAAAGTTATTTAACAATCAATCCAGAGGCATAAATGCAAAGAAATCTCCAAGTTTTATTACAAATAAGGACAATTGGGGACTAATATGTAACTAAAATAACATGTAGGGGCTAATATGAAAATTGTAAAAATACGTGAGGACTTATATGCCAAGTTACGTGCAAGAAAGCACGTGACACCAAGTTCGAGTCAAGCTATGGTTCAATCCAGGTGTCCGCGCCTGGAAGACTCAGATCAGGTTTGATCTGAACAAGGCTATAGGCACGAATCATCCTCGTGGATTAAATAGGATCGTTAGATCGTGCCCAACTGGGGTCGATCCAACGACATTTGTATATCAGGTGATCTTCTTCTCCTCCGCCTTGCACCACTGCAAAGAGGGGGGCTCCGGTGAGAGCCCTTTTTCTCCGCCTAAGTCTTGGGATGCTCCAAAAGTCAGTGTGGTACTCTATCTAGCTAGTGAAGATGGTACAATGTTGATGAAGACAAACGAGCAACTAAAGGTGGAAGATGTTGATCATCCATCATGAAAGATAATCCAGAGCACCCATTGACTTTGAATTCCGATTATTGAATTTCTTTGACTCTTGCAGTGTTAGAAAAAGATAACTGAAACAACAAACAAGTGGCACATACAAGCATGAGATGGAACGGAGGGTTGATACGAACGAAGCAGGTGGAACCCTCGTGGATTCTCCTCTAGTAGTGAAAGAGAAGATGGATCTAGTTGGAGATTGTGACAGATAAGAAACACTATGATTGAAGTTTTCCGCATGAATTAAAGATTCACGGTAAAGAAGCTATTCATCATGATTCAGATCATGGATTATTCTAAAGAGCAGTGAAAATTGAACAATATCACAGAAAAGATACGTGAATACTTAACTAGAGCTAGTAGGAACGGAGAAGAACGAAGGAGACAGGCCTAGATTGGGGTTACACAAACTCCTATCTTCACTCCAGATCTCTGGCTAAGAGATGAAGCTCGAGCAAGCATCGAAAACGTTGTAACACATCAGTAATGGCATGGATATCGCCGGTGAAACACCACTTTGGTTGCTCTCAATTCCTTTAGTCCTCTATCACTAGAAGATGAATGAGGCTAATGGTCTTCACACTGATTGGTGGGATGCGGTTGCCATGAATGGAGGTTGATGATCTAAGAAGGTGAAGTTAGGAGGTTGGCGACGATAGGTGGTGGTTTCAACCACCACCTATGAGTACACAAGGAGGAGTTGGTCAAATCTGGAGGTTTGGCGTGAATTAGTATTGAAGGGTGAAGCGTAAGGCAGAGGAAGTTAAGAGAGAAGTTGAGAGAGGTTGACAAGAAATGGTGAGAAGTTGGAGTGAAACGAAGGGATGCGTCGCTTGGAAGAGGTGGGTGGAGGTTGAAGGTGACAGGAGAACCGTTGGATTAAGATCCGATGACCCGCATTTGGGTGTGGGAGATCAGCTGAGATGCGCTTGATCAGAAGATCGAACGGTGGATATTCAGGCACTAAGGGACGGTGAGGATCATGTTAGATGGAACCCATCAAATGGTGTTGGAAGAGGTGCGTGCTTCCGGTTCTGATGCACCCACGCAAGTGCATCCAACGGTTGGAATGATAATGCCAAGGAACATTTGGATGTGGGTTTGATCAAACCATCAGATGGTTAAAAAGATAAGCAGGTGTAGAAAAGAGGACAGGGCCATGTGGGTGGTCCAGAGGGTGTCACGTGGACCAATAGGATTTGAGCAAATAGAGAAAATAAGAGAAATTCAATAATCAATAGTTAGAATCAGAACTAGAAAAATTGATGAACGTGAAAGTTGTAGATCTCGATAAGATCTACAACTTTCATGTAAAAGTCAAAGAGATCAGAGATCATTTACATGTAGATAAAAATTAAATACTAATAAAAACTATATAAAACAATTTATTTTTATTTTATTTTCTTTATTTTTATGGGTTTTTTATTTATGTTATTTTATTTATACAAAAAGTTAACTAAGTTTTATTTAATATTTAATAAAAAAATAAATACATAAAATATTACACCATAATAGATTTATACTAATACAATGTAATTAGTGTCAATTATAAGCAACACAGAAATTGGTAATTAATGTTAATTAGTCAATGAATCTTGTGAATAACTTAAGAAAGGGATATAATATTTATGTTTAATGATGATAAATACGAGATTTATCAGGGTCCGATCTTGGAGACTCCTCAGTAGCCACCACAGTGGGTCCTGCAAGCGATATATGGAGACCTCTCACGATGTGTGGTTTCAAGTATAAGTATCAACAATTAATTTTTGATCTAGGTCCAAACATATAAGCTATAGGTACATGCAAGATATTAGGTGTTTGGACTTGGATTACCGAGCAGACAATCCTACAAAACTAAGGTGGGCTCATTCCAAAAAACAAATGAAAATAAGACGAAAAGCCCGAAATGCGGAAGATGAAGAAAATAAAGGTGATGAAAACCCAAGAAAATCTGGTGAGCCCCGAAGTGAACAATCACTTGGAAATTAGATTTGAATGTCCAAGTCCTCATCTGTATTATTATAAATTTATAATGCAAAAGAAAATGACATCTCTCACAAAAATAATAAAAAAAGAAGAAGTCTATTTTAAAAGTCATCCTCTTTCTCTTGCTCTTTCCTCTTAGTCCACAAGTAGAATGGCTAAGTTCTAGTGACTCGAGTGCTCCAACCACCTAGGCGGTCACCTTCTCCTCGAGGTCCCTCACAAGAAACATAGAAGATAATGTATTAGCATAATGAAACAATTATATCAAATAAAGAGAAAATAAATGAAGAGAAATAATGAAATACAAATAGACCCAAAAATCTATCCTTTGAGATCACATGTGAATCACATGTGTCTTGAGGATTTCAAGCTAGTTGTGAATCACGTGTCTTGAGTCTTTAGAGCTTTTGAAGGGGATAAATATGGATGCCACAAACCTAAATTCCACTGGTTGGTCTCTTCCCTTTGAGATCATGACAAGTGCTTCCCATTTTGTTGTAGGGGACGTGTTGGGATAAAGAAGGGGAGGTGTCTCATTCGATACCATTATGCAAGCAAGCTTTTGGATCCTGCTCAATGTAACTGCAAGTTACCAAGAAGGAAATGCTCATTGTGGTATTTGCCTTAGATAAATTCAGATCACATCTCATATGATCAAAAGTGATAATTTACATATATCATTCGACACTAAGGTACCTGATGGAGAAGAAAGACACGAATGCGCATTTACTCGGATGGATTCTTTGCTTCAAGAGTTTGACTTGGATATCAAAGATAGACTTGAAGTGAAGAATGTAGTGGCTAATCACCTATACTATATTAAGACAGCATAATCTTTTTACTCTACACCAATTCGAACCCCCTTCCCTAATGAGTCAGATTTTTATGTTGACTCTCTCCCATGGTATGCCAATATGGTTAACTATGTGGTCTCTAGACAAGTTCTCCATGATTATCCCAAGAGCTTATTTGACCGACTAAAGTCAGAATCTAGGAACTACTACTGGGAGGATCCATTCCTTTTCTTTGAAGGATCTAATTGTGTCTAGAGGAGATGTATTCCTCGGTAGGGGCCACAAGAGTATCCTTGCTCATTGCCATGCCCTGGAGGCAGGATGGCACCACTCAGAGAAGAGGATCACGTGGAAGGTATTACAGTGTGGCTTCTATTGGCCAACTTTGTTTTGCGAAGCCTTTTCCCTTGTGAAGTCGTGCCCAGTATGTAAGAGAATGGGAGGAGTCATCAGTTCCAAGAACGAAATGAAAATGCACCTAGTCATCATTTGTGACGTATTCGATGCATGGGGCATTGATTTCTGGGGCCCATTTCCTCGAAGCCATTTTTTTAGTATATCCTTCTCGCGATAGATTATTTGTCCCAGTACATGGAGGCTATACCTGACCAAATCGTAGACAACAAAATTGTCTATAAATTTGTGAGGGAGAATATAGTTTTTAGTTTCTAGGTTCCCAAGGTATCGATCTATGATGGGGGTAGCCATTTTGTGAACCTAGATCTAAGGAATTGGTTGAAAGACTACAACATTGAACACCGTGTCGCTGGTCCATACCATTCACAGCATGGCTAATGTGTCGAACATGGAAGTAAAGAGCATTCTCTATAAGTTCATTTACCATGACAGGAAGAATCGATCCCAACTCTTGGACCAAGTTCTGCGGCTTACTGAGCATCTTGCAAGACTCCATTAGGTACTTCCTTGTTCAAGATGGTTTTTCAAAAGTCATGTCATTTGCATGTGGACCTAGTACACAAATTAGAATGGGTATTAAGAAGATCAATTGGGACAATCACTCAAGCAAGAAATAAAGAGAGATGGACTTGAATGAGCTAGTGGAGATAAAAAACCAAGCATATGACAACAACGTGATCTACAATGACAAAGTGAAAAGATGTCATGATAAATACGTCAGGAATAAGGTTTTTATCCATGGGCAGAAGATATGGTTGTTTAACGTAAAGTTTGAAGACCTTCCAAGGAAAATTAAAATCAAAATGGATGGGGCCTACATTATATGAGTAGTGCACGAGAGTGGCAGTGTTGAGATCTAAGAACTCATGTAAGTGCACCATCATTTCTAGTAAATGGGAAGCTATTGAAACTATTCATTGAACCAGATGATTAGCTACCAAAAGTTGAGGAAATCGCCATGCATGAAGCATATTCAGAAGGAATACCAGCGGGCTCTACATGTCACTTTGCACATACACACTTCACCTCAGAATCTTCATGAGTTCTCTAACACCTAACCACGTCTCTTTCGATCTCCTCAGTTCCATTATACTTCTTCTATACATAGGCAAAGACCTAAGTATAAGGGGGGACCAATTCCCACCCTGTGTATACTCATCTTTTTTCTTCTTGCCCTCAAGCATCCTGTTTTTGCTCTCCTTACACCTAGGCTTACCAGTTCCAAAGTATAGGGGGTGGTTGACTTCTACCCATCTCCTCTCTTCTTTCGCACCCCTCTATACTTAGCATAAACTAATTCTAGGAGAAGTGAGTTGCAATTGTGTACATACTTTGTATTGCATTGTACTATATTGTATCATACTTTATGTATATAATACTTACTTTATATGGGGATATTGGGAACCTCTTGTGAAATTTGTAAATATGTACAATAAGTAAAATACTTGTAAATATATAATCCTAGTAGCATATGTAAAACTTTAAAAAATGCATCCCATGCATCTCTATTTCATTCAGCATGCCATCATATGCATTGGCAAAAAGTCATTGGATTCTAAACCGATATGTGAGAGGAAACTGAGAGTGGTCTTGACTTAGCCTTAATCCACTTAACTTTCAGAGTAACTTCACCGAGAAGTAGGATTTTAGAAGCTTCAAGTCCTAGACAAAAATCTTCGAGTTCTGCATGGCAATGTTAAAACTTCGACTTTTATTGTCTAAACTGATTGCCTCATTCTAATGTAGGACTCTTGAATGGAGAATTAATCTAGACTCTAGCACTACACACTTAGCTCAACTCAGACGGAGTGTTGGATGACTGTGCGGGCTTCTTTTCGGGTAGTGTGGACATCTAAAGACTCGAGTACAAATTGAAATAAAGCTTCGATTGAGGAATAGTCTGCTAGTATTAAACCTTTTCAGTCGAGGCGGAGGCCAACACAATCACCTCGTCTAGATATTCACTCTTTAACCCGAAAAAATACCATAAATAAATAATCAAAAATTCAAATAAAAAAATAAAAAGCTCAAAATAAATACAGAGAAAATTTCAAACCAAATTCTTGACCACAATGGTCCATTGATTGCATAGCCAAGACTTGACTACACTAGTCTGGCTTCAAATATGAGACTTAGTTACACTAGCTAGGCTCCAATGTCTCCCCTCTTTCTTTTTTTTGTAGTATTAGCAATACTTAAAATTAGAAGGAAATACCTGACTTTTCGAGGACGAGTTGCCGAAGGAGAGGATTGCGTTATAGTTTAGCATTTCGGATGGGAAGAACTAATACCCTTTACACACAAGAGACATTTGGTTCAATGTTCATGGAGTATGCTTTGGGAGGGGGTGGATCTAAGATGACTTTTGAGCCAAAAACTTGTACAATGATGTGTAGAACTTGGAGACCGTTGATTTTAAAGTCCTAATTCTCATAGGAGTTCTGCCTAACTATTAATCCAAAGATCGAGTTGAGCTCCATTTTCACCTTTTGTTCATGATCCTGGTATGGAACCCAATTTCATTTCATCTCTTCATTCTTTAGTTACTCGAGGATGAGCAAGGTTTAAGTGTAGAGTATAGATGAATTTGTCGTTCATCACACTAATTAACTGAAAATAGAGCTTTGTCCCGAATAATTAGATGTGTTTATATGTTTATATATAATACTCATGAACTTGCAAATAATTTGCATAAAATTGACATTTCATTCAGCATTCATGTTCATGTGTAAATAGTCACCTAACTTCACCCATTTTAGTTAATTCACACTGAATCCAATTAACATAAACCATTTCTATGGTGAACATATCGCTAATATTAGATCAATGAAAATTTTCAAAAAATATTAACTTGTATATATGTGAAATAAATCTAGACCCTAATTCTACGATAGAAAGTTGTAAACGTTGATATCTCTCACATACAATGTCCAATTTCACTCTACTCACTTTTGAATTATTGTAAATTCAATTATATACAAATCAAGATCAAATTCAAAAGAATCAGAGTTCATCACTGATATTTGGGTTTTGGGACCAAACTAAATATTGCATATATTTACTGATTTTTGACTTGTTATTTTAGGTACATATTTAACACCTTTTAAATTTTTTATTTTTTATTTCTTTAACTCATCTCATGTTTTAACTAATTAAATAAATTTAAAAATAAATTTTAGAAAAGCAAAAAAATACAAAATCTAACTTGATTTCATCGACATAATTCATACGTATATACTCCACATCATTCATTCATTCCGACCTCTTATCAAGTTTTATTTTTGCAGGAAACCAAACAAAAATTATAAAACTAAAAAATGTATTTTATACATAGAATATCACTAAAAAATTCATAACTTGCACATTTAAGTTTATTTACGTTTATCCTTCATGAATATTATAGAATGCACTTAGTGCAACATTTTTTATTCTGGTC
This sequence comes from Ottelia alismoides, assembly GCA_037367405.1. NCBI lineage: Eukaryota > Viridiplantae > Streptophyta > Magnoliopsida > Alismatales > Hydrocharitaceae > Ottelia > Ottelia alismoides. The sequence goes on from JAZKJV010001234.1 coordinate 72,462, forward strand.
ATTTTAGCGTTCGATATCATATATTATTTTTATTCAATTTTCTTTTATTTTGCATGCATTCATCAGCATGTCAACCTTGCATATGTTCCATTGCTCCACTTGGCCACCTCACCATCCAGGTAAACCTGCCCCTTCGGCCAGTCGACCACCTTTGTCTTCTAGCGCTTACGATCTAGACCATTAGATCGACTTTGATCCAATGGCCATCATCAATCATGCCCTTCTTATTGACTCCTCATGGCTTCGCATGTGACACCTCCCTATCATTGGATCTTGGAATATCCAACTACACCCTCTTAGTCTTCCTCCTCTGATTGAGCCCACAACTCCTCCGCTCCACCTTCTCGCGCAGTCGAAGCTTCCTCCGACCACCTCACCCGATCAACCCCATCTTCAAACTAACATATGCCTTCCTCATTCATCTTCCAAGAACCAAACATCAGAACCCAACCAACCCTAATCATTTTCCCCTCCTTCACTCCCAAGAAAATCGAAACCATCAGGAGAAGCCCAACCCCCTTATCTATCTATCTCTAGCAACCCCCATCTCCTCTAAAAACCTTTATCCATGTCCCCCAACGGCCCTTGATTTCCTCTATCCTCTCCAACAGCTTGAACCTCGTTATCCGCAAACCACGAAACCCAACCAACAACAACCTCTTCCTCCTCCATTATCCCATGCATCCGATCACCCAACCACCCTTATTTCTTCTTCCTGATTAAGAACCCCAACCAATGCTAATCAACCTATCCTCTCTCATGAACTTATTTCCTCATCCCCTATGCCTCTATCCATTTCTCATGTTCTACAATATAAGAACCCATGCAACTCAACCTTTAAATCTATCTATCGTTGCGCTTAGAAAAGTGAAAGATAAAGAGAGCTTGAAGTCGGTCAGCTGGTGACAACATACCTAACTCCGGCAAAGACCTCTGGGTGGCACGATCCACATATCCTTATTCCATGTTGTTGTTCATCCATCAAGAGAAGGTCAAGCATCTAGGGTGAGCAACCGATCCTCTAAGGCAATAACTAGATTTTAGTCTCCTCCTGATGACACCGAATTTCGAGAGGGTCTAATAATTATCCTTATTTAAAAGTAAAGACAAAAATTTCACTCAGGTGACCGCTCACGAAATCTTGTGTCAATCAATAATTAACCCACGATAGATATAACAATAAAAGCAAAACTAAATGTGGAGTTAAATTTTTTATAAATCTACAAATGTGTGCATAGGTGTAACTATGGATAGAGTGTCAAACATAGGGAGCAAACTAGATAGATCGGGAAGTGGAATCCAAAATTTGTGTTCCTCTTATCTTGTTTTTTATGCGGGTATTTGATTTTATATTTTTTATGGACTTTAATTAATATATTTTTTTATTTTTAATTTATATTATTTATTTCCTTTTTATTTTTTATTTTTAATTTCCTTTTCCTATTAAATACAAAATATAAGAATATATGAGTCTATATATACAATATAAGGTAATATAACTATAAATACTACTAAAATAAACTAATAGTGAAAAAAATACAATGTTTTGGGTTTTAAATAAATTTTACTATTTTTGGGATTATTTAGATAGTTTTCTATTTTTATGGATTTTTAAAGTAAAAAATATCTCAAATGAAGGATTAAATAAATAGGCCAAATTGATTTGAAGATAAAAAATAGTAAATTATGTCAAAATTTTTGAAAATTAATTTAATAGATAGATAGTAATATAAAGAGAATTCAGAAATAAAAATAAATATTTTTGGGATTTTTTTATTTTTACTGGATTTTGTAGCTTTTAATTTTTTTGGAATTTCTTAAAAAGGTTATTTGGTATTTTATAAAGCAAATAACGTAAAAATGTGCTCTTTTTATTTTTTATAAAATAGGAAAAAGGCCTAAATTACAAATCTATAAATATAACATGAATATACAAGCAAACTCCAATTTCACCAACTCAACTCGATGATGTGCAAGAATCCTCGGTCGTTAATCTTTTCAATTTTAGAGTTAGGTGACAATGCAGTTTTTATCAACAGATAAAACGAGCTAGTGGGTGCCTGAACTTCCCAAAAGACTTTCCCAAGTCCGTAAGATTAGTTGTGCCTACTTTCAGGTAGTATGGGAGTAAGTACGGACCATATCTAGCTACTTGTTTACTTGAGGACGGAGCCTTACGTAGTGTCTTCATAACATCCCACTCTACTAAGAAAACCCAGACCGTATCCGACTACCCATGAGTCCTCACTAAGAAGTAGCTAATTACTTTTAGAATCAGTAGTCTGTAAGCAAGCATCTAATACTATTTTTTGAGAATTTTTGGAGCACGGATAATAATTTTAATAAATGAAGTACGAGCACAAAAGATAAATACGGGAAAGGATATTTTTGTAATTAAAATTAAACATGAGGGCTTTTTTGCAAATTATCCAAAATTATATAACTGTGAATGAAAGGTTTGATATTAAAATTAAATACAAGAAGGTATGAGGGCTTAAGTGCTAAAATGGCCACCTCATGTGGAATCGCACGTGAGGTGACTTAGCACAGACCCAAAAGGAAATAGGGAATAACTCAGGGATTCCAATGTAATTTCTAGAAAAAGTTTTATATTAATTAATTAATTTACATGACTAAATCCAAAAAACAAAAATGGGGGATGGGTGTTGCAATTTACCACAACTTAACGCTTGAGCGGACGATCCAGATGTTGCCACGTGTCACGCCCACATTGCGCGATACCAGTTCGTCGGGCTACGGCCAAGATCAGATCCTTGAGAGAGGATCGACGGTTGAAACGGGACCTGATCCGACGGACATTCTTCGATCTAGAAGAGTGGGAGCAATCCAATGACCATTGCTCCTCCTGAAGAACAAGGAAGAACAATGGGGTAGATATCCTTCGATCGCTCCTCCTCCACGACTCCAGCGTGCTTAGTCGTTGCTCCGACCCTCAAGTGTTCTTGGCAATCATTCGTAACTACTAGGGGCCTCAAAGATGATCGAGACCCGATGGAGTGGTCCTGGCTGCTTGATGGAAGTTGGAGGGTCCTGAGAGTCAACATACGAAACATCTAAGCCTTAGACAGCTACTTCAGAACCTGCAAAGTAAATACCACAAAAGGTAAGGCGAAGAGAGGTAGGTTTGATTGTTATTGGTGGGTGGTCGGTGTAGAATGGAGTGCGCGGAAGAGATGCGGCGATAGTGAAGGAAGTGGACCTCTCTTGGTAGATCGTGAGTCGATCTAGGTGGTTGGGTGGTGGAACACGGTGAAGAAGCAATGGGGAAGGGAATGGGATGGCAGCGGAGGCTGAAAACAAGGGTTTGCACAATGAACAAGGGTGGTCGGAGCTCAAGAACTCCGGCAATGGATTAAGTCCTAATCTAGGCTAAAACAGTAATCAATTCATGAAATAAAATTCTGAACACAAACTTAAGAACTACATCTAAATAAAAAGCAAAGAAAGAAAGATCTTTAGCAACCAGAGCTGCAAGATGATACCTCGACGGCCAAGGTGACCGTAGATGGCGGGAACGCCTCCTCCGCACTCCTCCTCGTTGTGAAGGGTGATGGAGCACTCTTGTCACGAGGCTATACACTGTGGAAGTCCTCTGAGGGGTTGAGAGAGGGAAAGTGGAAACCAAAAAATGAAAATGGAGGAAGAGGGTCTTATGTACATGTGAGTGAAGAGGTGATGTTCGAGGTGACGTGGAGATCGAAGGACGAAAATATGGTGTGAGATATGTACACGACGTGAATCAAGGATGTACACAGAAGACAACTCGTGAAAGAATCGACGATCATCAGGTAGTGTATGATGAGGGAAAAAATCGAGAAGGAGGTGTCAAAGGCTATTCTGACAAGTCTAGGGCTCGGGTCAGACAATTGACCGAGGTCAACTGGAGATGCAATCTGGTTGGTCCACGTGGATCGACCAGGAAAAACCAGCCTTGAAATCGTATGTAAATTGAATAATAAATAATAAATTAATTAATTTGAAGTTATAAAATAAAAAATATTTATTAATTTATGAAGTATTTTAATATATTTTTATTTTTTATGGGCTTATTTATTACAAGTTATTTTGGGGGTTTTATTTATAGGTATATTTACCTATATTTTGAGGATTTTATAATTAATTTTGTAGTTTTAATTTTACTATTTTATTTCCTTCATTTATATATTTATAATTTTTTTGTATATACATAAATATATTTTGTTATATTTTTTATTATATATTATGTACACTTAAATAAATATAAGTATATAATATGTAGATATAAGTATAGGTATTTCATCTATTTATTTATATGTAATATTTTATTTTTGTGTTTTATTTATGGTTTTATTCTATTTTAAATAAAAATGAATATTATATTCATGTATAGTATACAACATGCGTCCAAAACCTAACTTCCACACCTTAACTCCAAACTAAATGAAACCACCTTCATTAAATATCTTATTAAAAGTTATATACAATTAAAGTTGTGATTTTGATACATTTTGAGTTTTTATTGAGGAGATATGGGTCTATAAAGTTTGGATTTTGGCTTTTTATTCAGGGTATAAAAAGTACACTATATATTATTTTTGTGTGAAATCAGTTCTATAATTTTCTATATATTATTATCTACAATTTCATGTACAAAGTTTATTTATTTGAGATATAAACAATAGAAAATAAAATAGGTCCCAAAAAGGACTTATTGGTAAATAAATGAATGGAATTATTAATGTATTTTTGGCCATTATCTCCCCCTACATTATTCCTTGTCGACCTAGTCATCAAGATGCTTAGTTCTCGGGGTTTAGGATCATAAAATACCTTTGGAATTTTATTCCTTTTCTTTCTTTTCTTTATTCTATAATTTTGGTGTTAAAAACTATATTGTATATACAATAAATAGAATAAATAGTGAATGTTAATTTCTATAAAATAATGTTATTTACATGCATTAGGTAGAGTTTATAAGGCCAAAATGAGAGAATAAAGGTGATGAAATGGAGATTCATCACCTCCTCCAACCAATCAAGTGCACATGTAACCTTCCTTCTCATTCTTCTCATCTCACCCCTTCTATCTCTTTCTTCACACTCCGTTATTTCAAAACTTCTCTATCTTCATTCTACTACTCATTCCTCTACTACCCATAACCTCCACCGTGTTTTCATTCGTAACTATCTTCTCTAACCAAGAACAAACACCCTTTGACAGGACCACTTCCTCATTCTTCCCCACCGCATTTTTTCTCTATCTCTCCACGTCCAGCAATGAAGTGCCTCTTCCTGTCGTATGCGAAGGAGCATCGCCCACTATTATTATTTGTACCCTAACGAATGTAATCGAGCCACCTGCTTGAACTGCCACTTTTCTTGCAGGAACCCAATTGACAGCAAGCCATCGAGTCATGCCTCCACCTCGATGACCCCCCGACCATGTGTCGGCCATCAGGAGCTTCAACCGATTTCCTGACTATACTTGTTCGCCTAAGGATTCAACGAGGAAGAAGGAGCTACTTCACAACCTACATCTAACGTCTAATAAAAGGCTAGGGCTCATCTCAATCGTTCAATTGAGACACATCCCAGCCCTCTGATCAATCTTCATTAAACGATGAATGCTTCAACCCATATTAACCATTGGATTAACTTCGATCCAATGCATCAAGTTTCACCCAACCCAGTACCCGATCCTTGTGCCTCGGGTATCCTCGAAGCAGCTACACAAAGCCATGTAGAGGCTAGACACTCAAGTCGCACTTGTACTCCGATCCAACCAAGTCACGTACTTCATGCATGTGATCTTGATCTTTTTGTGGTCAATCCCTTGGTGTTTCTAGGATCTACACAATGGTCCCCCTTCACGTTCCCTAAGCATATGCATAGAGAAATTTCAGGTGCAATCCCTCGCTACTAGAAATTCACGTTTTTACCTCACCGAGGGGTAAATAATAGATGAAACCCTCTGGATTTACGAAATTGTAAAGAAGTCATGTGCTGAGGTCTGAATTTCATGTATGCCACTAGGACTAATTTATGGATATCTTGAGCATTATTCATCGGATTTCATCATTCTTTATGTCATTTTGAAGCTTGTGATACTCTCTATCCTTGAGAACATTTAATTTCACAATTTGTAATGTTATTTTATGTCAATAAATTGATGGGAATTCATATATATTATCTGAGACATTTGATCTGTAAATTGATTTTGATTGCTTAATAAATTGGGATAATGTGTGGGAATTGATTTGAGACTTAACTTGAAAATCATTGATCACATTATTTCTAAAATTAGTTGATCATTGGGGTTAAGGGATTAAACTGAGCCGAGGTTGACTGACTGTTGACTTGCTTGGTCCTCTTTGAATCATTAATTATCATCATTTTAAATTCATTAAAAATTGCATTATTTATTTTCTCTCACACATTGCATAGCAATATTTCTAGCAAAATTCATGCATCATAGTTACTTCAATTATTTTCATCTCTTTTATTTAAAAACTCATAAAATTTACAAAAGTAAAAAGAACCAAAAAAAATTCTTCTCTGTGAAAACGTAAAACCCAAGATTATTTTAAATTAACTCTAAATCCTCACATCACCTTCCCGAGTCTGGTATTGGAACTTGTCCAAGTAAAACAAACAAATCGATCATATTAGGATTAATTTTTATATTATTCTTTTAGTGTGGACATTACATTTTTATTGACTTACTCTCTATCACATGATATAAACGGCATTAATTTCCGTCAAATTAAGAGTGTTAGAGGGCAAGTATTTCAATATTAAAAGATGATGTTGCTACAATCAGGTGCTTTTTATGGAAGGAGAGAAATGAACACACTTTCTTTGGAAAAGAAACTCCCTTATAAATCATTTTCTCTTATTTCTTATAAGCTCAACCTAACCATTGTTGCTGCTTGTAGATGTTTGTTTTGTTTTCATGTTTGCTACTATCAAGTGATTATTATGGAAGGAGCGATGTAAACATCCTTTCTATGAAAAAGTAACTCCCTAGAAGATTATGAATCTCGTTTTTTTGAATTTCGTATAAGCTCAACTTAACCAATGTTGTTGCTTGTAGGTGTTTGTTTTGTTTTCATATTTGCTAGGTTTGGAAACTAAACCTCGATTTGAGTCTTTGGAAGAATCATCCTCTAAACAAGCCGTTGAAGCTGACCTCTTCCCTCTTGCAAAGATGGAAAAATAACTCCTAACAGGTTTGCCATATATGGACATGACCTTCAAAATTTTGGTCCTTGGGACCTTTTTTGACACTTCAAAGATTTCATAAGAAAAGGAAAATATTGTCGGTAAAAAAACTCTACGCTTTAGAGAACATGTTACCTTCTTTTGTTTTAAATCACATCTCTGGTGTTGTGTTTTTGTGTTGCAGGCTACCTATAAAGATAATTTTTTGATGATATTGCCCACTTATATATTAGATGAATGCAAGCTTTATCTTTTTTTGGAAAAAAATTAAGTATATATTTTTGTTGCATGATCAGAGGATATCCAATGTGATTAGGATATCTATATCCGTGAATAGCACTATCCTAGTTTCAATATCAGTGTCATGAATCATGGAAATCATAAAAAAATGAACAAATCATGTGAATTGGATCCATATGAATTATGGATTCCTGCCCCCATAAATCTAAGTTTGGATAACATGGAAGAAATATATGTGTATCATTGACTTACAGGTCAGGTGTGCAATTGTAATTGGCATATTTTGGAGGATCAATTATGCAAATTTCATTTAAATAATTAATACATTTTATTTATTTAGATTAAGATTTGATAATGAATTGATCCATTGAATTGAATTCGAGTCAGAGTTGGAACCTGGCCACATGAGAGAGTGAACAATAACCATAAAATCTTGATGACTCCCAACTCCTGGTCTTCCATCTTCTTTTTTCCCTCTATCTCTCCTGACCATGCTTTGTACAAGGCATGTAGGACTTCATGTGATGGCGTTCATGGTGATGAGCATGGAGAAGATCTCTTAGAGATATATTGGGTGTGCGGTGATAATAAGAAGTAAGGCATCTTAATGGCATGGGAGATATGCATCTTTTAGTCGTGCCCACGCTTGCAACTTGTGTTGGATCAAACCTATAATAGGAGGACTCTTCTGTTGGATGGCCTTGCTCCTTCAAAGGTACAATCCCTTATCTCTTATGGTATAGAGAATGAAATAGAAAAATTCTTTGATGATTCAAAAGTTTTGTTGTTGTCTGCTTATCAGACAAGTATATTAATGAATTAGTTCATTTTGTTTTGACAAATATCATTATAAGTGAGGTGCGATCTCGATCAAATTGGTAATTTTTCTCATTACAAAGTAGATATTGCAAGGTTGAACATTAGTAAAAGCACAATGAAAACAAATTCATAAGTAAGTAGAAAAGTTTAACCTTAAAGTGACTAAGAAAAAAAAGAACATATATGCATTGATGACCAAGATGTCATCGAAATCAGTTTAATATCAGATCGAATTCCAGGACGTGTTATGTATACATTCGAGAAATCACCGCAAATATATCATGGAAAATATGGATTAATACAAGAACAAAAGTGTGAACGTACAGATAGATATAATCTCAACACTATATGTGTGTCATAAAGTGACAATAATGTAGTGATCATCAATTTGTGAGAGAAATAGGATTCCATCGCTAGTAAGGAAAAGGCTTATGGATAAAATTCGAGATTATGTAATGACAACGATAAAAAGGACAAATATAATAATAGTAAGATTTCAACATTAACAACAAAAATATTTTATAAAATTGTTATTATTTTGTAAAACATTTGTAAAATATTTGAAAATAAAAATGTTTATAAAATATTTTGAAAAAAGAATTTGTAAAATATTTTTGTAAATTACATGTAAAAGGTGTAGAAAATATTTTGTAAAATTTTTACAAAATCTTTTTAAATATTTGCAAAATTATTTGTATAACTATTTTGTAAACCTTGTTTTGTAAAATTAATTTCTAAAGTATGTTTTTGTATGTAAATTGTATTGTAAATTTTTATATCGAACTTCTTGTAAAATCCTTGTATATAAATGCTTAATTTTTTAAATTGTGTAGTAGAAGTCTTTTATAAAATCCATAAGTATTGAAAACTTGTAAATAAAATTCTTATATAAAATACATAATTTTTTAAACAAATAAAAAATTATTTTGTAAATAAAATCTTGCATAAAACATGTATAATTATTGTATATATATTTGTGTAAAAGCCATTGTAGATATGTACATAATCCTTATGAATACTTGTAATTATTTCTTTTAAAAATATCTAAAAATTGAAAAGTTTTAAAAGTTATAAAATTTTGCAAAATTATTGAAAAAAGCACATAAAAAGTTTAAACCAGAAAATACACTTTAGCAAAACATTATTGCATTTGCATTCACATTTTTCAGAATGATTTTGACAATTGAACTAGTCTAGAATAAAATCTAAAGAATGGAGCTTGGTTAATGCCTTAATCTACTTATTTTCACAGGAACCTTATAGGAACTGTAATTGAGACTTTTTAGCTCGACGTGACTTAATCCTATGGGTCCATAAGATTGTGTTCACATGTCATTTTGATTGGTCTAAGTAGGATATTTTATGTGGCACACACGACCTTTTTAGATAATGACTTAACTTGGACAAGCACTCAGCATGTATCTCAACTCACACGAGGAGGCAAAGGGTAGAATTCTATAAGCTTGAAAAGCACAAAGTTGTGTTGTCTTCGATGAGGTAGTTTTAGCCTCCACAGAGGTAAGTGTTCCCCCAACCTAGTCTAGTGGTGCAGATGTCTAAAGACATGTGTTGTGGGTTGAAATAAAGCATCAAATGAGGAATAGTCTGGTAGCTTAAGAAGAAAAACTCCTTATGTAAATGTTGCATTTTGTATGTCTGTATTGGAAAGATATACTGAATAAAGTCTCCAAAAAAGTTAAATGGGTAAAAAAGTAAGTAAATAAATAAATAGTTTCCCGTCGGAGCAAAGTATCAATAAGCAAGGTATATATTTCATAGTCAAAGTTTGATAGGAATCCTGTAGCTGGAGTCTTGTCTATACTGGCCAAGCACCAAGGGAGATGTAACTACATTGGTCACACTCCATTCTCTTCTTTACCCCTCTTATTGGAGCTAGTTGAACTTGAACTTAGAAGAAAATACCTCGCTCCTCGAGGAAGAGTAGCTAGACAGGGGGAATTAGAGTAACCTTATTAGAGAAGTTGAGTTCTTCGCCATGTTCAGATGCGGAGAGCTACATTTCACACTTACTGTACCATTAAATTCATGGTCATAAGGGTTTGCATATGAAGGACTTGTTATGAGCTGATAGTTGAGGTGAACTAAATAAAGAATTGTGGAACTTGGGGGATGTTGAGTCTTAAATCCTATTTCCAATAAGGTTTTGCCAAACTAATAATACAAAGGTCTGATCGAGCTTCATACTTTGATTTTATGAAGAATGATCTAAAAATAAAAATTGTTATAAGTTCCTTTTTTTCTTCTTTTTAGTCATTTATTCTCCTAATAAGTGTTTGCCAAGGGACCAACAAAGGTAAAATACAGGGGGGTTGATGAATCGACGATCCATCATCTTTATTCTTTCATTTTAGCTTAAAATCCCTTATAAAATACATATAAATATCACTAATTCTTATCCCTTAACAAACTAACAACATTTGTTAATATGGTACTATTACCATTTTTAACCCAAATTACAAGAATAAAGAAGGAAAGAAAAGAAGGACGCATATATGTATAATAGATACAGATTGATCTTGAACCCAAGAGTAGGTTAAGTATTGACCTAATCAACAAAGAAAAAGTAGAGGGAGATAGGATCCTTAACTTATAAAAATTCTGAAAAACCAAGTTAACATTGTATATATTCAACACTTATTATGCACATATTTTGTACTATTTTATCATTAAATCAACCTCAAATAAAAATATTTTCTTCTTGAAACTCGTATATAAAAATATTCTTTAAATACTAAAATAATTGCTAAAATAAATCATGTACAGAATAAAAGGTACAATACCTAGAAAAAGTCATAAAATAAGAATTCAAAGTTCATTATCTTCTCCATATCAACTCAAAATGAATAAACTCACTTTCATTATGTTTAAAATAAAATAATATTGCAAATGCAAGTAGTTTCATAAAAAGTTTGGAGTTAAGACGTAAAAATCAGCTTTCCGAGGTTTTATACATGTACAACTATATCTATTAATTTTATTTATTTTATTTTTTGTATTTTTGCACATATTGTTATTTTAATGTTTTGTAAATATTTTATATTCTTACTCTTTTAAAATATAAATAACAATAAGAAAATCCAAAAATAAATTTTAAAAATGAATGTATTTATTTTATAAGTAAACAATACTTGTCTTGTAGATTACCCTATTTATTTATCATTGTAAATACTTTTGAAAAAATAAACCAAAATGTATTTATATATCTTAAAATATGTTGTAAATAAATAAAATATAAAATAATAAATATATACATATACAAATGTTCTATAAAAATATTTATACCCTTTATATAGAAAAAATGTACATATATTGTAAATATAATTAATTAATTGTACCATTAAATTAATTCATAAAAATTATATAAAATATATTTACATCTCTTTAAATTTTTCTTTAAATTAATAAAATATGAAATAACATGTATATTTGTAAAATTCAATAATTAAAATGTGTGTACTTTGTACATTTGTGTTTTGTACACATAAATACATGTATGTTAATTATTTAACTATTTAAACTAACTTATTTAGATATTAAAAATCATCATAAAATAAAGAATGAAATTATAAGCATTTTAAATTTAAATTCATTCTATATTCGGTTTCATGCTTATTTTATATTTATTTTAACTATTTTGTCTTTTAGTGCATGAATTTATTTGGCATAGCACCATGGCTGAGTGATGAACCACATTTTCACCTCTTTAATAATAGAGAATTGTTGTAGTACACGAGGTGAAAATGGATCACTTAGAAACCACACATCTGAATATATGGAGCACTTAACTTGATAAGTGTACCAAGGTTGAACACATGGGCATGAACTATCCTCTTGATTAATCAGATAATAATATTTGGACTAAGCGATTGCAAATGCAATCTAGGTCAACCATGCAATACAAGAAAAATGCAAAGATGATGCATTCCACGGAGTGAATGAAAAGGATGCAAATTTTGTTTGAAATTTTATGCAGGTTAAAATAAATCGGGATGCAACAGAAGCTACAAAATGATCTGAGATGTAAACCCGAAATGCTACAAAATGATCTAAGATGTAAACCTAGACTAATACACAGGTAAGCCGCTTAAACTAATCAGATAAGTGAGCAAGAAATTGAGATCCATATTCATTAGCAATTAGGGCATCGAAATTTATTCTATGTGACGAAAATGGCATTTAAATGATCAATGAAATGACACATTATGCATAGAATAAAATAGTATTAATTATAATGTCAAATCAGAAAATAACCTTACTAGTAGATAGATAGATAATAAAACATGCTTCAAAATGAAATTAAATTAACTGAAATTGGAGTTCGGATGCTCAAGTAATAAGCATTTCAGTTTAGGAGCATAAATGCATAAAAACATAGAAAAAGATAAAGAAAACTTTGCAAACAGGCCCTTAGAGGGACATTTTTGCAATATTGAAATCCCGACAGGGCTCTTGTGCAATTTTTCTAGGAGCGCCACATGCCTCACGCACTTGAGTGGACCATTCTACTAATTGAAGACGCACGAGAGTCTGGCTGCAAAAAACTATCCACCTCACGTAAATCGCACAAGCGTGGAGGCTCGGGTGGAGGGTTGGACCGGTGCAGGTTTGGAGGCCATGTGGAGTCACTTATGTGCTTCACTATTGCTCTGACTCCACCGAGGTTGTAGGTTCTAAGCAGAGGCTGGGAGTCACGGCTTACCATTGGATCGAGAAGATCCGACTGTATATATATGTTGGGTTTTTTCTCCTCCTCTACTCTGAAGTGGCAGACCTGGTTGTTCTTTGACGACATCGTTGGAGCTCCTCTTGATTCCTGACTCCTCGTTGATGGTGGTATCACCTTCGTCAGTAGTAGGAAAAGGTCGTCAGAAGCTAGAGGACCAAAGGAAGGGTATGGTTCGGATGGTCGATGAATCCTTGCTAGAGAAAAAGCCTCTAGACCAAAGCACACAATAGACTCCGACCATTGAACGAGAAGCTTCCTGCATATATTAGAGAGCAAACCAACCCATGTGTGTGAATGTTGGAGGAGAGCGAGGGCTGTAAGCGGAGGGTATTAATAGGGGGAGACAGTGGTGCCCTAATTGGGTTCTCTTCCGTTGTGGGCGGAGGAGAATGCATGGGATGGATGAGATTATGGAAGAAGGAAGGTCGTAAATGAGCTTATGCACATGAATGAATGAGGTGCGACGAAGTTAAAGATGATCTCAATCGAAGGTGAGGGTGTTTGTTTGTATCTAATTAATCAAAGAAAACACTATGAAAAATAAAGGTTACTTACCTGGAAGATCGAAGAGCAACACGAGGAGAATCAAGGCTTGGGTTGAGAGCCTAAGGGCACTCCAGTCTTCACTGAACTCCCCCAGCCATTGGGAGCAGCTCGACAATCGGGTTAGGACCCTGACATGGTCATGTTGACCATGGGTCGACACCAGGAGGATTCGATCATGGTCGGGCTCGATCTATCTCCCTCTATCATGAGAGGGAAGAGGCCTAGGTGTAACTTCCATTCAAGGGTGGACCGTGCATCAACTGAAGGCGAAGAGGGTGGATTTGTAGATGGGTCTCGACGGTTACAATAGGTAATGGATGTGGTTTGTAACCATCATAGTTATCCATAGGGAGTAGAAGGTAGAGCATTAAGAGGTGTGCGATAGAGAGGGTCATAAAGTTAACACAAGGGGGTAGAAGCAAGGAGAGAGGTGAAGGATATCGGATAATCCTTAAGCGCATCACGGAAGTGTGAGCATCATATCGAATACGACAAAGAACAACTAGTCGAACTAGTTGTTCCATGCAGCAGAATTTAAAATTTTTTACATGATGCAACCACATGATCCGAGGACGATTCTCGGATCGTTTAATCTAAAACCACACCAAGTATATAGAAATACATCCTGTAGCGTGATTGATCGAGTCTCTACGAAAAGAGACCTCATGTCTCAAGTCCAATTTTCGGAGAAGATGCTTGCGAGCGCGGGGATGAGTCGCATGATCCTCGCAATCCAAGAAGTTGATCAAAGCACGGTGAACTCCTGATCTCGTCGCACGAGATCAAACACCTTCTTTGAGAGTGAAGAACTCCAAAGAAGATGGAGAACCGAGAGATGTCGAGGTGGCGGTGTGATGGCGAAGCGACGACGATGTTCCTCCTCTAGTGTTTGGTGGACGGCCACCAATAGAGGGGAGAGATGAGATGGTGTGTGGAATGAGAGAAGATGAGAGGCTTATTGTCTCTTGATCTTGTTGTCACCCTAGAGAGCATGGAGTACCTCTCTTTATATAGGGTTTTGGGATCCATGGATCACAATCCATGGGACACACAAAAATCAATCGATAAGATTGATTTGTGTTTAATCCAATGGTCCAAATTGTTGTTGGTAAAACCAACAATTAATAATTTAATTTAGATAAAATATATTTGATAAATCAAATACAATTCAATCCTAAATCAAATCAAACAAATAAGGAGATAATTAGCATGGAGATAATGTCTCCCCATAAAATAGGTGGGACGACCACCAATTCCATATAGGACTTGGTAGCCGTCCACCTATTTTCATGGTGGAGGCATTCTCATGCAATCTCATGAGATTGCATATCTCCATGAAAATCTCCATTATTGTTCCAACAACTTTTGTTGTGGATTATTCTGCAAAAATAATTCATAATTAATTTTGAGAATATTGCAATCTTACCATTGGAAATTTGCGAATCGCATTCACAACCCAAAAACAATAGATAATTTATATTTTCAATTAATTATACAATGTGAATCCTATTCACACCAATAATTATTTAACAAATATAAATCATAATAAGCTCTCTTTAATGCATTATAATCACATTTATAATATATTATGAATAATTGGATATTGCTTTCCACATTATTCCTATTCATAATAATTAAATCACATTTAATTATATTGGATCATCATTCACACACATATGTTAATGTGAATCAAATTCACATTACTCAAGATAATTTTATCATATTTAATTATCCATTTCTCAATGCTTAGATATAATTCAACAATGGAAATATTCTTGAACCCTTTCAAGAATAATGCGCTTTCTCCGCGGATACTTGGAGATAAGGATAGGGCGATTGTATTGTTCCACGTATAGTGACTTGGTTGTTGAGATCTTATCTCAAATCCAGATCTCACGGACCTCTCATAGATGCTTGATTAAATCAAGACCGTAAATCTAATCTTCTCATTGCATCTGAATCTCATTCAAATCAATGTCCAACACTTGGACTAAGATCAGATTACTTCTCTACTGAGAGGAGTCACTAAATCCAAACATGTTTCATCACTCCCTCGGAATGGAAGCGTCATGGTTATACAATCGTTTATGATCAAATCACCCTTAGGTATTCCTAACACATGTACATCCTGCATACTGGAAGACCTAAGATCAACCTGAAGATATTGATCAATTTTACACTGTCATCTTCAGAGTTTGATCACCAAGTTTCTCAATTTTGGTCATTGGGAATCGGTATCGATCATATGCTTTCCCAATGCATATATCATACCTTCAAATTCTTGCCATGCTTCCAAAGCACGATGACCATGCATGGAATTTGATCGATCCTAATACCTCATAAGTGAGCTCATGTATTCCGGTTCACAAGTGAACCTATATGATCCCTTTGAGAGATCGCATTACTCATATGCCCTTACAAGCACACCAGCTCGCCGGTGTATAGACCTTGGTTAGGTCATCAACTTATTGGTCTGCCAAATGTACACACTCGGACATATAGTAATACATCTGTCTCTGGTCAGAGGATGCGTGCCTATATTGTGACAACATTCAATATAGTACTTAGGTTATCTCGATCTCGTTAAGTCAACCCTTTGACCTAACTAATCTGACACCTTTGAATCACTATTCCCATGCAGAGGACCTGCATCAAGAGGTCGGTCAGATATCAGCCTTTATGAGAAAGGATTGCCATCTCCTACTCATGCTGGAGATCAACTCTTAATAATCATTTGACGGTGCTTGATGATTCCTCTATCTAACTCTTTAGATATTCATCCAAACACCAGCCTCTATGATTCAATTAATGAATCAACAGCTATATGATCATCAAAACAGCCACGGTACATAACCCCAGTTGTACAAAGGGACCTTATAGTGCATTCATTCATATAATTTCAGAAAGGGAGTGAAACAATCAATAACTTTTATTGATAAATCATATACATATTTGACGTATCTGATGATGTCGCTTTTAAATAGTTGTTTTTATCGTTCGGCTTAAATATTATGTGTCGTGCGTTGTAGGCGGCAATCGGAAACGATCAAGAAAATAACCACAATTATTATGTTCAAGTTTTACTCTCGTGGTTTTATGTTTATTTTACTTGGTCAAGTCCCAAGGTCGATCACAAGGAGGCAAAGGAACAACCTAGAGAGATGTCTATCAAAGTTTATGTTCGGGTTTCGAGGCGGTATTTTTTTTGGAATTTTTAATGTAATATGAATTTTTTATGGATTTTTAAATGCAAACAAAATGATTTTTCAATATTTAATTTTAATAAATATTAAACCTACTTATTTTCAAGAAATAAAATTATCTAAGATCTATCCCTATGTGATGAATCTCAGAAAAATCCTAAACCTCGAAAATGTGGGATCTAATACCTATTAAAAATCAAACACTGAAATATGCAAAATGATTTTTACAGAACAAAATATGCATGCAAATGCAAATCTTTTTGGGCACAATGTTCAACACAATTAACTCTACAATGTATGATTTTTCGGGGATTTTTAGAGCAATGGTTAATCAACTATGAATTTCAGAGCAAGAAATGGGTAAAATACGTAAATTTTCACAAAATAATTAATTATTAATTAACCATCAATCACAAAAATGCCCACAATATGTCTAAATGTAGAGAATGAATTAACAAACATCATGCTATTTTTGGATTAATAAACTAATTTAGAGAAGCGGTTCAGAACTGTGGAAAATACAGGGGTATAAATGCAATATGTAAATAACTAAATAATGCAGAGGAGGGTAATGTAATTACCAAATGCTTCGGGAGAGGATCTGCAAAATTCCCAAACGGTCACGTGCTAGGCACGTGACCTCTAGAGGCTGGGGCTGATGCGTGAATTGGGGATACTGTGGGGGGTTTGTTGCAAATAACCCCGCGGTCACGTGCGGGGCACGTGACCCGGGGGCTGATGTCAGGTGACGTCCCCCCGCCCTCACGCGCTCTGCGCGTGGCGGGGGTCTCGGGCCTGGGGCGCCCGGCCGAGCGGTGGGGCGGCGGCTGATGTGATGGCTGAAGGCGGAGCTCCGGGAGGCGGAGATGGAAGCTGGCGATTGTTGATAGAGGAGGAACTTGGTCGGTGGCCGCTGATTGCCTGGGGGTGATGAAGATGGCGGCGTAGGCGCAGCGTTGTCGGTGGAGATGAACGTTGGCGACGTAGTTGACGGGTGCTCGACGAAGATCAGAGCAGAAGTAGAAGCGGCAGAGAAGACCTCGCCGTAGGCTGCGACGACCCCTTGGAGTAGGGTCGGATCTCGCCGGAGATGATAACCACGGGCTGTCACCACCGGGTTTTGATTCTCTGTGCAGTCGGCGGATCGGGGGTCCTGTAGCAGCGGTGTTCTTTATATAGGAGATGGTTTTGGGCCGTCGATGGATGGTGCTGAAGGAGTTTGATTGGGGCTGAGATGAGGAGATCGGAGGGGCGGCGCGTGATTGGATTTGGTTAGAGATCGGAAACAGATTCGAGATGGCGGCCGCGAGATTCGCGGCGGCGGAGAACATGGGTCGGCGGTGAAATTAAAGGGCAAAGGGTGACGATGAGGAAGATGCACAGTGGCGGGGGATTTGACGAGGAAGGATATCGCGGGAGGAGGAGATAGAGAAATCGAAGCGGCGAGGTTACTGGCGGCGGAAGCGGGATTGATGCGGCGGCCGATTCGCGGCGGAAATTGGGGGCGGCGGAGTTTCCAATTGGGAAGGGAGGCCTGGAGAAGAAGCATAGTGGTCGTCCGATCGGCCGAGATCGGACGGCCGTTAGCATGCCATGTGGCGGAAGAGAGAGGGGAAGGGATGGCACGTGTGGAGCACGTGCCTGGGACGCACGTGCGACGCACGTGCTCCCATTTAAAAAATTTTTTTAATTTTTTTTATTTTTTTTATAAAATAAATATATAATGTAGCCAAAAAAGGCTGACACGTGGCGGCACTAGGTGCTGCCACGTGTCAGCACCGGAAAAATCGAAAACTAAATAACTTGTAAAATCAAAAAGAAATAGCAAATGGCCTCAGATTGAAAAAGTTTCTTTATGAAAATTGTTCGTCTCGATGAGATCTACAAATTTCATGAAGACATCAAAACCAAATTCAATCATTTGCACAAAGTGAATTTTTGGGATATCCCATGTACATAGAATACCATGATTTTTGGGTTTTATAAAATTTTATGACATTTTTAAGATTAGATAAAAATCCGAAAAATTACGGTAAAATCAAAGATAAATAAAGACACCTAATATATTTTTTTCGGATTTTTATTAATAGGTTAAATAAGGATATAAAATAATAGGTCAAAAACCGCTAAAATACACAATATACAAAAGAGGCCCAAAATCCAACTTTCACATATGAGCTCTTTCACTTGAACTTGGTCTTGTTTTGAAGGTAATTGAATGTACATTAGTTCAAAATGAGTAGGATTAAATCGGACATTGGATGAAGGAGATATGAGGGTTTTAGTCCAAAAATTCTGAAATTAGGGTTTGGGTTTTTGGTCCACTTATTTGGGTTAGTTATTTTTTTGTATTTTTCCTTTATTCTTGTTAGTGATATGTACACAATGGAGGTGGTTTTGTGTCATTCGGAGTTAGCATGAATGAGTCAAAAATCGGGGAAGTTAGGCTATTTACAAGTCATTTTTGGCTTGGATTTTTGGCTTCTTATTTTGTGCAGATTTTTGTGCTAAAATGCAATTCTTATAAAATCATGCACTAATGCTAATTATGCAGAATAGATGCAAATATGTTGTTGATTTTAAGGGATTTGAGCTTAGTAAATGAGATTTAGAGTGATGAATACTAGATTCATCAATATTACAATAACATTTATTGTAAGAATGGTTCGCCTCGGGCTCACATGGCTAACAATCTCCCACTAGCCCTCAGAACCATTCAGGAACAATCCGTAAACCCATACTCATTACGTGTTGGTCAAAAACCTTCTGTGTCAGAGGTTTGGTAAGAGGATCAGCAACGTTGTCGGCAGAGGCCACCTTGGTGATGATGATATCACCACGCTTTTGAATCTACCGAATGATGTGGTATTTTCTTTCCACATGCTTGCTCTTTTGATACATATGGGTTCCTTCGCTGGGCAATGGCTCCCGTGTTATCGTAGAGTAACGGGATGAGAGTATCAGAGGAAACTATGCCAAGCTCCAAGATGAACTTGCGCAATCACACCGCCTCCTTTGCAGCATCCGATGAGACAATGTATTCGGCTTCTGTTGTTGAATCTGTCGTAGTCTCCTTCTTCTTGCTTCTCCGGCTCACAGCACCACCGTTCAACAGGAATACAGACCCTGATGTCGACTTTCGATCATCAATATCCAACTAGACATCTAAATCTGTATATCCCAAGACTTGGAGATCACCACCTCCATATACCAAGATGCAATCTTGCGTCCGTCTTAGATATTTGAATATGTTCTTTACTGCATTCTATTATTTCTCTCCATAGCAGGATTGGTAATGACTTACCACTCCCACTGCATGGCAAATGTCTGGCCTAGTACACATCATGGCATACATTAAGCTTCCTACAGCTGATGCATAGGGGCATCCAGCCATGGCCTTCTTTTCCTCAACACTTTGAGGAGCCATCCCTTTAGACAGATGGATACCATGTCTTAGGGGGAGGAATCCTTTCTTGGAACTATCCATACGGAATCGTTCAAGAATTTTCTTAATGTATCCATGTTGTGATAATCCCAATATCCTCTTTTCTTGGTTTCTGAACAACTTCAGGCCAAAGATGTAAGAGGCTTCTCCAAGATCTTTCATCTCAAAGGTATGAGATAGCCAAATTTTCACACTGGTCATCATTCCTATATCATTCCCAATGATAAGGATATCATCTACATAAAGTACGATGAACACAATGGCGCTCTCACTAAGCTTCTTGTACACACAAGGTTCATCAGGATTCTGCACAAAATCATAACTCTTTATGGTTTCGTCAAATCTGATGTTCCAGCTATGAGAAGCTTGTTCGATCCCATAGATGGATTTCTTTAGCTTGCATACTTTTCCATCCTCAACTATGAAGCCCTATGGCTGCTCCATATAAATATCCTCCTCGAGGTATCCATTGAGGAAAGTTGTCTTAACATCCATCTGTCAGATGTCGTAGCCAAGAGATGCAGCTATAGCTAGCAGTGTCCTGATGGACTTAAGCATAGACACAGAGAGAACGTATCATCGTAGTCGATGCCTTCTCTCTGTGTGTAGCCCTTGGCTACAAGCCGTGCTTTGAAAGTCTCTACTTTCCCATCAGGTCCGCTTTTTCTCTTGAAGATCCATTTACACCCAATGGGTTTTACCCCTTTAGGTGGATCCTCTAGGGTCCATACACCATTCTTATGCATGGAGTCAATTTCTGACTTCATTGCTAGCATCCATCTATCCATGTCATGATCGTGAGTGCTTCATCAAATGAAGTAGGATCAATGTCAGTCTCACTTGACACATGGAATCCATGCCTTTCAGGTGGTGCAACCACCCTCAAACTCCTTCAAAGAGGTATGTGCAAGGTTCAGGAAAGCGGTATGCGTATGCGTTCGGTCAGGTCACTGAATAGCGATTAAGCGGTATGCGGGGGCATATGCGGGGTATATGCGGTTCTACGCGGTTTTCTAATTTTTTATTTAAAAATAAATAAATATATGCAAAAGTGACTACAACTGAACAAAAATTATGTATAATTGTGGTCCAACAGAAGTTCTAAGAAAATGACTTTCATATATAGCTCAAAACAGTCTCTATCAACAAATATTAATGCTTCAATAGAAAAGTTAGCAGACATAATAATTGACAACAATCACCAAAATATTTAAGTTTCCAAAAGAAAACTGAAACACAAATAGCATTAGTAGAGTACTAATTAAAATAGCATAAGAAAACAGAAATGTTCAGGCGATAATATTCTACATAAAAATATAAACAAAAACTTTAATATGCATATAAGGAGTTTATGTAAAAGGTGCTGTGCCATTGCCGCCGATCATTACCGGTAATGATCGGTGGGACTCTACCGATCATTACCGGTAATGATCGAGAATGATCGATAATGATCGGTGGCGCTTCTACCGATCATTGCCGGTAATGATCGAGAATGATCGGGATGCCTCTACCGAGAATGATCGACGTTGATCGATGATGATCGGGAATGATCAGGGAGCCTCCACCGATCACTACCGGAAATGATCGGGGATGCTCGGGAATGAAGGCAATGATCGAGGATGATCGGAAATGATCGGTGGGCCTCTACCGATCATTACCGGTAATGATCGAGGATGATGGATAATGGTCTGTGAGGCCTCTACCGATCATTGCCGGTAATGATCGAGAATGATCGGGGTGCCTCTACCGAACATTACCGGTAATGATCGGGGTGCCTCTACCGAACATTACCGGTAATGAATTGATCGGTATCATGAGTTCTCACAATATGTCTTAGGATCAATGTCATTAGATTAAAATAAAAGCAAATAGCAATTGTACAAGATGTGAGGCGGAAGATACATAATGAGATTTTAGAGTACCTGTGACAAAATAAGATACATAATGAGATTTTAGAGTACCTGTGAGGAGGCGGAAGAGACGGGAGGAGGCGGAGGAGTCCGGTGGAGGCGTTGGCGCTCGCGAGCCGAGTGCTGGTTAGGGGCGAAGGAGGCGGAGGAGTCCGGTGGAGGTGCTGGAGCTCGCGATTTGAGGTTGGTTAGGGGCGGAGGAGGCGGAGGAGACCGGTGGAGGTGCTGGCGCTCGCGAGAGTGGAGGAGACCGGTGGAGGCGCTGGCGGAGGAGACCGGTGTGAGATTAGGGCTCTCGAGAACGGAGGAGTCGGGAGGTCTGATCGAGCCCTAATCCCTTCCTAAAACGCGTAAAGCGGGTTTCGGATGAGGGAGTTACCCTTAATCGGACCTCCGAGATCCGACAAAGACCGAGCGGCCGAACAGACCGCATATGCGGCCGCATAGTCCGCATATGCGGTCCGCTCATGCGCTTGGGGCGCACAGTGGCCCGATTCACGTATGCGGCACGTCATTGGGCCCGCACGCGCATATGCGGCCGCATATGCGGCCGCTCAGGGCGCATTCGTGAACACTGGGTATGTGTTAGACTTGTGAGCCCTGGGCGAACCATTCTTACAATAAATGTTATTGTAATATTTATGTTTATAAATAAAAGTTATTGATGTTTCACTCCATTTCTGAAAACTATATGAATGAATGCACTATAAGGTCCCTCTGTACAATTAGGGCTATGTACCATGGCCAGCTTGATGATCATATAGCTGTTGATTCATTAAATGATTCATTTAGAGGCTGGTGTTTGGATGAATATCTAAGGAGTTAGATAGAGGACTCATCAAGCACCGTCAAATGATTGTCAAGTAAAGATCTCCAGCCTGAGTAGGAGATGGCAATCCTTTTCTCACATAGGTTGATATATGACCGACCTCTCGATGCAGGTCCTCTACATGGGAATAGTGATTTGGAGTTGTCAGGTTAGTTAAGTCAATGGGTTGGCTTAACGGGATCGAGATAACTTAAGTCCTATGTTGAATGCTGTCACAACATAGGCACGCATCCTCTGACCGGAGACAGATGTATTGCTATATATCTGAGTATGTACATTTGGCAGACCAATAGGTTGATGACCTAACCAAGGTCTATACACCGGCGAGCTGGTGTGCATATAAGGGTATATGAGAAATATGATCTCTCAAAGGGATCATACAGGTTCACTTGTGAACCGGAAGACATGAGCTCACTCATGAGGTATTAGGACCAATCAAATTACATGCATGGTCGCCGTGCTTTGGAAGCATGACATGAATTTGAAGGTATGATATATGCTTTGGGAAAGCATATGATCGATACCAAATCCCAATGACCAAGATTGAGAAACTTAATGATTAAACCCTGAAGAAGACAGTATAAAAATCATCTTGATCTTCGGGTTGATCATGGGTCTTCCAGTATGCAGGATGTACAGGTATTGGGAATACCTGAAGGGTGATGTGATCATAAACGATGTATATCCATGACGCTTCCATTCCGAGGGAGTGATAAAACAGGTCTGAATTTTAGTGACTCCTTCCAGTAGAGAAGCAATCTGATCTTAGTCCAAGTGTTGGACATTGGTCTGAATGAGATTCAGATTCAGTGAAGATTAGATTTGCGGTCTTGATTTAATCAAGCATCTATGGGAGGTTCGTTCGATCTGTATTTGAGATAATATCTCAATATCCAAGTCACTATACATGGAATAATACAATCGCCCTGTCCTTATCTCCAAGTATCTGCGGAGAAAGCACATTATTCATGAAAGGGTTCAAGAATAATTCTTTTGATGAAATATCCAAGCAAGGACTTGATGATTAAATGAGATTTAATTATCAATCTTAATATGAATATAATTCATATTGTGAAAATGATTATCTAAGATAATTAAATGGGATTTAATTATCAAGGATTAAGAGAATGTGGATAACACTATCCATGATATATGTGTATTATAAATATGATTTATAATATACTTGTATAAGAGAGAGAATCAATGTAAATAGCATTTGTTAATTAATAATGTGGATTGGATTCACATTTATTAATTAATTGGAAATGCAATTTACCAATTAGTTTGGGTTGTGAATATGATTCACATAATATTCAATGGCATGATTGAAATATTTACAAATTAAATGGGAATTAATTTGGTGAATATTTTTTTATTACTAAATTAATTAAGGAATAATAAGATAAATAAAAGAGAGCCAAATAACCACCATTAATAGGTGGTGTCACCCATGAATTGTTCATGGGTGACGCCCCCCAATTTTAGGGGAGGTTGGTTGACTCCATTTTATTTATCACATTATCTCTTAATTAGTTAATGATAAATTAAATTATGTTGATAATGTTGCAACATATTTTAATTTAAATTAATGTTGTTGGTTTTAACCAACAACAATCATGACCATTGATTTAGCATGGACCAAGCATAGCCATTGGATCCATGTGTCCCATGCATTGAGATCCATTGGATCCTAAACTAGTCTAAAAGGAGGGCTAGGGTAGCCCTTCCAAGATACATGATCATCTAGAGTTGAAGAACTCTACTCTGTCTCTCTCTCTCTCATTCTCGTGGGATCTCCCTAATATTCAAGTGGCCGTCCACTTTGTGTATTAGGAAGGAGATCATTTTTGCTACGCCTCGACGCTTGGATCTTCGTCAAAGGATTGCGGGAAGGACGCGACTCATCATCGTGCCCGCAAGCGCATTCTCCGTGGGTCGGACTTAAGATAGGAGGATCTCTACTTTGGGATCTCGCGATCACAACCACGTTTCAAGAGGTATTCCTTATACTTTGTGGTTTGATGAAACGATCTGAGAAGTGTTCTCGTGATCATGTGGTTTCATCTTTAAAGTTAAAAATTTTAATTTCCGCTGCATCTAGCATCTAGTACGATTAGTTGCTCCGATTGCATACGATGCGATCGACAAGCTTCCGTGATGCGCTTAAGGATTCAACAATATCCTTCAGTATGGGTGTTTCATCTTTATTTATCTCTTCAGTTTCTGGTTCAGGAAGCTCAGAATCCTCAGGGGACTCAATGAGTTCCTCTACTTCATTTCTGTCTTGAACTTTAAGGAAATCATCCTCCAGAAATTTCACATCTCTAGAGACAAAAACCTTTTGGGTATCAGGGTCATAGAGCTGGTATCCAATATCATATTTAACATACCAAATGAAGTAACACTCACGAGTGCGGGATTCTAGCTTACTTGCATCCATGTTCTTCGCGTGGACCAAGCAACCTCAAACCCTTAAGTGATTAACACTAGGTTTGTTTCCATACCATAGCTCGTGAGGAGTCTTGGTTACAAATTTTCTAGGAATCTTATTCATGATATATATTGCAATCTCTACTGCATATCTTCAGAAACTAAGAGGTAAATGTGCTTTGCTCATCATTTAACGGACCATGTGATGATCCTGGTGCGTCTTTCAGCAACACCATTAAGTTGGGGGGGTCTAGGGGGAGTGAGATTGGAGAAAATTCCATTCTCTTTAAGGTATTCCTTGAATTCATTTGAGTGGTACTCACCACCTCGGTCAGATCGAATCCGTTTAATCTTCCTATCGGTCTGGTTCTCAACCAAAGCCTTAAACTCTTTGAACTTTTCAAAGGTTTCAGATTTATGACGTAGTGGGAAGATAAACCCGTATCATGAATGATCATTAATAAACGTCAAATAATATCGATATCCATTTCAAGTCGTGGTACTGAAGGGACCACATACATCAGTATGCACTAGGTCAAGAATACCTTCGCATCTTGTAACCGTGTTACGGAAAGGCATCCTGGTCATTTTACCTCGAATGCAATGTTCACAGGTAGGTAAAGATTGAACCTGTAGAAAATATAAAGGTCCATCCTTTATTAATCTATTGATCCTATCAATAGATAAATGACCAAGCCTTTGATGCCAAATCATATTCGAATGATTTGCATTCTACCTTGATCTTTTAGGGTTCTTATCAGTGGTAGAAACATTCATGACATGTTCATCAATGCACAATTCATAGAGTCCACCAGAAGTCAAAACACCATCCGCAATAAATTTATCATATCGATTAATGACTTAACTTATTACAGAAAAGGAAGGAATATCCATTTCTAACAAGTTTAGATACAGATATCAAGTTCCTCCTGACTTCAAGTACATAAAGACATTCTTTAAGTAATAAGACTCTACCACTAGATAACGATAGTCGACAGGTGATAAACCAAAAAATTAAGCGGTCTTGTATTCCACACAAGGCGGGAACACAGTCGAAGTGTTGACCACTCAAAATCCGGATTTAATCAACAATGAACCCACAATCAAATATCAAACAATGACAAGCAAATGTGGAGTCAAATTTATTTTTAACTCTACATAAAAGATGTAATAGGTGCAAGTATGTAGAGAGTTCGAATATAGGGAGCAAACATGATAGATAAAGCTAAGTGCAAAATGTGATGTGATTGTAATCAATGTCTACCCTATGCAAATATTTTGTGGGTTTTTAATTTTTATTTTTTATTTGATTTTTGATTTTATATTTGTGTATTTTCTTTTTTTTAATAATAGAGTATATAGCTATATAAAGAATAGATGTATACAAGAGAGAGGAAATATATATAGGTAAAAATGCTCAAAAATTAGGGAATAAGATATTTTTGGTCTTTTTATATTTTTAAGATGTTTTTGTGATTTTTGAGAATTTTTCTAAATGTTTTTGATATTTTTAAATATTGAAATATAAGAAAACAGTGAGCAAAGGTTCTGGCCGAATTCAAAATGAGAATGAGAAATGTCAAACAGCCTCAAAAATTTTCCAAACTAATTTTAAAATAAAGGGAATAAAATGGGGAAAACACAGATTATATTTTTCTGAATTTTCTAGAATTTTGTAGATTTTTATGAAGTTTTTAGGGGTTTTCTAATTTTTAAGGTTTTTACTTTGAATTTTTTTGTGGTTTTTGGATTGACACTAATAGATGATAAAACACACAAAATATATTTTTTTTAGAATTTTTCAAGATGTTTTTATAATTTTTATGGGTTTTCTAATTCAAACAGTATGAAAAATGCATGTTTTTATTTTTAATAAATATGAAAATGCAGTAAAAATGCAATGCAAAAATATGGCATTAAACTGCAATGCAACAGGAGCCTATGATAATTTTTTGTTAATTTTTAGAGTTAAGGTGATGCATGAAATAAATGCAAACATCCAAGCAAAAATACCATATTGGCAAGGGCATAAATGTAATTACACAGAAGTTTAAGGGTCTGCTTGCAATTTTTCCAAAAATATATTACGTTAAATGCAATTTTCTGGACTCAAAATAAATACCCAAACCCGGAGGGGGTTCATTGCAAAATGTCCAACTCACGCGTACTGGGAACGTGACCTGGCAGGGGTATTTTTGCAATATTACAAAGTTCGGGGGCTCAGATGCAATTTCTCCAAAACATTACAACTTAATTAAAAAGTTCAAAGACTAAAGCGAAATAAACAAACCCTAGGGGGTTCCTTACAAAATACCCAGCCCCCTCACGCGCACGGGCACGTGAGGTGACGTGGATAAGACCTAAGTGCAAATATGAGAACTGCAGGGGTCTGGATGTAAATATTACAGAATTATTTAAATGACAAGTCAAAATTTATGGATTGAATATAAAATGCAAAAATAGCGAGGGTGTAGGTGCAAAATACCCACGCCTATAATCCTCATGCGCGATCGAACGGCGGAGGGTCGCTCACTTATCCACGTGGCGCGCGCAAAACGCGCGATGACGGTTCGACAATGATCGGCTGAGATCTGATCTGGAGAAGGAATCAACGGTCGTCGCGTGCCTCGATCAGACGGTGGTTGATCAATCTGGAGAGGGCCTCTGATCGGACGGTGGAGAGGCAACGAGGAAGAACGGGGAAGAACGCCAGCGAGGCGAACTTTTCCGACCTCGATCTCGGGCCTCCGGCGATGGCACGGGCTCAAAATTGGTCAGAAGGCTCCTGGGAGGTCGAAGAAGATGCTGGGGTGCTCAGGTGCGTCGGAGAAGCGTCGAGGCGCTGTCGCGGAGGCGGCGGAGCTCGTGGCTCCAGGTAGCTCCGGCGAACCTCACAAAATGTCCCCCAATGACGTTGACTGCTCGTTGACATGCAAAAAGGGGTGAGAGGGTCCAGGGCAAACTGCCCGGACCCCGAGAAGGTGAAATGGAGGTGGGAGGTGTACGGTGGAGCGCAGAGGAGCTCAGCCAGAGGTGCGCTCCGGCGAGGTGATCGTAGGGTGCGAGATATGGGTTGGCGATGAGATCTAAAGGTGCTAAATTAATCCTAGAATGGTAGAGAATAAGGAGTGCGAAGGAAAAGGGAAAGAGAGGCAAACCTTGAAGGTGGAGAACCTGAGGTGGGGAACCTCGACGCTGGAGATGGCGGAGGTGGTGGAGACCGCCTTGACGCTTGCTCGACCAATCTGAAGCGCGGAGATGGAAGCTGTCACCTTCCTTTCTCTCAAGGGCACGAAAATGGGAGCGAAGCGGGTGCTAAAGGGGTTCAAAACTGAGGTCGAAGATGGCGGGGTGCTTAAGTAGGAGGTGCTTGCGTCTTCTTCAAGCGAGGGCCACGCGCGCATCATGAGGGTTTTGCGTGATCTGAAGGCACGGCGTGGGAGAGTGATGATCAGGGAAGAAGTTCCAAGAAGGATTCGAGGCGAAAAAATGGAAGAATCGGGCGCCAAAATTTCTTGAAAACGGGCAAAATCAAGGGTGTCAGAAGGGGGCAGGTCTTGGTCAGGGAGTTGACCGGGGTCAACTCTAGACCGCGCCTGATTGGTCCACGTGGACCAACCAGAGAAATCCAGGCAGAAATTATTTAAAAATTGAAAATAAAATAGTAAATGATATTATTAAATTTAGGTCATTAAATAAAAAATATTTATTATTTTATGTAGTATTTTATTCTTATTTTTAATTATTTTTATGGAATATTTCTACAAGTTTACTTTTATACCCTTTATAGGTATAATATCTATATATTTTATTATTTGATTTTTATTTTCAAAATTTAATTTATTTATTTATGTTTATTATTTTATAAATTTATATAATACTTTTATACACTTAGAAATATTTTTATTTTATTTTTCTGATGTGTTTTGTACACAAAATAAAATAAAAGTATAGAATGTATAGGTATATCTATAGGTATAATACCTATGTATATGATATATACAAGTATTTTTCTTTGTATTTCTTTTGTATTTTTATTCCGATTTTAATGTACATATTTATTATAAGTAATATTTACAAAATTATAAAAATATAAAATTATAAAAATAATGAATAAATAATAAATTGAATATTTTAATGTGTACAAGTATACTACAAGGGTCCAAAACTCAACTTTCAAACGGTAACTCTGAAAAATATGAAACCACCTCCATTAAATAGATTATTCAATGCTATATGCAATTAAAGGTGAGTTTGATACATTTCGAGTTTCTATTTGCAAGATACAAGTCTGAGAAGTTGGAGTTTTGGAATCTTATTCAGACCATAACTTTTTATCTGTACATTATTTTTCAGTGAAATCAATTTTGTACTTTTATTTATTTAATTATCTGCAACTTTCATTTACAAAGTTTCTTTATTTGAGGAACGAAAAGTGGAACCAAAAATAGGTCCCAAAATGAATAAAAAGAATAGGTATTTGATGGTATTTTGACCCTTATCTCCCCCTATTTTATTCCTTGTCGACCTATTCATCAAGATGCCTAGGTCTCGGGGTTTCGGGTCATAAAATATTTACAGTATTTTATTCTTTTTCTTTTCTTTTCTTTATTCTATAATTTTAGCTTTAATTACAGCGTTTTATACACTATTTGAATGCACATGCGTGAATGCTAAGATGATGGATTTAAGAGTATTTACACGCATTTGCTAGGGTTTTTGATGCCAAAATGATAGAATAAAGATGATGAAATGTGGCTTCATCATCCCCCTATACTTTACCTTTGCTAGTCCCTAGCAAACACTTATGCAATAAGTGCAGAAAGAAAAAGAAAGAAAAGAAAAAGAAGAAAGTGGATTAAATTTGATTATCAAACTTGTCTTCACAAAATCAAAATTTGGAGCTTAAGTTAGACCTTTGAAATTTTAGTGCGGGCGGAACCTTAATGAGAACCAGATTTGAAATCCCATAGCCTCTGAGTACCCCAAAACTCTGCTCAAGTCTCCTCAATAGCCAGGTTAGAAATACTTCAACTCATACGCAAACCCTTATGACTTATGAATCTGACTCGTACAGTGTAAGTGATGGTGGCTCTCCCCAACTGAAATGACAAAGAGACTGACTTCTCCGATATGACAACCCAATGATTCCCCAATCCAACAACTCATCCCTCAAGGAGCAGGGTATTCCCTTCTAAGTTCAAGTGGCAACCAGCCCAAGAGGAGGGGTGAAGAGAAGAATGGACGGTAGCCGGTGTAGCTACCTTTCCTGGGATGCAAGACGAATGCAGTCAAGTCATCCAGCTGCAGGCTCACATGATTTGACTTTGAAGCTCAAGCTTGCTTATTTGACTTTACAACATATGTACACTCCAGCAGGCATTTTTATTTTTGTACATGCCTGTCCACTTTTTTGGAGTTTTTGCTTTTTGCGTTTTTTTAATACTATACACAACAGCATTTACATAGGAAGTTTTTCCTCTTGAGCCAGTAGACTATCCCTCTTTTGAAGCTTTATTGCAACCCATGATCTCCTATCCTCGAAACTAATCATTAATGGATGGGTTGGGGCGCACTTCCCTCCCTAGAGGAGGACAAATGTTTCCACCTGTGTGCGTCTCATACCGGCAAATCCAACCTCCTCACCACTTCAACTGAGTTGAGCCATGTGAAAGGTGCAAGTGTCCAAGTTAGGTCGTTATCAACAAGAGTCGTATGGGTGCTCCGAAATACTCTACTTAGGCAGTCAAGAATCCATTGGACCAAGTCCCGTGATCCTCAAAGAATTAAGTCAAATAGACCTGAAGTACCTCAACCCCAGTCCCTATAAGGTTCCTGTTAATTAGGTAGATTTAAGGTCCAACCAAGCTCCAATCTCCGAATTTTACTTAGACTTGTTCAACTATCAAACTCAATCCGAAAAATGCTCATGCTATGCAATGCCATGCAGAAAATATTTTTGTGATGCAATTTTCAAAGGTTTTGAACTTTGTATGGATTTTTGAAAAGATGATGATTATGATGCATATGCATTTTTTAGATTTTTCAAAAAGATTTTTCAAATGTTTTTGACTTCTTAGCTTTGCAAATGTTTTTGGGATTTTTGAAAACAAAAAGTTTTGACTAAAACTAGGTACAAATATTTACACGGGAGTGCTTCTTATATATACAAGAAGTGGTTTTTAAGAATTTACAGGTTAAGTGGTCAATTTTATATAATGGATTTTGGTGAGATGTATGTATTCCTCAAACTTTATTTGACACAGGTTTTTCAAATAGCTTTGAAAACTAGAGTCCAAAATAGTTTTTACAAACAATTTTTACAAATATGTACACACATTTGAAAATCATTTTTGCAAAGGTTTTCCAAGCAGTATATATAGATTTTTCAAATATTTTTGCAACCATTTTTCAAACCATTTGCAAATCATTTTTCAAACATTTTATTTCACACAAAGAAAATAAACTTTACAATCAAAATATTTTTACAAAGGTTGAAAACATGTACACAAGATTTTTCAAAATAGTTTTCAAAAGATCTTCCCAAAGATTTCCAAACCATTTTACAAATCACCTGATTTATTAATCGGTATATACAAAAGAATTTGAGGAGTAATTACATCTTTGTTTTATTAAGGTCTTTTAATGAATTTCAAAGAATGATTGTCCATAATTATGAAAAAATACGAAAGTATGAGTTATGGCTAAAGTATATACGTAGTGTATACGACCCCCCTATACTTAGCTTGAGCTATGTCCTCATAGATCGGAGAGAAAAGAGAAGACATAACTCGTACAGAGTATAGGCAAGCCTAAATAATAATTGAATAAGAGATGAATGAATAAACCAATGAGAAGTTGACCGTCCCCCCTATACTTAGGATCAAATAATCCTAAGTATAGCAGACTGTACTCAAAGCAGGGAGGGTCAAGGGTGGGAATGAACAGATCGTACTCATATTGTCTCCCCCTATACTTAGGGTCAGATATCCCTAAGTATAGACAAGAAGAGGAGACAATGGAGAGGATCAAAGAATAGAAGAACTCAGGGTGCACACCCCCCTATACTTAGGGTAAAGTATGTCCTAAGTATAGCAAAATCATAAGATGACGATGGAGTGTGAACCATAAAGAATGAGTGATCGATGTACAGATGAATATATATACAATGTCGGATCTCAGTGATAATCATGCATGAGATGCATAAGGTGTGAGTCAAAGAAACATCTCATACCAGAAGGATGGGGGCAACGTCAACGGTCGGTGGATCATGATCTAGATATGGTTTCAGGCACTGACTGTTGACTCTAAAGGTGGAAGATGATGATGGTTCGGATATATCAATGTTGCCATTATCATGCACCTTCCGGACCACATATGGTCCTTTCCATTTGCTTTGTAGTTTCCCTGGGAATAATTTCAACCTAGCATCAAATAAGCATACTTGTTGTTCTGGCTCAAATTGTTTGTGGCTGATCCGGAAATCGTGTCATTCTTTCACTTTCTCCTTATACTGTAGGCCACTTGAGAAGGTTGTATCTCTTAATTCTTCCAGGGCTGCCAACTCTGCTTTCCTCTGATCTACTACACTCTTGGGATCCAATAATAGCTCTGTAACTGCCCAAAGTGACTTATGCTTTATCTCCACTGGTAGATGGCACGGCTTGCCATAGACGAGACGAAAGGGGGATGTCCCTAATGGTTTCTTGAAAGACGTCCGGTAGGCCCACAAGACCGAGTCCAAAAGTTGTGACCAATCCTTTCGATATGGGCGGACTACCTTCTGTAGAATTGTCTTAATCTCCCTATTCGATACTTCAGCAGGACCATTAGTCTGAGGGTGATACGGTGTGGCAACACGATGGTCAATACTGAACTCGTTTGTAAGGGCCCTGACCTCGTCGTTGATAAAGTGAGACCCCCCATCTGAAATCAAGACTCTAGGCACCCCAGACCGTGAAATAATATTTTTCCTTAAGAAACGACATACGGTTTTAGCATCTGCGGCTCATGCAGGGATGGCCTCAACCCAACGACTCACATAATCCACAGCAAGCAGAATGTACTCGAATCCCTGACTTTTAGGAAATGGGCCCATGAAATCAATTCCCCATGCATCAAAAACCTCACAAAAGTGAATGGGCTGCATGGGCATCATGTCTCTCTGTCCGCAAGTACCCATCTTCTGACAGTCAGTACACCTTCTTACGAACTCATCAGAATCCTTGAAAAGGGTAGGCCACCAAAGGCCGGATTGGAGCATCTTCTGTGTTGTTCGTCTCCCAGAATGATGTCCTCCTGCCTCAAGCTTGTGACAGTAGGTGAGGACGCTATGCTGCTCATCTTGAGGAATGCACCGTCTCCAGATACGGTCCCCTCCCTCATGATAAAGGACGGGATCCTCCCAATGGTACGACTTGGCCTTCGCAAGGAAGGTCTCAAGCCGCTGTCTGGGCCAACTTTGTGGAATGGATTTGGCAACAAGGTAATTCACAATGTCGGCATACCATGGAAGAGAGGTGATAGCAAGGATAGCCTCATCTGGAAAAGTTTCAGTGATAGGTGCTATGGGCTCAGATTCCTCAAGGTTTTCTAAGCGGGAGAGGTGATCTTCCACAACATTCTTAACTCCGGGCTTATCCTTAATCTCAATATCAAATTCCTGAAGGAGAAGGATCCATCTGGTTAATCTGGCTTTGGCATCCTTCTTCGACATCAAGTACCGAATGGCAGTGTGGTCAGTAAAAATTGTCACTCTAGATTCAAGAATGTAAGATCTGTACTTATCCAAAGCAAAGACTACCGCTAGCATATTTTTTTCAGTCACTGTATAGTTCCTTTGAGCTGCATCCAAAGTCCGGCTAGCGTAGTGTATGGCATAGGGTAATCCATCCCTCCTCTATCAAAGCACAACCCCAATGGCATAATCTAAAGCATCCGTCATGATCTCAAATGGAAGAGACCAATCGGGTGGCTGAAGGACAGGACCGTCGACAACTAAATTCTTGAGAGTCTCGAAGGACTTAAGATACTTATCATCTACGAGGAACTCGGTGTCTTTAGTCAATAAGTCTGTAAGCGGTCGGGCAATTTGATTGAAGTTCTGGATGAACCGTCGGTAGAAACCGACATGCCCTAGAAAAGACCGCAACTGTCTCAAATTGGACGGTGGATTGAGTTTTCTAATGATATCCACCTTGGCCGGATCAACCTCCATTCCCCTGTTGGAGATGATGTGACCAAGGACCGTCCCCTGAGTCACCATAAAGTGACTCTTCTCTCAAGATAGTACAAGGTTTACCTCTATGCAGCGCTGAAGCACTCGGTCTAGGCAGTCAAGACAAGCATCAAACCCATCGCCATAGACCGAGAAATCATCCATGAAGACCTCTAAGCAGTCACCTATCATGTCCGAAAAGATGGACAACATGCACCTTTGGAATGTCGCAGGGGCGTTACATAGACCAAAGGGCATACGTCTGAAAGCATACGTCCCAAATGGACAGGTGAATGTTGTTTTATCCTGGTCTTCGGGTGCAATGGCCACTTGATTGTATCCGGAGTACCCATCAAGAAAACAGTAATGACTCTTCCCGGCTAGCCTCTCGATAATCTGATCAATAAATGGTAGCGGGAAATGATCCTTCTTGGTGGCCTCATTCAATCGTCTGTAGTCCACACATACCCTCCAAGAAGTGGGTACCCGGGTGGCTATCTCTTCCCCGGACTCATTCACAACTGTAGTGATACCCGTCTTTTTGGGTACCACATGTAAAGGACTAACCCACTTGGAGTCGGAGATGGGGTAGATAAAATCGGTGCTCCACCATTTAGATATCTCCTTCATTACTACATCTCGAAGATTCGGGTTCAGCCGTCGCTGGAACTCACGCGAAGGCTTAGCGTCCTCCTCGAGGTAGATATGGTGGGAGCACATGGCCGGACTTATCCCCTTGAGATCGACGACGTTCCATCATATTGCCTTACGGTTTCTTTCAAGAACCTTCATCAGACGAGATTCTTGTTCTCCAGTCAAATCTCCTGAGATAATGACAGGGTGCATTTCAGGCTCACCGCAAGGAATCTGTACTTGAGCGATTGCGGCAAAGGCTTTAATTCTGGCTCGGTGGGAGCTGGCAAATCTGGCTTCTGATATGTCTGTGTGAAAGCAACCAGGTCTGTATGTGAGAACTCTCGCCGTATGGGATCGTCTGGCGAAGGGAACGGTGCTGGTGTGGCTATTATCTGAGCTGGCTCGCTCTCCGTACTATCTGTCGGCTCATCTGGAAACAGACATGGCAAATATGTATCAAAATCCCTCCAATCAAAGACTGCCTCCGAGGGGTCTGAATCAGTACAATCATCAATGTCCTCATGCAGTACGCAACTGTCAACCTGTATGATGTCCTCTGCCAAGGGTGTGCTCTCCGAACTCTCGTATGCCGCAAAAGGTATGTACTCTGAATCTACAGACAAGGCGAGTGCTCGTGCTTCTGGTTCTTCCCAAACTGCTTCATCATCGGTCATCACAAAATCACACTCCTGGTGGACGTCTAACTCGGCATCTGTCATCTTCCCTGTATCACTGTTCTGCTCTGAGCAGGCTGAATCTCGTGCTTTGATCTCGTCGATCGTCTCTATTTGTATACTCTCACCCTCTATGCAAAAGTACACCTTCCCACTATCATGGTCGGACATTGCCTTGGCTGTGGCCAAGAATGGGCATCCTAGTATGATGGGGGCATCAGTCACCGACTCAGGGATCTCCATGTCCAATACTACTAAGTCCACGAGGAATTTCAGACCCTAAATGGTAACGACCACGTCTCTCAACAACCCTTTCAGCCTCTTAATCGATCGATCAGCAAACTGAAGGACTATCCTGCTCCGAAGAAGAGGGCAAAACTCGAATCGGTCGAGTAAGGCTGTCGGAAGGAGGTTGATAGAAGAGTCGCTGTCTAATAGAGTACGGTCGAATTGCTGCTCTCTAATCTGGCATCTGACATAAGGAGCTCCTGCATCTGGGCGTTTGGCTGGTAGCTGGTTCTGAATGGCACATCATGTGGCACGGGTGAGCACATGGATCTCTCCTCTATTGTTCCGCCTCTTCCTGCGCACAATGGCCTTCTCTCTCAGATTCTTTTGGAAGAGGGGGATGTGCTCAAGTGCCTCCTGTAGAGTCTGCTGGATCTGGAATCTGTCTATCATCTGTTGGCCGAACTCTAACTGCTGGGTCTTTTTGGGATTTTCTTTTTTATTCCCCTTAGTCAAGCAGAGTGCTTGAGGGAAGGGGATTGATGGGCCCTCCTCAGACAGAGGGTTAGGAGAGGGCTTCTGGGCCTGTGAAGAACCGACATCCATGCAATCATCATTCATCACACATGGACTTGGAATAGATGGAGAAGCCTTTCCTTTATTCATTTTTTTGTTCTTTTTCATTGAGTCCAGAGATACAGAAAATGGTAGCACAGAAGGTTGGAATACAGATTGATTCAAAATGGGGGCATCAGCACCACCCAAAACATTCTTTGTTGCGGCCTTAGTTCTGCCGTCTGGTTTATCATCCAAAATGGTGGCTTCAGCACCACCGTCTGCATCGGGTATTAAGACGGCCTTAGTACCGTTGTCTGGAAGGTCATCCTTGGTGGCATCAGCACCACCGTCATCATCCTCATTATTGTTAGCGGCATCAGCACCGCTCTTCTCCTCATCTGGGGCTCTAGAATCTCCATGGTGTTGTTCCTCAGATGAGTCGCTGCCGGCTGGTTCCTACCGCTCCTAAGTGACACAAAGTGAGTATCAAAGATAGAAGGCATGTTATTCATAAATGCACTAGGAGTGGTATCCTTGGTACGCTGTACCTTCTCAGACATCCTTTTCAAACTATTCGGGTTGGGTTCGCTCTGTGCGGGTATGGCGGCTTTGCCTTTCATGATATCCCTCATTTCTTGCCGGAACTCGTCCATTTCTCGCCGAAATGATGCTTGCTGGTCAGAAAGCAGTCGGGCGAGATCGTCAAGTGTTGGGTTCTCCAAGCTAGGGGTGGAAGAATCGGAGGTGTTCCCTTGCAGGAACTGCGGTGGCAGGTGGGATTGAGAGTACTGCTGCTGGTAGTGAGATGTATGCTGGAGGCGTTGCTGCTGAAAAGGCTGTTGTTGCGGCTTCCATTGCTGCTCCTGATAGGTGTGACGAGGATTCTGTTGATATTGTTGCTGCTGTTGTTGGGAGTATTGGGGCTGCTGGTGTTGGCCACTATGATTGCCCTGAGCCGGAGGCTGCTGTTGGGATGAGGTACCTCCATTCGACCAACGAAATCCGGGGTGATCACGGTGAATCTCGGGTTGCTGGGGGTACCGGTCGTACCATACCCCGTTGACTTCCATCAACGGCTCCTGCTCAAAGGGTAAAGGTGGTAGTGCTGCCAATGGCTGATCCGGTTGATAAACCACAATATGAGTGTCCTGAGATGGTGGTTGCTGTGAATAATGCGGCAACTGCTGTACCGGCACCTCCTGAACATGGTGAACTTGGCGGTATGCGGGAGGTGGTGGGGTAGAATGGCTACCTCTGGATTCAGCCAGTGACATGGGAGGCTGATGTGAAAATGATTGTGCCTCCTGAATACTCAAGATGTGAGTCTTCATGTCACTCATGGTCTTTGCTAACTGGTCCATTTGTGCCATACCTTGTCCCTGCTTCTTCTCGAGGATCTCCATGCGGTCCAACTTCTCACTGATGATACCCATATCGGCTGCGGTGGATTCGGCTTGAGCTGCGGCTACCGACGGGATGTTGGGACCGGCATCAATGCGGGCTATCCGCTGGTATGATCCTGCTCCTTGGGGAGGTTTTTGTTGTGTGTAGACACGCGCTTGGGCCATGACTGTAGAGTTTTTTGCCATTCCTTCATAAATGGCCCAAACGTCATCTTCACCCTTTGAGAAGTATGATCCTCCACAAGAGGCATTAACAAGCCCCTGCAGCTCTGATGTCAGCCCACAAAAGAAACTTTGAACCAAGTTGGGCATTGATATGTCATGATGCGGACACCGGTCAATGAGCTCTCTAAAGCGATCCCAGGCTTCATGGAATTGTTCATTTGGGATCATGGTGAAGTTACTGATAATAGCTCTTGCTGCATTTGTCCGGCCGAGTGGGTAATACTTATTTATGTATGCGGTCCGGAGCTGTTCCCACGTGTCGATGTACCTCCCCAAGTGTTTGAGCCAATAGGCGGCTCTATCAACCAAGGAGAATGGGAAGGCAATCATTTTAATTGTGTCCTCAGTCACAAATCTATCATGGATTGTGCTGCATATCACCTCGAATTCTTGCAGATGGAGATGAGGTTCTTCGCTGGGGAGCCCATGAAATTAAGGCAGTAACTGGATAGCGGGCGGGCGAAGCTCGAAGTCTCCATAGATGGGAGGGATTCGGATCCACCGGTGAGTGAGGGTTGCAGCTGGGTTGTGCAACTGCCTCATGGTTGTTTGTGGTGGTCTTTCCTGGTTCGGTCCTCCTCCTCATGCGGTTGCATCAGGAATCTCTCCACCGCCTTCAGATCTGTCTTCTTTGTCTGATCGCATCTGCTCCATTTCTCTCAAGATGTTTCCCATGAAGGCTCCTTGGTCCCTTATATGTTGTTGCATTGTTTCTAGGGATGCCATAAGGGAGTTGTTGATTGCGGCTTGATCATATGCGAAAGGATGTTCGCCCTGCTCATGTCTGTCTCCTTCACTGTTGGCCATGGGTTCTTCTTGATTTTCTGCAAAGGCAAATGTACCCATTTCAGGCGTGTCCAATTGAATATCTTCTGTGGTCTCTAGATTTATTGGAGAAGGGTGGTCGAGGGGGAACAGGGTGGTTGAGAACTCAGGTTCGGAGAGTGGGTTTGAACTCTCCAGAACCCTCCTAGATGAGTGGGATGGAGTGCTTGATAGCGGTGCCACCAGGTGTGGCCTAAGGGATTGAAGAGTCGCTAAATACGATGATTAATTCGTGTTCGTTGTGGTACGTGTACTTAGCGATTCAGTCAGAACCGAGAGAAGATCTCCGTGAAGAGTGTCTCGGTTTAATTTTTATCCTGGGCAAGTCCGGGGTCGAACACAGGGAGGCAAAGGAACAACTTGGGTTAATTCGAAAATTTAGATCTTGATTTCCAAATGTGGATTTTTTTTATATTTTTTAATGCAACAAGATGCACAATGCAAGTGAATTAAGATAATAAGAAAACATACAACTTAGCCAAATTAAATTTAATGAGAAATTAATTCAATTTAGCCAAATTATATTTTTTCTAGAATCCTAATCCAGTGATGAACACAAAAAACATTTTTTGTATTTTTCGGAACTAAAATGCAACAAATAAAAATGCACACTTTTTAAGGGTTTTTTTCACAATTTATCACACAAACAGTAAGCAAAAATCAAGAAAAATTTACTGGGATATAAACATGATGCAAGGAAGCTACAATATTATTTTTGGAATTTTTTTGATAAATTATGAAGTTTTTATGGATTTTTTAGTGAAATCAGAGTGACTATGAGTAAATAATTCCTAATTAATCCACAATGTCAAATTTTCGATTGCGAATTATCCTAAAAAATTAAAAATGTCATATAGAATCCAGAAGACTTGAAATTTTGCAAAAAAGATGTACGTGAATTTAATTAAAAATTAAATACTAAAAACACTCTACAATTTATTTTAGGCACAAGATAACTCCATTTTGGTTGAAATTTGGAAATTTGGACAGTATCTCAATCATATATCAAAGCATCATATCTAATTTTTGTGGAATTTTTGGAACAACCATGTGGCAGATATCAATTTAATAGCACAGAATGGGTAAAATATGCAATATTTTCAGTTAAACAATTTTAGTTAATTCACA
The DNA here is from genome assembly GCA_037367405.1 of Ottelia alismoides. Lineage (NCBI taxonomy): Eukaryota > Viridiplantae > Streptophyta > Magnoliopsida > Alismatales > Hydrocharitaceae > Ottelia > Ottelia alismoides. Next base: position 112,745 of record JAZKJV010001234.1, read on the forward strand.
ATATCTCACAAAAATACAAAGAAATTTCCAGATGGTAGACAATTAATTGCTCAACATTATGCCTTTTTTCATTTAAATAAATGATGCGAAAATAAAGTCCAAATTAATCCATAAAGACAGGGGTCTATGTACAATTTCAGGAAAGAAACTCACAAGCAAACTATATACAGGGACCAAACAGTAATTACAAAAACTTGAGAAATAAAAGATGCATCTTTTACAAATAAAAAAGGAAAAGAGGACCTTCTTCTTCCTTTCGCAGGTGGAAGAACCCAAATGAGGGTCGGCGGCAGGCTGAGGCGGAGGAGGGGCGACTCGCGCGCGGCCGCGCGGTGCCGCCTGGCGCGGCGGAGGGCTGGTCGCGAGGGCGGCGCGCGATGGCGGCGCGGCCACCCGCGGAGGAGGGCTGGTGGCTGAGCGGTGATCTTGGAGGAGATGGCGGCGGCCTGGAGCTCGCAGCCACTGCTTTAGGCGGGAGGATGGCGGTGGCGCGGCCTGCTGTTGGCGACGTGGCCGTGAGGGGAGGCCGCGGCCGGCTGGAGCGGAGGCCGGTGGCGGCGTTCTGCTGGTCGCGCCAGCGATGGGAACTCCCCACCGCTGCTGTGCGGTTTTTTTGTTTTTTTTATTTTTTATGCTGTACTTAAAAAAAGGCTTTTTTTATTTTAATTTTTATATATATTTTTTAATTTTGTTAAAACAGGAAATGAACAAGATGAGAAGGAAAAGAAAATGTGATGGTGGTGGAGATGATTAACTAAGGGAGTTATATGGGTAATGATATGATGCGGTAGAAAATGCAACACTAAAAAAATTTGACAAGATGAAAATAAAAATTACCTATGATGGACGGTCGCCTATGGTATGCTCACGAGAGCACGGTCTTCACTCAAATCGCCGGCGAGCAATGAGCTCGAGCAGCGCGCGGTTGCGGCTGCGATGTTGGCCAAAAATCCAACGGATCTCACCGGAGAGAGGGTTGTCGTCGCTCGACCACGGTTGCATCGCTGTCACCGATTCAACTCTGGGAACTAGGCTCTCCTCACATAAAGATGGATCAAAGGCAAATTGAGGAGGATGGGATGTATATATAGATGATGAAATGAGAGGTTATTAAAATGGTGGGAGGTTATTTTATTAATGGAGTTGAACGGGAAGTTTAAAAAATGGTGGGGTTGAACGGAGGTTGGTGGTAGGAAGAGTTGAATGGTGGTTATTGTAGAGAATGTATAATAAATAAATAAATGAAATGAAGTAGGCTACTTTAATTACAATAGAATAAAAGAGAAGAAAATAAATAGTGGAGAATTTACAAGGGAATACATACAACATGTACAATTTTTTTGTTTACTTTTCTAATTTGTATTTTTTTGTCTTTATAATAAGAGATATTTACAATAGAAAAATACTATAAAATAATATGGAGAAAGGCGGATGAGATCTGGAATGCAAACAAGATGATCATCAAACCCCCAATTCATCTACACAACTCTTGAGCTGATGACCATGAGAGTTCGGTCTGTTATCTTGTCTAATTTTATTAGGTGATCAGCCAATCTATCAGAGCGTTAGAGCGAGCTGTTAGGTATCCTACTTTCCTAGCCGACTGTCCCAATCCACGTCAAATCTTTCCCAGCCAGTATGAATTGCGGACCGTAACCCGGTTTTCCCCGCTAATTCAATGTGTTAAGGACATCGCGGTCCGCTTTACCGGTTACCGGAGAGATCCTCACTGGAGAACGACTAACCACGACCAGTAGTCAACCAAAATTTCAGATGTGGCTCTATCCTAGTGTCGAGTCACTCTCTTGCAGCAGATAAATCAAACAAGGAGGGGGTTACTCTCCCCAAGACAAAGTTTTTGGTGGGATGAGTTTTAAGGTCAAGTTTGCATTTGCAGTCCCAATTTTTATTGTTTTCACTTTTTATGTATTTTTCTGAGCAATCATCGTCTAACGAATTTTCCAATCTCCTTGTTATTTCAGAGTCCAATAAAACTGGGGGAGGAAAACGAAAAAGCCGATGCGCGGTCAAAATCTATGATGCATGCAGGGATAGAAATGCGTAACTTTTCGCCAGCACTCTGCATGCAAAGTGATCCGCGCATAATTTAAAGACAGTAAATAAAACTACCTAGATGCATGCACGAGAAAATCATCCTAAGATGAGCAACTTCTATTAACGTGAAGAACAAGTAGTTATGACAAAGAAGAGAGTCCGGAGTCCGGTCTAGGCTCACCCCTCCTCTTCTCGACACATCGAGTTCAGGAGTAGCGCTTAACAGGGTGGGCTCGCGGCACGTTGTTTCTAGTCCAAGTCAAATATCTTTTTCAATTGATTTTAAGCCAAGTCCAATTACGTTCTATAGGTACGGGCAAGATATTAGGGATTGGGCCTTAGCTTCTTAGTTCGTCACAGTCAACAAAAATTCATATATCTAGGGGCTAAATCCTCATAAAACAAATAGGAATAAAAACGATAAAGCCGTGAAAAACACAAAACCGCGGTGAGCCCCCAAGTGAACAAACACTTGGAAATTAGGCTTGAGTGTCCTGGAGAGTTCAAGCTATTACAAATAAAGTCTCTCTCTCACTTTGAATTACAAAATTTTTAAACTACAAAAATTCTCAAAGATGATGATCTTCTCAAGCCTCCAAGTCTCTCTGGTGCTAAGCAAGCCTTCACGTGGTTTCCCCTCGCTCGGCGGTACCTCGCACAAAATTCAACAAAAAGGGTGATTAGACCAATCAACAATAGAGTTCAATAAATGTACAAAAAGATAGGCAAATATCTACAATCAATCACAAAGAATGCTCTATACGTTGTTGCTCCCCGGCAACGGCGTCATTTGATAAACCCAAAAATTAAGCGGTCTTGTATTCCACACAAGGCGGGAACACAGTAGAAGTGTTGACCACTCAAAATACGGATTTAATCAACAATGAACCCACAATCAAATATTAAACAATGACAAGCAAATGTGGAGTCAAGTTTATTTTTAACTCTACATAAAAGATGTATAGGTGCAAGTATGTAGAAAGTTCGAACACAGGGAGCAAACAGGATAGATCAAGCTAAGTGCAAAATGTGATGTGATTGTGATCAATGTCTACCAGAGGCAAATATTTAATGGGTTTTTAATTTTTATTTTTTATTTGATTTTTGATTTTATATTTTTGTATTTTATTTTTCTTTAATAATAGAGTATATAGCTATATAAAGAATATATGTATACAAGAGAGAGAAAATATATATAGGTAAAAATGCTCAAAAATCAGGGAATAAGATATTTTTGGTCTTTTTATATTTTTAAGATGTTTTTGTGATTTTTGAGGATTTTTCTAAATGTTTTTGATATTTTTAAATATTGAAATATAAGAAAACAGTGAGCAAAGGTTCTGGCCGAATTCAAAATGAGAAATGTCAAACAGACTCAAAATTTTTCCAAACTAATTTTAAAATAAAGGGAATAAAATGGGGAAAACACAGCAACTGAGTTTATATTTTTCTGAATTTTCTAGAATTTTGTAGATTTTTATGAAGTTTTTAGGGGTTTTCTAATTTTTAAGGTTTTTACTTTGAATTTTTTGGTGGTTTTTGTAATAGATGATAAAACACACAAAATATAATTTTTTTGGAACTTTTCAAAACGTTTTTATAATTTTTATAGGTTTTCTAATTCAAACAGTATGAAAAATGCATGTTTTTATTTTTAATAAATATGAAAATGTAGTAAAAATGCAATGCAAAAATATGGCGTTAAACTACAATGCAACAGGAGCCTATGATAATTTTTTGGTAATTTTTAGAGTTAAGGTGATGCATGAAATAAATGCAAACATCCAAGCAAAAATACCATACTAACAAGGGCATAAATGTAATTACACAGAAGTTTAAGGGCATGCTTGCAATTTTTCCAAAAATATATAACATTAAATGCAATTTTCTGGACTCAAAATAAATACCCAAACCCAGATGGGGTTCATTGCAAAATGTCCAACTCACGCGCACTAGGTACGTGACCTGGCAGGGGTATTTTTGCAATATTACAAAGTTCCAGGGACTCAGATGTAATTTCTCCAAAACATTACGACCTAATTAAAAAGTTCATAGACTAAAGCGAAATAAACAAACCCCAGGGGGTCCTTGCAAAATACCCAGCCCCCTCACGCGCACGGGCACGTGAGGTGACGTGGATCGGACCTAAGTGCAAATATGAGAACTGCAGGGGTCTGGATGCAAATATTAGAGAAATATTTAAACGACAAGTCAAAGTTTATGGACTGGATATAAAATGCAAAAACAGCGAGGGTGTAGGTGCAAAATACCCACGCCTATATTCCTCGTGCGCGATCGAACGGCGGAGGGCCGCTGACTTATCCATGTGGCGCGCGCATAACGCGCGATGACGGTTCGGCGATGATCGGCGGAGATCTGATCTGGTGAAGGAATCAACGGTCATCGCGTGCCTCGATCGGACGGTGGCTGATCAATCTGGAGAGGGCCTCTGATCGGACGGTGGAGAGGTAAAAGAACGGGGAAGAACGTCGGCGAGGCGAACTTCACCGACCTCGATCTCGGGCCTCCGGCGATGGCACGGACTCAAAATCGGTCAGAAGGCTCCTGGGAGGTCGAAGAAGATGCTGAGGTGCTCAGGTGCGTCGGAGAAGCGTCGAGGCGATGTCGCGGAGGCGGTGGAGCTCGTGGCTCCAGGTAGCTCTGGCGAACCTCACAAAATGTCCCCCCAGTGACGTTGACTGCTCGTTGACCTGCAAAAGGGGTGAGAGGACGTCCAGGACAAACTGCCTGGACCCCAAGAAGGCGAAATGGAGGTGGGAGGTGCACGGTGGAGCGCGGAGGAGCTCAGCCAGAGGTGCGCTCCGGTGAGGTGATCGTAGGGTGCGAGATATGGGTTGGCGATGAGATCTAAAGGTGCTAAATTAATCCTAGGATGGTAGAGAATAAGGAGCGCGAAAGAAAAGGGAAAGAGAGGCAAACCTCGAAGGTGGAGAACCTGAGGTGGGGAACCTCGACATCGGAGATGGCGGAGGTGGTGGAGACCGCCTTGACGCTTGCTCGACCAATCTGAATCACGGAGATGGAAGCTGTCACCTTCCTTTCTCTCAAGGGCACGAAAATGGGAGCGAAGCGGGTGCTAAAGGGGTTCAGAAGGTGGCAAGTCTTGGTCAGGGAGTTGACCGGGGCCAACTCTAGACCGTGCCTGGTTGGTCCACGTGGACCAACCAGAGAAATCCATGTAGAAATTATTTAAAAATTCAAAATAAAATAGTAAATGACATTATTAAATTTAGGTCATTAAATAAAAAATATTTATTATTTTATGTAGTATTTTATTATGAATTTTAATTTGTTTTATGGAATATATTTTTACAAGTTTACTTTTATACCCTTTATAGGTATAATATCTATATATTTTATTATTTGATTTTTATTTTCAGAACTTAATTTATTTATTTATGTTTATTATTTTATAAATTTATATAATACTTTTATACACTTACAAATATTTTTATTTTATTTTTTTTTGATGTGTTTTGTACACTAAATAAAATAAAAGTATAGAATGTATAGGTATATCTATAGGTATAATACCTATGTATATGATATATACAAGTATTTTTATTTGTGTTTCTTTTGTATTTTTATTCCAATTTTAATGTACATATTTATTATAAGTAATATTTACAAAATTATAAAAATATAAAATTATAAAAATAATGAATAAATAATAAATTGAATATTTTAATCTATACAAGTATACTACAAGGGTCCAAAACTCAACTTTCAAACCGTAACTCCGAAAAATACGAAACCACCTCCATTAAATAGATCATTTAATGCTATATACAATTAAAGATGAGTTTAATACATTTCGAGTTTTTATTTGCAAGATACAGGTCTGAGAAGTTGGAGTTTTGAAATCTTATTCAGACCATAACTTTTTTATCTGTACATTATTTTTCAGTGAAATCAATTTTTTATTTTTATTTATTTAATTATCTACAACTTTCATTTACAAAGTTTCTTTATTTGTGGTACAAAAAGTGGAACCAAAAATAGGTCCTAAAATGAATAAAAAGAATATGTATTTGATGGTATTTTGACCCTTATCTCCCCCTATTTTATTCCTTGTCGACCTATTCATCAAGATGCCTAGGTATCGAGGTTTCGGGTCATAAAATATTTACAATATTTTATTATTTTTCTTTTCTTTTCTTTATTCTATAATTTTAGCTTTAATTACAGTGTTTTATACACTATTTGAATGCACATGCATGAATGCTAAGATGATGGATTTAAGGGTATTTACACGCATTTGCTAGGGTTTTTGATGCCAAAATGATAGAATAAAGATGATGAAATGTGGCTTCATCATCCCCCTATACTTTACCTTTGCTAGTCCCTAGCAAACACTTATGCAATAAGTGCAGAAAGAAAAAGAAAGAAAAGAAAAAGAAGAAAGTGGATTAAATTTGATTATCAAACTTGTCTTCACAAAATCAAAGTTTGGAGCTTAAGTTAGACCTTTGAAATTTTAGTGTGGGCGGAACCTTAATGAGAACCGAATTTGAAATCCCACAGCCTCTGAGTACCCCAAAACTCTGCTCAAGTCTCCTCAATAGCCAGGTCAGAAATACTTCAACTCATACGCAAACCCTTATGACTTATGAATCTGACTCGTACAGTTTAAGTGATGGTGGCTCTCCCCAACTGAAATGACAAAGAGACTGACTTCTCCAATATGGCAACCCAATGATTCCCCAATCCAACAACTCATCCCTCAAGGAGCAGGGTATTCCCTTCTAAGTTCAAGTGGCAACCAGCCCAAGAGGAGGGGGTGAAGAGAAGAATGGACGGTAGCTGGTGTAGCTACCTATCCTGGGATGCAAGACCAGTGTAGTCAAGTCATCCAGCTGCAGGCTCACATGATTTGACTTTGAAGCTCAAGCTTACTTATTTGACTTTACAACATATGTACACTCCGGCAGGCATTTTTATTTTTGTACAGGCTTGTCCACTTTTTGGAGTTTTTGCTTTTTGCATTTTTTTTTGAATACTATACACAGCAGCATTTACATAGGGAGTTTTTCCTCTTGAGCCAGTAGACTATCCCTCTTTTGAAGCTTTATTGCAACCCACGATCTCCTATCCTCGAAACTGATCATTACTGGACGAGTTGGGGCGCACTTCCCTCCCTAGAGGAGGACAAATGTTTCCACCTGTGTGCGTCTCATACCGGCAAATCCAACCTCCTCACCACTTCAACTGAGTTGAGCCATGTGAAAGGTGCAAGTGTCCAAGTTAGGTCCTTATCAACAAGGGTCGTGCGTGTGCTCTGAAATACTCTACTTAGGCAGTCAAGAATCCATTGGACCAAGTCCCGTGATCCTCAAAGAATTAAGTCAAATAGACCTGAAGTACCTCAACCCCAGTCCCTATAAGGTTCCTGTTAATTAGGTAGATTTAAGGTCCAACCAAGCTCCAATCTCCGAATTTTACTTAGACTTGTTCAACTATCAAACTCAATCCGAAAAATGCTCATGCTATGCAATGCGATGCAGAAAATATTTTTGTGATGCAATTTTCAAAGGTTTTGAACTTTGTTTGAGTTTTTGAAAAGATGATGATTATGATGCATATGTATTTTTTAGATTTTTCAAAAAGATTTTTCAAATGTCTTTTACTTTTTAGCTTTGCAAATGTTTTTGGGATTTTTGAAAACAAAAAGTTTTGGCTAAAAACTAGGTACAAATATTTACACGGGAGTGCTTCTTATATATACAAGAAGTGGTTTTTAAGAATTTACAGGGTAAGTGGTCAATTTTATATAATGGATTTTGGTGAGATGTATGTATTCCTCAAACTTTATTTGACACAGGTTTTTCAAATAGCTTTGAAAACTAGAGTCCAAAATAGTTTTTACAAACAATTTTTACAAATATGTACACACATTTGAAAATCATTTTTGCAAAGGTTTTCCAAGCAGTATATATAGATTTTTCAAATATTTTTGCAACCATTTTTCAAACCATTTGCAAATCATTTTTCAAATATTTTATTTCACACAAAGAAAATAAACTTTACAATCAAAATATTTTACAAAGTTTGAAAACATGTACACAAGGTTTTTCAAAATTGTTTTCAAAAGATTTTCCCAAAGATTTCCAAACCATTTTACAAATCACCTGATTTATTAATCAGTATATGCAAAAGAATTTGAGGAGTAATTACATCTTTGTTTTATTAAGGTCTTTTAATGAATTTCAAAGAATGATTATCCATAATTATTAAAAAAATACGAAAGTATGAGTTATGGCTAAAGTATATACGCAGTGTATACGACCCCCTATACTTAGCTTGAGCTATGTCCTCATAGATCGGAGAGAAAAGAGAAGACATAACTCGTACAGAGTATAGGCAAGCCCAAAGTATAATTAAATAAGAGATGAATGAATAAACCAATGAGAAGTTGACCGTCCCCCCTATACTTAGGATCAAGTAATCCAAGTATAGCAGACTGTACTCAAAGCAGGGAGGGTCAAGGGTGGAAATGAACAGATCGTACTCAGATTGGCTCCCCCTATACTTAGGGTCAGATATCCCTAAGTATAGACAAGAAGAGGAGACAATGGAGAGGATCAAAGAATAGAAGAACTCAGGTTGCACACCCCCCTATACTTAGGATAAAGTATGTCCTAAGTATAGCAAAATCATAAGATGACGATGGAGTGTGAACCATAAAGAATGAGTGATCGATGTACAGATGAATATATATACAATGTCGGATCTCAGTGATAATCATGCATGAGATGCATAAGGTGTGAGTCAAAGAAACATCTCATACCAGAAGGATGGGGGCAACGTCAACGGTCGGTGGATCATGATCTAGATATGGTTTCAGGCGCTGACCATTGACTCTAAAGGTGGAAGATGATGATGGTTCGGATATATCAATGTTGCCATTATCATGCACCTTCCGGACCACATATGGTCCTTTCCATTTGCTTTGTAGTTTCCTTGGGAATAATTTCAACCTAGCATCAAATAGGCATACTTGTTGTTCTGACTCAAATTGTTTGTGGCTGATCCGGGAATCGTGCCATTCTTTCACTTTCTCCTTATACTGTAGGCCACTTGAGAAGGCTGCATCTCTTAATTCTTCCAGGGATGCCAACTCTGCTTTCCTCTGATCTCCTACACTCTTGGGATCCAATAATAGCTCTGTAACTGCCCAGAGTGACTTATGCTTTATCTCCACTGGTAGATGGCACGGCTTGCCATAGACGAGACGAAAGGGGGATGTCCCTAATGGTGTCTTGAAAGACGTCCGGTAGGCCCACAAGACCGAGTCCAAAGATTGTGACCAATCCTTTCGGTCTGGGCGGACTACCTTCTGTAGAATTGTCTTAATCTCCCTATTCGATACTTCAGCAAGACCATTAGTCTGAGGGTGATACGATGTGGCAATACGATGGTCAATACTGAACTCTTCTGTAAGGGCCCTGACCTTGTCGTTAATAAAGTGAGACCCCCCCATCTGAAATCAAGACTCTAGGCACCCCGAACCGTGAAATGATGTTTTTCCTTAAGAACGACATACGGTTTTAGCATCTGCGGCTCGGGCGGGGATGGCCTCAACCTAGTGACTCACATAATCCACAGCAAGCAGAATGTACTCGAATCCCTGACTTTTAGGAAATGGGCCCATGAAATCAATTCCCCATGCATCAAAAACCTCACAAAAGTGAATGGGCTGCATGGGCATCATGTCTCTCTGTCCGCAAGTACCCATCTTCTAACAGTCAGTACACCTTCTTACGAACTCATCAGAATCCTTGAAAAGGGTAGGCCACCAAAGGCCGGATTGGAGCACCTTCTGTGCTGTCCGTCTCCCAGAATGATGTCCTCCTACCTCAAGCTTGTGGCAGTAGGTGAGGATGCTATGCTGCTCATCTTGAGGAATGCACCATCTCCGGATACACTCCCCTCCCTCATGATAAAGGACGGGATCCTCCTAATGGTACGACTTGGCCTTCGCAAGGAAGGTCTCAAGCCGCTGTCTGGGCCAACTTTGTGGAATGGATTTGGCAACAAGGTAATTCACAATGTCGTCATACCATGGAAGAGAGGTGATAGGAAGGATAGCCTCATCTGGAAAAGTTTCAATGATAGGTGCTATGGGCTCAGATTCCTCAAGGTTTTCTAACCGGGAGAGATGATCGGCCACAACATTCTTAACTCCAAGCTTATCCTTAATCTCAATATCAAATTCCTGGAGGAGAAGGATCCATCTGGTTAATCTGGCTTTGGCATCCTTCTTCGACATCGAGTACCGAATGGCAGTGTGGTCAGTAAAAATTGTCACTCTAGATCCAAGAATGTAAGATCTGTACTTATCCAAAGCAAAGACTACCGCTAGCATCTCTTTCTCAGTCACTGTATAGTTCCTTTGAGCTGCATCCAAAGTACGGCTAGTGTAGTGTATGGCATAGGGTAATCCATCCCTCCTCTGTCCAAGGACAGCCCCTATGGCATAATCTGAAGCATCCGTCATGATCTCAAATGGAAGAGACCAATGGAAGAGACCAATCGGGTGGCTGAAGAACAGGAGCCTCGACAACTAAATTCTTGAGAGTCTCGAAGGACCTAAGACACTTATCATCTACGAGGAACTCGGTGTCTTTATTCAATAAGTCTGTAAGCGGTCGGGCAATTCGACTGAAGTCCTGGATGAACCGTCGGTAGAAACCGACATACCCTGGTAAAGACTGCAACTGTCTCAAATTGGAAGGTGGATTGAGTTTTCTAATGATATCCACCTTGGCCGGATCAACCTCCATTCCCCTGTTGGAGATGATATGACCAAGGACCGTCCCCTGAGTCACCATAAAGTGACTCTTCTCCCAAGATAGTACAAGGTTTACCTCTATGCAGCGCTGAAGCACTCGGTCTAGGCAGTCAAGACAAGCATCAAACCCGTCGCCATAGACCGAGAAATCATCCATGAAGACCTCTAAGCAGTCACCTATCATGTCCGAAAAGATGGACAACATGCACCTTTGGAATGTCGCAGGGGCGTTACATAGACCAAAGGGCATACGTCTGAAAGCATACGTCCCAAATCGACAGGTGAATCTCGTTGTATCCTGGTCTTCGGGCGCAATAGCCACTTGATTGTATCCGGAGTACCCATCAAGAAAATAGTAATGACTCTTCCCAGATAGCCTCTCGATAATCTGATCAATAAATGGTAGCGGGAAATGATCCTTCTTGGTGGCCTCATTCAATCGTCTGTAGTCCACACAGACCCTCCAAGAAGTGGGTACCCGGGTGGCTATCTCTTCTCCAGACTCATTCACAACTGTAGTGATACCCATATTTTTGGGTACCACATGTAAAGGACTAACCCACTTGGAGTCGGAGATGGGGTAGATAAAATCGGCGCTCCACCATTTATATATCTCCTTCATTACTACATCTCGAAGATTAAGGTTCTGTCGTCACTGGAACTCACGCGAAGGCTCAGCGTCCTCCTCGAGGTAGATATGGTGGGAGCACAGGGCCGGACTTATCCCCTTGAGATTGGCCACGTTCCATCATATTGCCTTGCGGTTTCTTTCAAGAACCTTCATCGGACGAGATTCTTGTTCTCCAGTCAAATCTCCTGAGATAATGACTGGGTGCATTTCAGGCTCACCCGCAAGGAATCTGTACTTGAGCGACTGTGGCAAAGGATTTAATTCTGGCTTGGTGGGAGCTGGCAAATCTGGCTTCTGATATGTCTGTGTGAAAGCAACCAGGTCTGTATGTGAGAACTCTCGTCGTATGGGATCGTCTAACGAAGGGAACACTGCTGGTGTGGCTATTATCTGAGCTGGCTCGCTCTCCGTACTATCTGTCGGCTCATCTGGAAACAGACATGGCAAATATGTATCAAAATCCCTCCAATCAAAGTCTACCTCCGAGGAGTCTGAATCAGTACAATCATCAATGTCATCATGCAATACGTAACTGTCAACATGTATGATGTCCTCTGCCAAGGGTGTGCTCTCCGAATTCTCGTCTGCCGTAAAAGGTATGTACTCTGAATCTACAGACAAGGCGAGTGCTCGTGCTTCTGGTTCTTCCCAAACTGCTTCATCATCGGTCATCACAAAGTCGCACTCCTGGTGGATGTCTAACTCAGCATCTGCCATCTGCCCTGTATCACTGTTCTGCTCTGAGCAGGATGAATCTCGTGCTTTGATCTCGTCGATCATCTCTATTTGTATACTCTGACCCTCTACGCGAAAGTACACCTTCCCACTATCATGGTTGGACGCTGCCTTGGCTGTGGCCAAGAATGGGCGTCCTAGTATGATGGGGGCATCAGTCACCGACTCAGGGATCTCCATGTCCAATACTACAAAGTCCACGGGGAATTTCAGACCCTGAATGGTAACGACCACGTCTCTCAACAACCCTTTCAGCCTCTTAATCGATCGATCAGCAAACTGAAGGACTGTCCTGCTCCGAAGAAGAGGGCCAAACTCGAATCGGTCGAGTAAGGCTGCCGGAAGGAGGTTGATAGAAGAGCCGCTGTCTAATAGAGTACGATCGAATTGCTGCTCACTAATCTGGCATCTGACATAAGGAGCTCCTGCATCTGGGCGTTTGGCTGGCAGCTAGTTCTGAATGGCACAACATGTGGCACGGGTGAGCACATGGATCTCTCCTCTATTGTTCCGCCTCTTCCTGCGCACAGTGGCCTTCTCTCTCAGATTCTTTTGGAAGAGGGGGATGTGCTCAAGTGCCTCATGTAGAGTCAGCTGGATCTGGAATCTGTCTATCATCTGTTGGCTGAACTCTAACTGTTGGGTCTTTTTAGGATTTTCTTTTTTATTCCCCTTAGTCAAGCCGAGTGCTTGAGGTAAGGGGATTGATGGACCCTCCTCAGAGAGAGGGTTAGGAGAGGGCTTCTGGGCCTGTGAAGAACTGGCATCCATGCAATCATCATCATTCATCACACATGGACTTGGAATAGATGGAGAAGCCTTTCCTTTATTCATTTTTTTCTTTTTCATTAAGTCCAGAGATACAGAAAATGGTAGCACAGAAGGTTGGAATACAGATTGATTCAAAATGGGGGCATCAGCACCACCCAAAAAATTCTTTGTTGCGGCCTTAGTTCCGCCGTCTGGTTTATCATCCAAAATGGTGGCTTCAGCACCACCGTCTGCATCGGGTATTACGACGGCCTCAGTACCGTTGTCTGGAAGGTCATCCTTGGTGGCATCAGCACCACCGTCATCATCATCATTATTGTTAGCGGCATCAGCACCGCTCTTCTCCTCATCTGGGGCTCTAGAATCTCCATGGTATTGTCCCTCAGATGAGTCGCCGCCGGATGGTTGCCTACCGCTCCTAAGTGACACAAAGTGAGTATCAAAGATAGAAGGCATGTTATTCATAAATGCACTAGGAGTGGTATCCTCGGTACGTTGTACCTGCTCAGACTTCCTTTTCAAACTATTCGGGTTGGGTTCGCTCTGTGCAGGTATGGCGGCTTTGCCTTTCATGATATCCCTCATTTCTTGCCGGAACTCGTCCATTTCTCGCCGAAATGATGCTTGCTGGTCAGAAAGCAGTCGGACGAGATCATCAAGTGCTGGGTTATCCAAGCTAGGGGTGGAAGAACCAGAGGTGTTCCCTTGCTGGAACTGCGGTGACGAGTGGGACTGAGAGTACTGCTGCTGGTAGTGAGATGTATGCTGGGGGCGTTGCTGGTGAAAAGGTTGTTGTCGCGGCTTCCATTGCTTCTCCTGATAGGTGTGACGAGGATTCTGCTGATATTGCTGCTGCTGTTGGGAGTATTGGGGCTGCTAGTGTTGGCCACTATGATTGCCCTGAGCCGGAGGCTGCTGTTGGGATGAGGTACCTCCGTTGGACCAACGAAATCCGAGGTGATCACGAAGAATCCTGGGGTGCTGGGGGTACCGGTCGTACCATATCCCGTTGACTTCCATCAACGGCTCCTGCTCAAAGGGTGAAGGTGGTAGTGATGCCAGTGGCTGATCCGGTTGATAAACCACAATCTGAGTGTCCTGAGATGGTGGTTGCTGTGAATAATACGAACTGTTGTACCGGCACCTCCTGAACATGGTGAACTTGGCGGTATGCGGGAGGTGGTGGGGTAGAACGGCTGCCTCTGGATTCAGCCAGTGACCTGGGAGGCTGATGTGAAAATGATTGTGCCTCCTGAATACTCAAGATGTGAGTCTTCAGGTCACTCATGGTCTTTGCTAACTGGTCCATTTGTGTCATACCTTGTCCTCGCTTCTTCTCGAGGATCTCCATGTGGTCCAACTTCTCACTGATGATACCCATATCGGCTGCGGTGGATTCGGCTTGAGCTGCGGCTACCGACAGGGTGTTGGGAACGGCATCAATGCAGGCTATCCGTTGGTATGATCCTGCTCCTTGGGGAGGTTTCTGTTGTATGTAGACACGCGCTTGGGCCATGACTGTAGAGTTTTCTGCCATTCCTTCATAAACGGCCCAAACGTCATCTTCACCCTTTGAGAAGTATGATCCTCCACAAGAGGCATTAACAAGCCCCTGCAGCTCCGGTGTCAGCCCACAAAAGAAACTTTGAACCAAGTTGGGCTTTGATATGTCATGATGCGGACACCGGTCAATGAGCTCTCTAAAGTGATCCCAGGCTTCATGGAATTGTTCATTTGGGATCATGGCGAAGTTGTTGATCATAGCTCTTGCTGCATTTGTCCGGCCGAGTGGGTAATACTTATTGAAGTATGCGGTCCGGAGCTGTTCCCAATTGTCGATGTACCTCCCCAAGTGTTTAAGCCAGTAGGCGGCTCTATCAACCAAGGAGAATGGGAAGGCAATCATTTTAATTGTGTCCTCAATCACAAATCTATCATGGATTGTGCTGCATATCATCTCAAATTCTTGCAGATGGAGATGAGGTTCTTCGGTGGGGAGCCCATGAAATTTAGGCAGTAACTGGATAGTGGGCGGGCGAAGCTCGAAGTCTCCATAGATGGGTGGGATTCGGATCCACCGGTGAGTGAGGGTTGCAGCTGGGTTGTGCAACTGCCTCATGGTTGTTTGTGGTGGTCTTTCCTGGTTCGGTCCTCCTCCTCCTGCGACTGCATCAGGAATCTCTCCACCGCCTTCAGATCTGTCTTCTTTGTCTGCTCGCATCTGCTCCATTTCTCTCAGGATGTTTCCCATGAAGGCTCCCTGGTCCATTATTTGTTGTTGCATTGTTTCTAGGGATGCCTTGATCATATGTGAAAGGATGTTCGCCCTGCTCATGTCTGTCTCCTTCACTGTTGGCCATGGGTTCTTCTTGATTTTCTGCAAAGGCAAATGTACCCATTTCAGGCGTGTCCAACTGAATATCTTCTGTGGTTTCTAGATTTATTGGAGAAGGGTGGTCGAGGGGGAACAGGGTGGTTGAGAGCTCAGGTTCGGAGAGTGGGTCTGAACTCTCCAGAACCCTCCTAGATGAGTGGGAAGGAGTGCTTGATAGCGGTGCCACCAGGTGTGGCCTAAGGGATTGACAAGTCGCTAAATACGATGATTAATTCGTGTTCGTTGTGGTACGTGTACTTAGCGATTCAGTCAGAACCGAGAGAAGATGTCCGTGAAGAGTGTCTCGGTTTAATTTATATCCCGGGCAAGTCCGGGGTCGAACACAGGGAGGCAAAGGAACAACTTGGGTTAATTCAAAAATTTAGATCTTTATTTCCAAATGCGGATTTTTTTCATATTTTTTTATGCAACAAGATGCACAATGCAAGTGAACTAAGATACTAAGAAAGCATACAACTTAGCCAAATTAAATTTAATGAGAAACTAATTCAATTTAGCCAAATCATATTTTTTCTAGAATCCTAATCCAGTGATGAACACAAAACACATTTTTTGTATTTTTCGGAACTAAAATGCAACAAATAAAAATGCACACTTTTTAAGTGTTTTTTCACAATTTATCACACAAATAGTAAGCAAAAATCATGAAAAAATTACTAGGTAAAAACATGATGCAAGGAAGCTACGGTATTATTTTTGGAATTTTTTGATAAATTATGAATTTTTTTATGGATTTTTTAATGAAATCAGAGTGACAATGAGTAAATAATTCCTAATTAATCCACAATGTCAAATTTTTGATTGTGAATTATCCTAAAAAGATATTTTCATATAGAATCCAGAAGACTTGAAATTTCGCAAAAAAAAAGATGTACGTGAATTTAATTAAAAATTAAATACTAAAAACACTCTACAAATTATTTTAGGCACAAGATAACTCCATTTTGGTTGAAATTTGGACAGTATCTCAATCATATATCAAAGCATCACATCTAATTTTTGTGGAATTTTTGGAACAACCATGTGGTAGATATCAATTTAATAGCACAGAATGGGTAAAATATGCAATATTTTCAGTTAAACAATTTTAGTTAATTCACAATATCTCACAAAAATACAAAGAAATTTTCAGATGGCAGACAATAATTTGCTCAACATTATTCCTTTTTTCATTTAAATAAATGAAGCGAAAATAAAGTCCAAATTAATCCATAAAGACAGGGGTCTCTGTACAATTTCATGAAAGAAACTCACAAGCAAACTATATACAGGGACCAAACAGTAATTACAAAAACTTGAGAAATAAAAGATGCATCTTTTATAAATAAAAAAAGAGGACCTTCTTCTTCCTTTCGCAGGTGGAAGAACCCAAATGAGGGTCGACGGCAGGCTGAGGCGGAGGAGGGGCGACTCGCGCGCGGCCGCACGGTGCCGCCTAGCGCGGCGGAGGGCTGGTCGCGAGGGCAGCGCGCGATGGCGGTGCGGCCACCCGCGGAGGAGGGCTGGTGGCAGGGCGGTGATCTTGGAGGAGATGGCGGCGACCTAGAGCTTGCAGCCACCGCTTTCGGCGGGAGGATGGCGGCGGCACGGCCTGCCGTTGGCGGCGTGGCTGCGAGGGGAGGCCGCGGCCGGCTGGAGCGGAGGCCGGTCGCGGCGTTCTGCTGGTCGCGGCGGCGGTGGGAACTCCCAACCGCTGCTGTGCGGTTTTTTTTGTTTTTTTTATTTTTTATGTTGTACTAAAAAAAGGCTTTTTTGTTTTAATTTATATATATATTTTAATTTTGTTAAAACAGGAAATGAACAAGATGAGAAGGAAAAGAAAATGTGATGGTGGTGGAGATGATTAACTAAGGGAGTTATGTGGGTAATGATATGATGTGGTAGAAAATGCAACACTAAAAAAATTGACAAGATGAAAATAAAAATTACCTACGATGGACGGTCGCATATGGTATGCTCACTAGAGCACGGTCTTCGCTCAAATCGCCGGAGCGATGAGCTCGAGCAGCGCGCGGTTGCGGCTGCGATGTTGGCCAAAAATCCAACGGATCTCACCGGAGAGAGGGCTGTCGTCGCTCGACCGCGGTTGCGTCGCTGTCACCGATTCAACTCTGAGAACTAGGCTCTCCTCACATAAAGATGGATCAAAGGCAAATTGAGGAGGATGGGATGTATATATAGATGATGAAATGAGAGGTTATTAAAATGGTGGGAGGTTATTTTATTAATGGAGTTGAACGGGAAGTTTAAAAAATGGTGGGGTTGAATGGAGGTTGGTGGTAGGATGATTTAAATGGTGGTTATAGTAGAGAATGTATAATAAATAAATAAATGAAATAAAGTAGGCTGCTTTAATTACAATAGAATAAAAGAGAAGAAAATAAATAGTGGAGAATTTACAAGGGAATACATACAACATGTACATTTTTTTGTTTACTTTTCTAATTTGTATTTTTTTATCTTTATAATAAGAGAAATTTACAATAGAAAAATACTATAAAATAATATGGAGAAAGGCGGATGAGATCTGGAATGTAAACAAGATGATCAATCAAACCCCCAATTCACCTACACAACTCTTGAGCTGATGACCGTGAGAGTTCGGTCTGTTATCTTGTCTAATTTTATTAGGTGATCAGCCAATCTATCAGAGCGTTAGAGCGAGATGTTAGGTATCCTACTTTCCTAGCCGACTGTCCCAATCCACGTCAGATCTTTCCCAGCCAGTATGAATTGCGGACCGTAACCCGATTGTCCCCGCTAATTCAATCTGTTAAGGACATCGCGGTCCGCTTTACCGGTTACCGAAGAGATCCTTACTGGAGAATGACTAACCACGACCAGTAGTAAACCAAAATTTCAGATGTGGCTCTATCCTAGTGTCGAGTCACTCTCTCGCAGCAGATAAATCAAACAAGGAGGGGGTTACTCTCCCCAAGACAAAGTTTTTGGTGGGATGAGTTTTAAGGTCAAGTTTGCATTAGCAGTCCCAATTTTTATTGTTTTCACTTTTTATGTATTTTTCTGAGCAATCATCGTCTAACGAATTTTCTAATCTCCTTGTTATTTCAGAGTCCAATAAAACTGGGGGGAGGAAAACGGAAAAGCCGATGCGCGGTCAAAATCTATGGTGCATGCAGGATAGAAATGCGTACCTTTCTGCCAGCACTCTACATGCAAAATGATCCGCGCATAATTTAAAGACAGTAAATAAAACTACCTAGATGCATACACGAGAAAATCGTCCTAAGATGAGCAACTTCTATTAACGTGAAGAACAAGTAGCTATGACAAAGAAGAGAGTCCGGAGTCCGGTCTAGGCTCACTCCTCCTCTTCTCGACACATCGAGTTCAGGATTAGCGCTTAACAGGGTAGGCTCGCGGCACGTGGTCTCTAGTCCAAGTCAAATAGCTTTTTCAATTGATTTTAAGCCAAGTCCAATTACGTTCTATAGGTACGAGCAAGATATTAGGGATTGGGCCTTAGCTTCTTAGTTCGTCACAGTCAACAAAAATTCCTATATCTAGGGGCTAAATCCTCGTAAAAGAAATAGGAATAAAAACGATAAAGCCGCGAAAAACACAAAATCGCGGTGAGCCCCCAGGTGAACAAACACTTGGAAATTAGGCCCGAGTGTCCTGGAGAGTTCAAGTTATTACAAATAAAATCTCTCTCACTTTGAATTACAAAATTTTTAAACTACAAAAATTCTCAAAGATGATGATCTTCTCAAGCCTCCAAGTCTCTCTGGTGCTAAGCAAGCCTTCACGTGGTTGCCCCTCGCTTGGCGGTACCTCGCACAAAATTCAACAAAAAAGGTGATTAGACCAATCAACAATAGAGTTCAATAAATGTACAAAAAGATAGGCAAATATCTACAATCAATCACAAAGAATGCTCCATACGTTGTTGCTCCCCGGCAACGGCGCCATTTAATAAACCCAAAAATTAAGCGATTTTGTATTCCACACAAGGCGGGAACACATTCGAAGTGTTGACCACTCAAAATCCGGATTTAATCAACAATGAACCCACAATCAAATATCAAACAATGACAAGCAAATGTGGAGTCAAATTTATTTTTAACTCTACATAAAAGATGTATAGGTGCAAGTATGTAGAGAGTTCGAACACAGGGAGCAAACAGGATAGATCAAGCTAAGTGCAAAATGTGATGTGATTGTGATCAATATCTACCCTATGCAAATTTTTTGTGGGTTTTTAATTTTTATTTTTATTTGATTTTTGATTTTATATTTTTGTATTTTCTTTTTTTTTAATAATAGAGTATATAGCTATATAAAGAATAGGTGTATACAATAGAGAGGAAATATATATAGGTAAAAATGCTCAAAAATTAGGGAATAAGATATTTTTGGTCTTTTTATATTTTTAAGATGTTTTTGTGATTTTTGAGGATTTTTCTAAATGTTTTTGATATTTTTAAATATTGAAATATAAGAAAACATTGAGCAAAGGTTCTGGCCGAATTCAAAATGAGAATGAGAAATGTCAAATAGCCTCAAAATTTTTCCAAACTAATTTTAAAATAAAGGGAATAAAATGGGGAAAACACAGCAACTGAGTTTATATTTTTCTGAATTTTCTAGAATTTTGTAGATTTTTATGAAGTTTTTAGGGGTTTTCTAATTTTTAAGGTTTTTACTTTGAATTTTTTGGTGGTTTTTGGATTGGCACTAATAGATGATAACACACAAAATATAATTTTTTAGAATTTTTCAAGATGTTTTTATAATTTTTATGGGTTTTCTAATTCAAACAGTTTGAAAAATGCATGTTTTATTTTTAATAAATATAAAAATGCAGTAAAAATGCAATGCAAAAATATGGCGTTAAACTGCAATGCAACAGGAGCCTATGATAATTTTTTGGTAATTTTTAGAGTTAAGGTGATGCATGAAATAAATGCAAACATCCAAGCAAAAATACCATACTAGCAAGAGCATAAATGTAATTACACAGAAGTTTAAGGGCATGCTTGCAATTTTTTCCAAAATATATATAACGTTAAATGCAATTTTCTGGACTCAAAATAAATACCCAAACCCGGAGGGGGTTCGTTGCAAAATGTCCAACTCACGCGTACTGGGCACGTGACCTGGCAGGGGTATTTTTGCCATATTACAAAGTTCCAGGGGCTCAGATGCAATTTCTCCAAAACATTACAACTTAATTAAAAAGTTCATAGACTAAAGCAAAATAAATAAAGCCCAAGGGGATCCTTGCAAAATACCCAGCCCCCTCACGCGTACGGGCACGTGAGGTGACGTGGATAGGACCTAAGTGCAAATATGAGAACTGAAGGGTCTCGATGCAAATATTACAGAAATATTTAAACGATAAGTTAAAGTTTATGGACTGAATATAAAATGCAAAAATAGCGAGGGTGTAGGTGCAAAATACCCACGCCTATATTCCTCGTGCGCGATCGAACGGCGGAGGGCCGCTCACTTATCCACGTGGCGCACGCACAACGCGCGATGACGGTTCGACGATGATCGGCGGAGATCTGATCTCGCGAAGGAATCAACGGTCGTCGCGTGCCTCGATCGGACGGTGGCTTATCAATCTGGAGAGGGCCTCTGATCGGACGGTAGAGAGGCAACGAGGAAGAACGGAGAAGAACGTCGGCGAGGCGAACTTCCCCGACCTCGATCTCGGGCCTCCGGCGATGGCACGGGCTCAAAATCGGTCAGAAGGCTCCTGGGAGGTCGAAGAATATGCTGTGGTGCTCAGGTGCGTCGGAGAAGCGTCGAGGCGCTGTCGCGGAGGCGACGGAGCTCGTGGCTCCAGGTAGCTCTGGCGAACCTCACAAAATGTCCCCCAGTGAGGTTGACTGCTCGTTGACCTGCAAAAAGGGGTGAGAGGGTCCAAGGCAAACTGCATGGACCCCAAGAAGGAGAAATGGAGGTGGGAGGTGCACGGTGGAGCGCGGAGGAGCTCAGCCAGAGGTGCGCTCCGGCGAGGTGATCGTAGGGTGCGAGATATGGGTTGGCAATGAGATCTAAAGGTGCTAAATAAATCCTAGGATGATAGAGAATAAGGAGTGCGAAGGAAAAGGGAAAGAGAGGCAAACCTCGAAGGTGGAGAACCTAAGGTGGGGAACCTCGACGTCGGAGATGGCGGAGGTGGTGGAGATCGCCTTGACGCTTGCTCGACCAATCTGAAGCGCGGAGATGGAAGTTGTCACCTTCCTTTCTCTCAAGGGCATGAAAATGGGAGTGAAGTCGGTGCTAAAGGGGTTCAAAACCGAGGTCGAAGATGGTGGGGTGCTTAAGTAGGAGGTGCTTGCGTCTTCTTCAAGCGAGGGCTACGCGCGCATCATGAGGGTTTTGCGTGATCTGAATGCACGGCGTGGGAGAGTGATGATCAGGGAAGAAGTTCCAAGAAGGATTCGAGGCAAAATCAAGGGTGTCAAAAGGTGGCAGGTCTTGGTCAGGGAGTTGACCGGGGTCAACTCTAGACCGCGCCTGGTTGGTCCACGCGGACCAACCAGAGAAATCCAGGCAGAAATTATTTAAAAATTCAAAATAAAATAGTAAATGACATTATTAAATTTAGGTCATTAAATAAAAAATATTTATTATTTTATGTAGTATTTTATTCTGATTTTTAATTATTTTTATGGAATATATTTTTACAAGTTTACTTTTTTACCCTTTATAGGTATAATATCTATATATTTTATTATTTGATTTTTATTTTCAGAATTTAATTTATTTATTTATGTTTATTATTTTATAAATTTATATAATACTTTTATACACTTAGAAATATTTTTATTTTATTTTTCTGATGTGTTTTGTACACTAAATAAAATAAAAGTATAGAACGTATAGGTATATCTATAGGTATAATACCTATGTATATTATATATACAAGTATTTTATTTGTGTTTCTTTTGTATTTTTATTCCGATTGTAATGTACATATTTATTATAAGTAATATTTACAAAATTATAAAATTATAAAATTATAAAAATAATGAATAAATAATAAATTGAATATTTTAATATGTACAAGTATACTACAAGGGTCCAAAACTCAACTTTCAAACCGTAACTCCGAAAAATACGAAACCACCTCCATTAAATAGATTATTTAATGCTGTATACAATTAAAGGTGAGTTTGATACATTTCGAGATTTTATTTGCAAGATACAGGTCTGAGAAGTTGGAGTTTTGGAATCTTATTCAGACCATAACTTTTTATCTGTACATTATTTTTCAGTGAAATCAATTTTGTATTTTTATTTATTTAATTATCTACAACTTTCATTTACAAAGTTTCTTTATTTGATGTACGAAAAGTGGAACCAAAAATAGGTCCCAAAATGAATAAAATAAATAGGTATTTGATGGTATTTTGACCCTTATCTCCCCCTATTTTATTCCTTGTCGACCTATTCATCAAGATGCCTAGTTCTCGAGGTTTCGGGTCATAAAATATTTACAATATTTTATTCTTTTTCTTTTCTTTTCTTTATTCTATAATTTTAGCTTTAATTACAGTGTTTTATACACTATTTGAATGCACATGCATGAATGCTAAGATGATGGATTTAAGGGTATTTACACGCATTTGCAAGTATTTTTGATGCCAAAATGATAGAATAAAGATGATGAAATGTGGCTTCATCAACAGGTCTCGATGGTGACTGCTGCAACACTTGCATCAGATCCCATCTGGATAATTATCTCCCCTTGCTCCAGATTCCTAGTTTCCCGAAACAAATGCAACAAATTGCATACATGAACAGAAGCACCAGAATCTACTACCCAATTCCTTATCATCCAACAAGAAAACTAGTTTCTATGATGAAAGTAGATTTCATACCTGCTAGGACTTTACCTTTGTCAACCGACTTCAGGTATTCTAGGCAATTATGCCACCAGTGCCCCGACTTTTTGCAGTGGCGACAAATGTCAGTTTGCTTCGACGCTATCAATGTGGATGCATTGGAAGATGAGACAACTCATTAACTCTTCTTCTTTCTCTTCTAGGGCGGGCCCTTCTGAGAACCTTGCTTCTGACCGCGCTTTCCTTTCACTTGTGCAACCATTGCACTAGCATAGGGGTCATCCTTCTTCATTGCTCATGTGATATGACACAACAAAGTTGTTGAAAGACTTAGGGAGCGATAGCAGAATGAAATCAGCCTGCATTTCAGAATCCATGTAGGCTCCCAAGGTTTCCAATTCAGAGAGGTACCCAAACACTTTGAGTACATGTTCTCTGACAGAGATCCCTTTCTACATCTTGCAGCAAATAAGCTCTTTCATCACATTATAACGATGTGTGCAGTTTATGTCACCGAACATTTCTTTCAGATTCAGCATGATTTCTTGGCAGTGGTTCATTTCCACATGCTGCTTCTGAAGCACATTGGATAATGAGCCAAGGATATAACATCTTGCCAACTTATGATCTTCATCATGTTTTTCATTAAAAGATTTATCTTCTGGAGACTGAGGGTCTGCTATCTTGTCTTTGGATAGCACATGCAAATGCGCTCCGCAGAAAGGACAAGATCTAAATTTCGGATCCAATCCGAAATAATTTGATCCGGTCAACTGATTGACCTCCAGGAGCCTGCTCAGAGGGTTCATGGACTTCATTTTCTGAAATCAAGATTATACTATATTAGAATATATAAATAATTATATATTCATTTTTAAAGCATTTGATTAAGGCATTTTAAATCAAATTTGTCTTGCTATGTCAACTTTGAAAGTTTATTCCCGTATTATCTTTCAAAGCAAGAGATATACTTACAGCTATATCTCAAGCAAGAACTGGGATCTCTTCTTTATCTTTATCACATCCCAATAATATGAGAACCTATGACTCGAATAAAGAGAAGCGGGAACACATTCCACCTTGCAAGTCCAACTTGCATTTCCCAATTCGATCTTTAACATCCGGGCCCACCACCCCTAAGATGATGTTGACCTGTCGTTAATTGAACCAACCATCAACATGCTTAATACTCGCTATACGTAATCCAAGCCCCAATAATATGAGGACCCAATATTGGGGTCACCACGTATACAGCCTTACTCTTTCTAGAAGCAAAGAACCCGATCCAAATAAATTGTATACATGAGCTGTCACTTCGGACATGTGTCTCCTACATACAATATCTGACGATGGAATCTTTTGCCCTGACGGGAGACCATGGATGTCACTTATGTGATCCTCCACCTCATGCTCAAATTATAATTAATTGATTATCGTGAATCATATTCACATAATTAACTCTTCCAAGGGAAATACACATCTATTCATAATAGACTGTTTCAATTGGATATAATAAATTTAATCATATTAAATTAATTATCAATCCAATTTATAATCAACAAGCTTGATTATTTCTTAAATATAAAGTATAATCTCAAAGTACGTATTATTCGAATTTTTAATAATTAGAAAAATACACCTTGATTTCTCCGGCATTATCGAGTCCCTATCCGTTGTCATGGCCAGTACCGACGGGAGTGGGACAGACCACAACCGATGCGACCTGCCACCCCAACGCTCCCCGACTAGACATCATATCCACCTCAGGAAAGATAATGCCAAATAGATCATTGTGTACTTTGAGATTCTCATCGGTTTTTCAACCGAAATTATAGCATATATTACTATCAAAACCATTTTAATTATAAGGAAATTTGCTAAACAAATTCCCAATCCTATTCAGGCAAGTTTGTTTGTTGATTGTGTAACCAATTGTGATCTAGATCTCTTCTAATCAAATTATTGGTTGAGGCCATGTCAATTAAGGAAATAATTATCACTAAATATTTCTCAAAATATTTTTCATAATTATTTTAAGAAATTAACAGTTAATTTCACTAATTGACAATCGCATGGTTCTTGATTAGGAATGTAATTTCAGCAGTGACCCCTAGTTACTAAAATTAACATATCTCAATCAAATTAAATCCAAATTACGCAAAATAAGTTTCTTAAGATTGATAATTTGATTTATGACATAACTTAAGTGATATTTCACGCATTTATAGGCGCATCAAAATAGTAATTAACTCATTAATCATGTTAAGATTCGTAGTTCCCGCAACAATGAATACATGTTTATTCAAAAGGTCATATCTCGAGCAAACGGAATCCAAATTACGTAAACTCAGATCCTATAGTTTTATTGTTTATTGAGGAACAAAATATATACTAATTAATTAGTGTTTAAATATTTTAAACAGGGCCGAATTTATTCACTAAACAGAGGTGCGAAAATGAAATACGATAAAAAACTTTTGCGACCTTAATAAACCCAAGTCGTCCTAGATTTACGGATCATATCCAAAAATCCTTGACCTATGGCTCTGATATCATTTGAAGGATATCGGATAATATTCAAGCGTATCACGGAAGCGTGCACATCGTATTGAATACGATGAAGAACAACTAGTCGGACTAGTTGTTCTATGTAGTGGAATTTAAAAATTTTCACATGATGAAACCACATGATCCAAGAACGATTCTCGGATCATTTCATCTAAAACCACATAAAGTATATAGAAATACCTCTTGTAGCATGATTGATTGAATCTCTATGAAAAGAGACCTCCTGTCTCAAGTCCGATCTTCAGAAAAGACGCTTGCGAGCGCGGGGATGAGTCGCGTGATCCTCGCAATCCAAGAAGTTGATCCAAGCACGGTGAACTCCTGATCTCGTCGCACGAGATCAAACACCTTCTTCAAGAGCGAAGAACTCCAAAGAAGATGGAGAACCGAGAGACGTCAAGGCGACGATGTGATGGCGAAGTGACGACGACGTTCCTTCTGTAGGGTTTGGTGTACGATCACCAATAGAGGGGAGAGAGGAGATGGCGTGTGGAATGAGAGAAGATGAGAGGCTTATTGTCTCTTGATCTTGTTGTCACCCTAGAGAGCATGAAGTGCCTCTCTTTATATAGGGTTTTGGGATCCATGGATCACAATCCATGGGACACACAAAAATCAATGGATAAGATTGATTTGTGTTTAATCCAATGGTCAGGCTTGTTGTTGGTAAAAACCAACAATTAATAATTTAATTTAGATCAAATATATATGATAAATCGAATACAATTTAATCCTTAATCAAATCAAACAAATAAGGAGATAATTAGCATGGAGATAATGTCTCCCCATAAAATAGGTGGGTCGACCACCAATTCCATATAGGACTTGGTCGCCGTCCACCTATTTTCATGGTGGAGGCAATTTCATGCAATCTCATGAGATTGCATATCTCCATGAAAATCTCCATTATTGTTCCAACAACTTTTGTTGTGGATTATTCTACAAAAATAATTCATGATTAATTTTGAGAATATTGCAATCTTACCATTGGAAATTTGTGAGTCACATTCACAACCCAAAAACAAAAGATAATTTATATTTTCAATTAATTATACAATGTGAATCCAATTCACACCAATAATTAATTAACAAATATAAATCATAATAAGCTCTCTTTGATACATTATAAATCACATTTATAATATATTATGAATAATTGGATATTACTATCCACATTATTCCCATCCATGATAATTAAATCACATTTAATTATATTGGATCATCATTCACATACATCCGTTAATGTGAATCAGATTCACATTATTCAAGATAACTATATCACATTTAATTATCCATTTCTCAATGCTTAGATATAATTCAACTTTGGAAATATTCTTGAATCCTTTCAAGAATAATGCGCTTTCCCCGTAGATACTTGGAGATATGGACATGGCGATTGTATTGTTCCACGTATAGTGACTTGGATGTTGAGATCTCATCTCAAATCCAGATCTCACGGACCTCTCATAGATGCTTGATTAAATCAAGATCACAAATCTAATCTTCTCATTGCATCTGAATCTCATTAAGATCAATATCCAACACTTGGACTAAGATCAGATTACTTCTCTACTGAGAGGAGTCATTAAAATCCAAACATGTTTCATCACTCCCTCAGAATGGAAGCGTCATGGTTATAAAATCGTTTATGATCAAATCACCCTGAGGTATTCCTAACACCTGTACATCCTGCATACTGGAAGACCTAAGATCAACCTGAAGATATAGATCAATTTTACAATATCATCTTCAGGGTTTAATCACCAAGTTTCTCAATCTTGGTCATTGGGTATTGGTATCGATCATATGCTTTCCCAAAGCATATATCATACCTTCAAATTCTTGTCATGCTTCCAAAGCACGATGACCATGCATGGAATTTGATCGGTCCCAATACCTCATGAGTGAGCTCATATCTTCCGGTTTGCAAGTGAACCTGTATGATCCTTTTTAGAGATCGCATTACTCATATACCCTTACATGCACACCAGCTCGCCGATGTATAGACCTTTGTTAGGTCATCAACCTATTGGTCTGCCAAATGTACGCACTCAGACATATAGTAACACATCTGTCTCTGGTCAGAGGATGTGTGCCTATACTGTGACAGCATTCAATATAGGACTTATGTTATCTCGATCTCGTTAAGTCAACCCTTTGACCTAACTAATCTGACACCTCCAAATCACTATTCCCATGCAGAGGACCTGCATCAAGAGGTCAATCAGATATCAGCCTTTATGAGAAAGGATTGCCATCTCCTACTCCAGCTGGAGATCATCTCTTAATAATCATTTGACGGTGCTTGATGAGTCCTCTATCTAACTCTTTAGATATTCACCAGCCTCTATGATTCAATTAATGAATCAACGGCTATATGATCATCAAGACAACCATGATACATAACCCTAAGTGTACAGCGAGACCTTATAGTGCATTCATTCATTTAATTTCAAAAAGGGGGTGAAACAATCAATAACTTTTATTGATAAATCACATATATATATATATTACAATAACATTTATTGTAAGAATGGTTTGCCTTGGGCTCACATGGCTAACAAGAGGAAGTGAGGATTGGTTATAGAAATTAGAAGAGAGGTGGATGATGAGGCGTTACATGGGAGAGAGAGGAGTTGAGAGGAGGAAAAGGCTGCAGCGCCGTTGGATCATGTCATCCAATGGTTAGGAAAAGGACATGAAGGGGGGTCCTGATCTAATCCATCAGATGATCATATGGTGCAGAGAGGAGGTAGGTGTAGATGAGCTCAGTCGTTTGATTGAGATGATCAGATGACCCAGATGGAGGGCAGTGGTAAGAGAAAGGCTGGGCCACATGACTAGCGGTGATGGCACCACGTGGCTGATGAATCTCGGATTCATCACTCTAAATCTCATTTATTAAGCTCAATTCCCTAAAAATCAACAGCATATCTGCATCTATTTCGCATAATTAGCACTTGTGCATGATTTCATAAGAATTGCATTTTAGCGTTAAATTCTGCATCAAATAAGAAGCCAAAAATCCAAGCCCAAATTGACTTGTAAATAGCCTAACTTCCCCTATTTTTAACTCCTTCATGCTAACTCCGAATAACCCAAAACCACTTCCATTGTGTACATATCACTCACAAGAATAAATGAAAAATACAAAAAAATCACTAACTCAAATAAGTGGACCCAAAACCCAAACCCTAGTTTCAGGATTTTCGGACTAAAAGCCACATATCTTCCCCATCTAGTGTCCGATTTGATCCTACTCACTTTTGAACTAATGTACATTCAATTACCTTCAAAACAAGACCAAGTTCAAGTGAATCGGAGCTCGTACGTGAAAGTTGGGTTTTGGGCCTCTTTTGCACAGTGTATATTTTCGCGGTTTTCTGACCTTATATCCAAAAAAATTAGAATTAGGTGCCTTTTATTTATCTTTGAGTTTTCCAGATTTTCTCGGATTTTTATCTTATTTTAAAAATGACAAAAAAATTAGAAAACCCAAAAATCAAGGTATTATATGTACATGGGATACCCCAAAAATTTACTTTTTACATTTGATCGAATTTGGCTTTGATGTCTTCATGAAAGTTGTAGATCTCGTCGAGACGAGCAATTTTTGTGAAGGAACTTTTTCGATCCGAGGTCATTTGCTATTTTTTTATCGATTTTACAAAGGATTTAATTTCGGCTTTTTCTGGAGCTGACACGTGGCAGCCCCAGAGGCCGCCACGTGTCAGCGTTTTTTGGGGTTTTTATTATATCGTTTTTATAAAAAAAGAAAAATTTAAAAAGCACCCGCACGTGCGACGCACGTGCCCCCAGGCACGTGCTCCGCACGTGCTGCGCCCCTCTCTTTCCCCCTTTGCCACGCGTCCTTAGCAGGACCGTCCGATCTCGGCCGATCGGACGGATCCTGCCCTTCGTCCTCCTCCCCCGCAAATCTCGCCCAACGACCCCCGATGCCTCCGCCCTTCACCTCGCAACCGCCGCCCATTGACCTTCTCCTCCCCGACTTCGTTTGCCAGCCGTCAACTAACCCCGCAACCGCCGGCCGCTTCGCTATCCTCGCAACTCCCTCACCGGCCGCTCTTCCCTCGCTCCTATAAAAACGACGCCGCCCCCCACAGCCACCTTATCCGCCGATCCTCGTTGAGTCCTCCTCCGGTGGTGACAGCCCGCGAGCCACTCCATCGCCGGCGTGATCCGAGAAGCCTCGGTCCTCGCCGCAGCTACACCTCCAGCGCTGCTTCGCTCCGGCCACCACTCGCCGTCGAGCCCAACCTCTCTTCAGGTTCTCTCTCTATCTCTCTCTCTCTCCATCTCTCTCTCTCTCTCTCTCTCTCTCTCTCTCTCTATTTGCGTCTCGCACCGCCATCCCCTTCCGCTCGTCGGTCCTCCTCCCTCCACCGCTCCATCGCCTTCTCTCCGCTCGAAGCCACGCCTCTTCGATTAACTCTGCCACCTCGACAACTCCACGGCGCTTCTCCCCCAGCTCTGCTCGCCAGCCAACACTTCGACAGCCACCGGTCGCCACCACCGTCCCCCTTGCCGTGTGTCGGCTAGAGGACGGCCACGCCAGTCACCGCTACGCCTCCGCCTGCGGTCGAGCCCCATCTCCAGCATCGATCATCTTCTCCGACTTCAAGACCACCGACACGCCCTGCGCTCCGCCAACAAGCTTCGTCTCCACCGACGACCTGCGCTCCACGACAACACTACTTCATCGACAACCACCGTCCACCGCTTCACCGACTTCGCCATCGACCTTCGCTCCCCGACCGTCGACCAAAGCAACCCATTCGCCGGAGCACCTGCACAGTCAAGCTCCACCAGGAGCGGCACTGTCCTCCGCTAGGAGAGGCCCCCCTCCGCCGCACTCGCCACAAGCCACCGGACTCGAGGCCCGAGGTCCCCCGCACGTGCGTGGGAAACTTCATCGGCACGCCAGCTCAGGGGTCACGTGCTAAGCACGTGACCACCTGGGTCATTTGCAGAAGCCCCCT
The DNA here is from genome assembly GCA_037367405.1 of Ottelia alismoides. Lineage (NCBI taxonomy): Eukaryota > Viridiplantae > Streptophyta > Magnoliopsida > Alismatales > Hydrocharitaceae > Ottelia > Ottelia alismoides. The sequence continues at coordinate 143,535 of JAZKJV010001234.1, forward strand.
GGAAGTCCTCTGATTTGCGCCGCAGCCCAGACAACCAGAGGCACGTGCAGGGCACGTGCCCCTCTGGAACATTTGCAAAATCCCCTCCCCCCCCCCCCCCCCCCCCCGAGTTATAGGTAATTTCAAGTAGGTCCATGTTCTGCATTTTTTATTTTATCTATTGCATATGTACCCCTGTGTTCACCATCCATTATAAACCTCTACATTACATCATTTTATTCATTTAAAAATAGCATTTTGTTCATCTCTTAATTCTCTACTTTGTGAGCTACTGTGGACATTTTTGTGATTGACGGTTCATTAATAAATAATTGTTTTGTGGAAATTAGAATATTTAGCCCAATCTGTGCTCTGAAATTCATAGTTAATTAACCATTGCTCTAAAAATTCTCCAAAAATCATATATTGTAGAGATTATTTTGATTAACATTGTGCCCAAAATTCATTGCATTTGCATGCATACTTTGCTCTGTAAAAATCATTTTGCATATTTCACTATTTTATTTTTAATAGGTATTAAATCCCACATTTTTAAGGTCTAGGATTTTTCTAAGATCCATTACCTAGTGATAGATCTTAGATAATTTTAGTTCTCGAAAAGAAGTAGGTTTAATATTTATTAAAATTAAATATTGAAAATTAATTCGTTTGCATTTAAAAATTCATAAAAAATTCATATCGCATCCAAAAAATTCCAAAAAAATTACGGTGCACTCATTTCATCATCTTTTACATCTCGGCCAAGTTTCGTATTTTGTCGGATATCGTTTGATTGAACTTTACATTTTAGTCCCTAAAATAGGCCGAATTTGCATTTTGCATCCCTTTATTGCACGAAAAATTCCAAAAAAGACCGCCTTGAAAACCGAACTAAAAATTGGATAGACACAACTCTAGGTTGTTCCTTTACCTCCTTGTGATCGACCTTGGGACTTGCCCAAGTAAAATAAACAAAAAAACCACTTGAAAAAAATTGATTAAACATTTGTGGTTATTTCTTGACTGTTTCCGATCGCCGCCTACAACGAACGACATTATTAATTTCACACACGAACATTAAAAACAACTCCTTAACGCGGCTCTTTCGGGCTCGTCAGATGGCGCCGTTACCGGGGAGGCAAACGGCTTAGTTTTGTATTTTGAAAGTTTTTCGCTCGGTTTTCCGCATTCAGGTAGTCTGACCCCCGAATTTTTCATTGTGAATACCATTTTATTTCCAACATTTATTTTCTTATTTTTTGAGTCACTCTCTTACATTTTCTCTCTTATTTTTCTTGCGAGGTACCCGGCATACGTGGAGTGGTTTTCAAGAAACCGACGCATCTTCACCGACAACCGAAGAAGACGCAATTAATTTAAGATCGAGTCGAGTCGTGAGAGAGCGTAGAGTCTAGGTTTTTAGTTTCTGCAAATTTCCATTTCTGCTCATTTACAGCGGTGTCCGTTTGGACTCTCGCGCATGTAAAAAAGACCTTGAACTCTTCTGTGGTGTGTCGTGGCCTGTTTCACTCTCCGGAGAGGGTGGGGCCCGACTTGAGTGGCGATTAGGATAGACCTGCACATACAGCTCTTAGAGCATTTTTATATTTTTGATTGTGCTTGTAGGATCTTAAGCCACACTGCACTTTAACTGAGACGCACATTAGATCGTTCAACTTAGCCAAATTCAACTCAATTCTTCCCGCTAATAGAACTTTCTGCTTAGGTGCGATTTTCATCGGCTTGCACGCATTTAGTATAATTTTTAAAATTCTGTATTGCATCCCACATGGAGATTGCGAGGAGGCACTGTAAGTCTTCTAACTGAGCATTCATCATAGTTTTCCGCGTGCATCGGCTTTTCCCGAATTCCTCTCTCTTGTTTTATCACATAAATCTAAAGGAAATTGGGACTGGACGGTAGACGTGTATTTGTGTTCATCTAAATTCTTCAGTGATCGCCTCAATAAAATTGGGACTGCTAAATAAAGCCGATCTTAAAAAATCCATAAAATCAAGAATTTCTGCGGGAGAGCAACCCCGACATTGTTTGATTTTATCTTGCAGCGAGGAGAGAGACGCACACTAGGATAGAGCCCAGCTCCAAACCTAACAGCTCGTTTAAACGACTTGCAAGACTTGAATTATCACCAATTAAAACTAACAAGATAATTGACCGGACCCTTACGGTCTTCACTTTGAGTTGAGTTGGTGAAACAACCCTTGTATTGTGTTTGATTGTGCGTAGAAAATAGTTCATCAACAAATACCACACAATTGTGTCTACGTCATAAAACATCTTGTTGACCCCGAGAATGGAGGACTGTGGTAATTTTTGTTCAGGCTCGTCTCTCTCTACCACAAACTCCCCAATCTCAAAAGCCCAGAGAAACTCTTACTCTGGACCTGCTTGGCCTCCGGGAAACCATTCCCAAGAACTCTATTCCTACGATTCCTTCTTCTTCCTAGAAGGAGGACAGACCCAAACTGTCTCTCTATCACCAAAAATCGAGGACAACTATTACATCAATTCTTTCCAATCTATTAACTCGAACCCTTTATATTCTGAAGGAGAAGAAGAAGAGATGCCCCCCAAGATGGCTTCCAAAAAAGACCCTGAAGATGAAACAAATGATGACGCCATTCTAATGATCCTAGCAAGATTGGCTGCATCTGAGCAGCAACAACAGTTACTAAGGACACAGCTTGAGCAGTTGAATGCTGGGGAGGAAGTGCCAATGGAAGCCGCCTACAACCCTGGACAGTACCAAGTGTGGAACTATTTACAGCCACCACAACCGGCGATCCACTATGAACTGAAGCCACATTTTGTCAGTCAATTACCCCAATTCCATGGTAATACGACTGAGGAGCCATATGAATTCTTGCGGGACCTGGAGTTGATATGTTCTAATCTGAGGCACCCACAAGTCAGCCAAGACTACATTCGTCTCACTGCATTACCTTTCGCCTTGAAAGGGAAGGCAGACTACTGGGTGAAGAACTTGGGTGTGACTGTGACTACTTATGAGAGGTTTAAAAACCTATTTTTGAAGAATTCTACCGCTTGAGTCGGACAAATCAAATGAGGACACGTATCACCAGTTTCTCTCAGATGCCCAATGAACCTCTCTGTGAGGCATGGGACCGGTTGAAAGATCTACTACAGAAATGTCCTTGCCATGACTTGGACAATAACATCCTAGTCCAGTCTCTCTACTCTGGCCTCAATCACGAGACTCAAGGGTTAGTTAGCGCTGCCTGCGGAGGGAATTATGCATCGCGTGGGGCTGAGACCGTCTGGAAAATACTGGAGCAAATGACAGAAACAAGTCGCTCTCAGCTTGCCAGTAGAGCCTACACTGATTCCCTCAACACCCTTCAAGCCAAAGGCGGAAAGCAGACGGTGGCTGAAATTGCGGAGGACTTGATTCCGAACATGCATTTCATAGCCGACAAAATAACAATAGTGGACAAGAGAGTGAGCGACATCGACAACCGGATCTCCCAGTTCCCAAAGCAGATGGAGGAGCTCACTACTAAGATGTCCAAGATGGGGGTACCTACTGCACCAACGGTCCCGGTCTACCATGTGCACCATGTCCAGGAGCAGCTAGGACCAGAACAGCAACAGTCATGGGTACATGACCAATCCTATGCCCAAGCTTCTCAGCAACCACCCCCACCGGCCGAGACAATCCAAGAAGCCCCGCCCCTGACCTTCGAAATAAACGGCATTTGGTACACGCAGGACACTACCCGACAGGGTAGTATGGGGGAACGCCAGCCTTATCAACGCTCTCCCACTTTTTATAATGCCGCATTCCCTCAGCCTCCTCAGTACCCTCAAAGCATTTCAACTTCCCAGCACCCGAAACAGCAGCAGCCCTACAATCGCCCGAACCAATCTCAGCAATACCGTCAGCAACACCAAGCTCCCAGGCCTTCGGCGCAATCATCCAATCCTCCGGAAGAACCTGTTGATATCCAGAGACAGATGCTGGAAGAACTTCGCAGCTTCCGAAGTGAGCTATTTGACCTGCGGGTGGATGTTAATCGTCTATCCCGATGGAAGGATGAGCAGACTGTCCCCACTACAACCATTCCTGCCCAAGTTCAAGCTAACCCCAATAGCTTGAACCGGTCTCAATCATCTCAACACAATGGCCAGGTATACTATTCGGATTTTTCCACATCTGAACATGAGAACCTTTCGTTTGACAATATACATGCCATGTCACTCAGGAGCGGAAGGACCGTGGCCGTACCTATCGGACTCGGGAATCAGTTCATGAAGACTCGGAGGATCAGCCGGAGGATGCTTCCGAGGAGGATGAAGAAAGACGCCTGAAGATCCCAGCACCAGAGAAGGGGAAAGCATCTATGGAGTCTGCAGAGGACCTTGAACCTCTAGTTGCTGCAAAAATACCTTTGTCATCTTTTCAGCAACCTGATTTTGATTATTATCAAAAATCTGATGATTGTAATAAAAACTCCAAGTCTAATAAAGATGCTCGTATTTATGATTCTGACCTTCTGTCCCCTATCTCAAGTGCTTCCATTCCTTTCCCCCATGCCCTCAAGAAAGGAAAACAAAAGAAAAACATTCAGGATGATCCAGTAATGGAAAAATTCTGCCATCAAAACATCACAGTCAAAGTACCCTTTGACCAGTATGTGGCCAATAATCCTGCTTTTCAAAAATATTTAAAGGCAAAATGCACTCCCACTAGGACTCGTACAAAGAGAACAAGTCAATTTGTGGAGACGCATATCTTGACAGTTGCCACCACCAAATGTGTCAAGAACCAGCACCTGCCAAGAAAGAAAAGGGATCTGGGCGCCCATTATGTGGAGAGTCGCATTGGCGGCATTGTGTTCACACGCACACTCCTCGACAATGGTTCTTCCATAAATCTTCTACCCTTAGCCCTATACTATAGGTTGGAGTTAGGCCCTCTCAAGAAATCATCATCTCTACTCCAATTTGCTGATAAATCCACCAAAAGACCTAAGGGAGAAGTAAAGAATGTCATCATCATTATCGAGGGTACAGAATACAAAGTGGACTTCACTGTCCTTGATATGGAAACCCCGAACCATTGGAAAGAATCGCAAATCATTCTCGGAAGACCATTCTTAAGAACCGCTAAGGCTGTATTTGATTACGGTTCTGGCATGATGAAATTCCGATCTCCAGGAGGGGAAGTAGACTCGGAGATGAAGCAGACAAAGTGGCAAAGACCAGACTCCGAGTCCACAACTGAAGAGGCCGAAACATCTGAATGCAATCTCCTCCGAACCACTGGGCCATGGGACCAACTTCCAGACATACAGACTGAAAGCACTTCCTCAGAAGAAGAAATGATGCACAATGCACTTTGCGAGATATTTCCAAACATCTCAAAACACTCAGACTACTTCACCATTAATGACACAGAAAGCCTTTCGGATATGTCAAGAAAAATCAATGACGAATCAGACGCGGCTCTGGCCGAATTACCATTTTACTCTAGCGATCCGACCCATCTGACTTCTGAATTGGTAGCCAACACTTCACACAGTGACTCACCATCGACCGACACTGAACCAGATACAAAGATAATTCAGCCAGACTTGATTGATGATTCTAAATTACCTGAGTTGAAACCATTACCCCCCACACTGAAGTATGCATTTCTCCATGGGCCCAAAGAGAAATTTCCTGTGATCATTAGCTCATCCTTGACATTAGATCAGGAGCCTAGACTACTCGAAGTCCTTGAGCGAAATCGAAAAGCCATCGGTTGGACTGTGTCGGATCTCATAGGAATAAACCCCGCTCTCTGCTTGCACCAAATTTATGTTGAGGATAATGCAAGACCTTCCCGTGAATTTCAGAGAAGATTAAACCCCAATCTTCAGGAAGTAGTGAAGAAAGAAATAGAGAGATGGTGCAAAGCAGGATTTATTTACCCCATTTCTGACTCCAAGTGGGTAGCCCCCCTTCATGTCGTCCCGAAGAAGTCGGGAATCCAGATGGTTACCAACGAGGAGGGGGTAGAGATCGCGACCCGAGTACCCACGTCGTGGCGCGTCTGTGTCGATTACCGGCGCCTGAAAGCTGCGACCAAGAAAGACTACTTTCCACTGCCATTCATTGATCAAATATTGGAGAGACTTGCAGGGAAAGCATTCTTCTGTTTTCTTGATGGGTACTCCAGCTACAATCAAGTAGCTATCGCTCCCGAGGACCAGGAAAAGACCACATTCACATGTCCCTTCGGTACTTATGCATTCAAGCGCATGCTATTCGGGCTTTGCAATACCCCAGGCACATTTCAGCGGTGCATGATTGCCGTATTTGCCGAAATGGTTGGTGATTTCCTGGAAGTCTTCATGGATGACTTCTCAGTTCATGGTGATTCATTTGATACATGCTTAGCACACTTGGACCGAGTCCTTCAGAGATGCAGGGAGGTTAATTTGGTACTCTCCTGGGAGAAGAGTCACTTTATGGTGACTGAGGGTATCGTGTTGGGGCACGTCATCTCCAAAAAGGGAATGGAGGTGGACCCTGCCAAGGTGGATGTGATCAAGAAACTTGAGCCACCAACCAACGTCAAGTCAGTGAGTTCGTTTTTAGGGCATGTTGGATTTTATCGACGGTTCATTCCTGATTTTTCAAAGATCGCCCGCCCACTGACTGAGCTCTTAGGAAAAGACACCGAGTTTATTGTGAATCACAGATGTCTAGAGGCCTTCGAGCTCCTGAAAAAGAAAATATGTGAATCGTCGATATTACAAGCTCCCGGCTGGTCTCTTCCCTTCGAGATCATGACCGATGCATCGGATTTTGCTGTCGGAGCGGTTCTCGGACAAAGAAGAGATGGAATTCCTTATGCGATTCACTACGCGAGCAAAGTGTTGGATCCTGCACAGAGAAATTATACAGTGACTGAAAAGGAAATGCTCGTGGTTGTCTGGGCCCTGGAAAAATTCAGATCATACATATTGGGCTCCAAGGTGACAATTTTCACAAATCACACAGCAATCAGATATCTCATGGATAATAAGGATGCCAAGGCACGACTTTTGAGATGGATCTTGTTAATCCAGGAATTTAATTTGGAGATTAAGGATAAACCTGGAATAAAGAATGTTGTTGCTGATCACCTTTCCCGAATCGAGCAAAACGATCATCCTGATATAGGACCAATCAAGGAGACTTTTCCAGACGAATCGGTTTGCGTCATTGATTCAACCCCATGGTATTCCGACATAGTGAACTATCTTGTCTCCAAGAAGGTTCCCTATGGTTGGACCAAAAAATGATTGATCGATTAAAGTCAGATTCGAGAAAATACCATTGGGACGATCCTTTCCTTTTCTATGAAGGACCGGATTGTGTCTGGAGAAGATGTATTCCTCAGGAGGAATATCAGAGTGTCCTCACACACTGTCACTCTCTCGAGGCTGGAGGACACCATTCGGGAAAGAGAACCACGCACAAGGTACTCCAATGTGGATTTTACTGGCGGACCTTATTTCAGGATGCTAATGAATTTGTACGGTCATGCCCGATTTGTCAAAGAATGGGAGGAACTGTCGGTCACCGTGATGAAATGCCCATGCAACCAATGATTTTCTGTGATGTTTTCGACGCATGGGGGATTGATTTTATGGGTCCCTTTCCCAATAGCAATGGATTTGAGTACATCTTGTTAGCGGTTGATTACTTGTCAAGATGGGTAGAGGCTATTCCAACCCGAACAGCAGACAGCAAAACCGTCTGTAAATTCATCAAGGACAATATCATTGCAAGATTCGGGATACCAAAAGTTTTGATTTCTGATGGAGGTAGCCACTTTGTGAACAAAGAGATGAGATCTTTGGCTAAGGAGTACAAATTTGAGCATAGAATAGCCAACCCTTATCATCCTCAATCTAATGGCATGGCCGAGGTTTCTAATAGAGAGGTGAAGGGCATTCTTCAGAAGTTGGTCCGTCCAGATAGGAAGAATTGGTCTAAGCTGTTGGACCAAGTTCTATGGGCCTATAGGACAGCCTATAAGACCCCACTCGGTACTTCACCTTTTAGGATGATCTATGGCAAGCCATGCCATCTACCTGCTGAATTGATCCACAAATCTGAATGGGCAATCAAAAAGTTGAATTGGAATTGTCACCTTGGGAAATTGTGTCGAGACCTAAATCTGAATGAGCTAATTGAAATCCGAAATCGGGCATATGACAACAGTGTGATTTATAAGGACAAGGTCAAAAGATGGCATGATAGACTCATTCGAGACAAGACCTTTGTCCCTGGGCAGAAAGTTTGGTTGTTTAATGCTCGGTTAAAGATCTTCCAAGGGAAACTAAAATCAAAATGGTCGGGCCCTTACATTGTCATCGATGTACATACCAATGGAAGCGTAGATATTGCCGAACTCAAGGAGGATGCACAACCTTTCTCAGTAAATGGTCAGTTGCTAAAACCATATATTGAATCACCCAGAGAGCAGACAGTTCAAGTTGAGGCCATCTATTTCACGCAGAACGAGAATATTGAAGACATATCAGATCAAACCCGCCCACACTCCCAATCACATCGGCCCCCTTGTACAACTTCTTTCTCTACTTAGGCCAAGGCCTAAGTATAGGGGGGACCGATGCCATCTGTATTTACCATTTCTCTCATCACACTCCTTCTCCTGATCACTCCATTTCCACCCTTCTTCCATACTTAGGTTGTCCAGAGCCTAAGTATAGGGGGAACCGACATCCACCTGTATATACTCTCCTCATTCACTCTTTTCCGCTCTACTTCCTAACCCATTGTATATAAATTTTCCACTCTCTTACGCTTAGCACGAGCTATGTCTTCATTACGCTTTTTATGCTTTGAGGACACAGCACTCGCTAAATATAGGGGGGTCTGTATATATACTTTGTATATATTTTACCCATATCTCGTACTTTCGCGTAAGTCTATATGTATTTACGGGGTGGGTACTAAAAAAAGAAGAAGAGAGAGTTTTTCTACTAACACTGACTTGCCCAAAATTTTTGAAAAAAAAATGGCTTCTTATTTCATCTTTGCACACACACACGTAAAAAAAGAGAGAAAAAGAAAAGAAGGCTTCTTATTCCATTTTCTGCATAGAAAATGTCCCTTGCATAAAAAAATCATCATCACAAAAAAATGTGTCTGCATTTCACACACCTGCACTTCATCCAACATCACATGCATTTGCATCCGTGAAAAGTCACTGGGTTCTTAACCGAGTTATGAGCCGAAACCGAGAGTGGTCTGAACTTGCCCTTAATCCACCTAATTTTCAGAGGAACTTCACCGAGAAATAGGATTTTAAGAGCTTCAGGTCTTTTGACTTAATTCTTTAAGTTCCACATGACAATGTGCAGCGTTTGACTCTTAGTGTCTAGCCTGATCTCTTCATTCTGGGTACAACTCTGGAATAGGGAATTAATTTGTACTCTCGCACTATGCACTTAGCTCAACCCAGACGGGATGTTGGAAGACTATATGAGTTTCTTTTCTGGTAGCGTGGAAATCTAAAGACCGGAGTTCGGGTTGAAATAAAGCTTCGGAAAAGGGATGGACGGCTGGGCACAATTTTTTCTAAGACCCCAAAAAATGTACGGAATAAAAAGATGATATATCCGTAGGGGCAAAACAAGATCCAAGCAGAACCACCAAAAATTCCAAATACAAAGAAGCAGTCTACCAAATAAAAATTCGACCAAAAAGGTCCAAGCTTCAAGAAACCTGCAGATCTTGGTGGAGACTTGGCTACACTGGCCATCTTCACAAGGAGAGGTGACTACACTGGCCACCCCCTCCAGTTCTTTTCTCTTTCTTCTAGCTTCTCCCCCATTTCGATTGTGAACACAGCACGACAGACCTTAGAAGGAAATACCTGACTCCCCGAGGATGAGTTACTGGAAAGGAGAGGAGCATGGTAGTCCGGCATTCTGGATGGGAAGAGCTAAAACCCTTCACACACACGAGTCGGTTATTCAATGTTCATAGGGTATACTTTGGGAAGAGGATTGATCTAAGATGACTTCTGAGCCGAAACTGTAACAATGATGTGTAGAACTTGAGGGCTGTTGATTTTAAAATTCTAAGTCTCACAGAAGTTCCGCCACACTACTAATCCAAAGGTCAAGTTTAGTTTCATTCTCACCTTCAGCTCATGGTCTTGGTATGGAACCCAGTCTCATTTCACTTCATGGCATGTCTTTTTGATGCTCAGGGACGAGCATGGTTTAAGTATAGGGGGATGATGAATCTCGGATTCATCACTCTAAATCTCATTTATTAAGCTCAATTCCCTAAAATCAACAGCATATCTGCATCTATTTCGCATAATTAGCACTTGTGCATGATTTCATAAGAATTGCATTTTAGCATTAAATTCTGCATCAAATAAGAAGCCAAAAATCCAAGCCCAAATTGACCTGTAAATAGCCTAACTTCCCCTATTTTTAACTCCTTCATGCTAACTCCGAATAACCCAAAACCACTTCCATTGTGTACATATCACTCACAAGAATAAATGAAAAATACAAAAAAATCACTAACTCAAATAAGTGGACCAAAAACCCAAACCCTAGTTTTAGGATTTTCGGACTAAAAGCCACATATCTTCCCCATCTAGTGTCCAATTTGATCCTACTCACTTTTGAACTAATGTACATTCAATTACCTTCAAAACAAGACCAAGTTCAAGTGAATCGGAGCTCGTACGTGAAAGTTGGGTTTTGGGCCTCTTTTGCACAGTGTATATTTTCGCGGTTTTCTGACCTTATATCCAAAAAATTAGAATTAGGTGCCTTTTATTTATCTTTGAGTTTTCCAGATTTTCTCGGATTTTTATCTTATTTTAAAAATGACAAAAAAAATTAGAAAACCCAAAAATCAAGGTATTCTATGTACATGGGATACCCCAAAAATTTACTTTTTACATTTGATCGAATTTGGCTTTGATGTCTTCATGAAAGTTGTAGATCTCGTCGAGACGAGCAATTTTTGTGAAAAAACTTTTTCGATCCGAGGTCATTTGCTATTTTTTATCGATTTTACAAAGGATTTAATTTCGGCTTTTTCTGGAGCTGACACGTGGCAGCCCCAGAGGCCGCCACGTGTCAGCATTTTTTGGGTTTTTATTATATCATTTTTATAAAAAAAAGAAATTTTTAAAAAGCACCTGCACGTGCGACGCACGTGCCCCCAGGCACGTGCTCCGCACGTGCTGCGCCCCTCTCTTTCCCCCTTTGCCACGCGTCCTTAGCAGGACCGTCCGATCTCGGCCGATCGGACGGATCCTGCCCTTCGTCCTCCTCCCCCGCAAATCTCGCCCAACGACCCCCGATGCCTCCGCCCTTCACCTCGCAACCGCCGCCCGTTGACCTTCTCCTCCCCGACTTCGTTCGCCAGCCGTTAACTAACCCCGCAACCGCCGGCCGCTTCATTATCCTCGCAACTCCCTCACCGGCCGCTCTTCCCTCGCTCCTATAAAAACGACGCCGCCCCCCACAGCCACCTTATCCGCCGATCCTCGTTGAGTCCTCCTCCGGTGGTGACAGCCCGCGAGCCACTCCATCGCCGGCGTGATCCGAGAAGCCTCGCTCCTCGCCGCAACTACACTTCCAGCGCTGCTTCGCTCCGGCCACCACTCGCCGTCGAGCCCAACCTCTCTTCAGGTTCTCTCTCTATCTCTCTCTCCATCTCTCTCTCTCTGTATTTGCGTCTCGTGTCGCCATCCCCTTCCGCTCGCCGGTCCTCCTCTCTCCACCGCTCCATCGCCTTCTCTCCGCTCGAAGCCACGCTTCTTCGATTAACTCCGCCACCTCGACAACTCTGCGGCGCTTCTCCCCCAGCTCCGCTCGCCAGCCAACACTTCGACAGCCACCGGTCGCCACCACCGTCCCCCTTGCCGTGTGTCGGCTAGAGGACGGCCACGCCAGTCACCGCTACGCCTCCGCCTGCGGTCGAGCCCCATCTCCAGCATCGATCATCTTCTCCGACTTCGAGACCACCGACACGCCCTGCGCTCCGCCATCAAGCTTCGTCTCCACCGACGACCTGCGATCCACGACAACACTGCTTCATCGACAACCACCGTCCACCGCTTCACCGACTTCGCCATCGACCTTCGCTCCCCGACCGTCGACCAAAGCAACCCATTCGCCGGAGCACCTGCACAGCCAAGCTCCACCAGGAGCGACACCGTCCTCTGCCAGGAGAGGCCCCCCTCCGCCGCACTCGCCACAAGCTGTCGGGCTCGAGGCCCGAGGTCCCCCGCACGTGCCCCGCACGTGCGTGGGAAACTTCATCGGCACGCCAGCTCAGGGGTCACGTGCTACGCACGTGACCACCTGGGTCATTTGCAGAAGCCCCCTGGAAGTCCTCTGATTTGCGCCGCAGCCCAGACAACCAGAGGCACGTGCAGGGCACGTGCCCCTCTGGAACATTTGCAAAATCCCCTCCCCCCCCCCCCGAGTTATAGGTAATTTCAAGTAGGTCCATGTTCTGCATTTTTTATTTTATCTATTGCATATGTACCCCTGTGTTCGCCATCCATTATAAACCTCTACATTACATCATTTTATTCATTTAAAAATAGCATTTTGTTCATCTCTTAATTCTCTACTTTGTGAGCTACTGTGGACATTTTTGTGATTGACGGTTCATTAATAAATAATTGTTTTGTGGAAATTAGAATATTTAGCCCAATCTGTGCTCTGAAATTCATAGTTAATTAACCATTGCTCTAAAAATTCTCCAAAAATCATATATTGTAGAGATTATTTTGATTAACATTGTGCCCAAAAATCATTGCATTTGCATGCATACTTTGCTCTGTAAAAATCATTTTGCATATTTCACTATTTTATTTTTAATAGGTATTAAATCCCACATTTTTAAGGTCTAGGATTTTTCTAAGATCCATTACCTAGTGATAGATCTTAGATAATTTTAGTTCTCGAAAAGAAGTAGGTTTAATATTTATTAAAATTAAATATTGAAAATTAATTTGTTTGCATTTAAAAATTCATAAAAAATTCATATCGCATCCAAAAAATTCCAAAAAAATTACGGTGCACTCATTTCATCATCTTTTACATCTCGGCCAAGTTTCGTATTTTGTCGGATATCGTTTGATTGAACTTTACATTTTAGTCCCTAAAATAGGCCGAATTTGCATTTTGCATCCCTTTATTGCACGAAAAATTCCAAAAAAAGACCGCCTTGAAAACCGAACTAAAAATTGGATAGACACAACTCTAGGTTGTTCCTTTGCCTCCTTGTGATCGACCTTGGGACTTGCCCAAGTAAAATAAACAAAAAAACCACTTGAAAAAATTGATTAAACATTTGTGGTTATTTCTTGACTGTTTCCGATCGCCGCCTACAACGAACGACATTATTAATTTCATACACGAACATTAGAAACAACTCCTTAACGCGGCTCTTTTGGGCTCGTCAGTGGCCCAATAGGAATTAAAGAAAAAATGAAAAACAAAGAAAATTATAAAAGAAATACTTGCATGCCTTAAATCGAAAAGTGTAAAACATGAAAGTTGTACATCTCAAATGAGATCTACAAGTTTCATGTTGAAAAAAATGGTAAACTAAGTCATATGTACATTATACAGTTTTTGAAAGCATTTATAATGATTTAAAAACACTTGACTTTAATTCTTTTTTGTATTTTTAATTTATAGAAAAAGCTAAAATAAATATACCCAATAATTATCTATTTTTTGAAATTTTAAATAAGAAGAAAATGAAGGAAATAAACAAAATTAACTGATGTTAATTATATATAATAATATAATTATCATCAGTTATATGCAAGAGGATCTTAGTTGATTAAGTTAATTAGAGTTAGTTTTTATTGAATAGTTTAAGTAGGGAGATTAATAAATAATGAATAACATGATTAATCTCAGATTCGTCACTGAGATCCATTTGTTGACCCAGGTTAACACTATATTCTTCTTTGCACCCAAGTCCATCTTCTTTAAACTGCTTTCTTCTCTTATTTTCCAGCCCATTCCCTAATCCGTCTTGCCCGATTTCTTTCCCCTTCGATCCACCTTCCATCTGGGACCCTCTCCTGATTAATAAACCACAAATCCACACTACTTTTTGCACCCCATTTTTTATTTCTAGAGCCTTTTTTCTCATCTATAATACCTTTCCCACCTACCCCTCTTGATCCGTCTTCGATGCCATCTCCCCGTGCTCAAGTTCTTGTGATAGTGTATCTTGTAACAACATGTTACCCCCAACGAGTGGGAGAGTGAGAGAGATTGAGTCGAACTGATCCAGATCACTGAGGAGCAACACTTCAGAGCTCCATCGTGTTGATGCTTATGCATCTCCATCGTCGTTGCATCGAGGCTACAATCATCCCCACTCCATCGTTGTTCACCGTAGGTAACTTTAGTTTAGATTTCAATCTCAGTTCGTCCAATTTCATTCGATTTCTATTCCTATAGCATTAAGCATATTCCAACCTTTGATCATCTCAATCGGATGTCAATCTCACCATGAAATCACTTTGATCTGATCGCCTCATGCGACTATCTCTGCTTCTCCATCTTCTTTCAACTTTATCATCCGAGATCTTTGGATCTTAGACCTTTTGGGTCTAACTCCATCATCTACACAGAGACCTGACCCATTCCACTCCATTTTGTTTTATTTTGAATAAAAAGTGGCCAACGACCTTTGCCTTCGAGCTGTGAATAATCTGCAGGACATCTATGGCGAAGAGGCGAGATTTGAAAGAGGGTCAAAGCTTGAGTAAGACACTTGAGCACCGCTTGAGTAAGCACATGCAACATCACCTACAGGTCTCTTCCTAGTGAGGCATGTACCTTGGACCAACATCCACATGATATATATTTGGATCAAGAATCGATTAAGCCCATTGTAGTTGAAATCCAGTTCTGATCGATTGAAATTGAAGCTTTTTAAGCTCTCTCTAGTGACCTTCATACGTGTTCTTTTGTTCCCACTTGTTGTCATCCGATCGAAGAGGAGGAGCTCTAAAAGATCTGAACCATCCACCTGCACCCAAACTAGGCCGCACGATCAGATCTAGGAGGCTCCATGAGAGCCGCACACCGCCTCTCTAGCTTCGGGTGCACTGCACATGTTTGGTGAATTTTACATTTTTCATTTCCTTATTTCATTAATTTCAAGTAGAATACGCATGTGAAGAACATTCTTGAAATAATTGCAAGTTGCATCTAGTAGTTTCTTTGATTTCATTCCGAACCTTGTGCATCACACCTAAATGTGAGCCATTCGCGTACCTTTGTTGGGATATTTCGTACTTATATCCCGAACATGTTATAGTGTTTAATAAATATGTAATTGAATTTTATTCTTTCTTCTGTTGTATTTAATTTTGTGAATTTTAATTGCTCGGATTAATTAGTTTCAATTACTTAAAAAACACAAAAAATTAGGTTAAGTACCTAATAACTTGTTCTAACTCCACTAATTTTAGTTTTAAAAATTTCATTCATTTTCTAATTTTGAAAATTCAAAAACTATACAGATTTCACAGTTTTAACTTTGAAAATCCATAAGAATTTGAAAATTGTTTAAAAACTTATAAAGATACTTTTACTTTGTTTTTACCTTACATTCTCACATATAATAAAATCACAGAAAATATAAAAAGAAAACCTTAAAATCTTAAATATTTTAAAAACCTTATAAAAATCATAAATCCTAAATATTAGTGCAACATTTTAAAGTTTGAATAATCTACTTTGATATAAAATTAGCTCTTAAAACATTTGACTTTTTTTCTAATTTAAAAAACACAAAATATTTATTATTAATTTCCCTTCAAAATTTTTGTAATTCTATTCAAATTTAAACCATAAAAATATAAAAACCATAAAAATCATAAAAATAGAGAATATTATTAAAAATAAAAAAAACTTATTCTCTTATTTTCTATTTTCACAAATTTTAAAAATATAAAAAGATCTTTTTACACCATTTTATACATTTTTATTCATAATATGTTATTAGAAATTAAAAATACATAAAACCCACAAACCCACAATAAATTCTCATGCTCTTTCTCCTGGTACATATAGATCAGACTCGGATCCAAAATTAATGTATTGTATTTTTTATCATTTTTGAAACGTTTTTATCTTTTTAGTTTGTTTAATGTGTTTGTTATTTTAATTTTTATTTTATGTACTCATATGTAAAGAGATATAGGCATATGTTTTATATTTTTGTATTTGATTTTATCTTTGAATGTTTTTACATTTTATGATTTATCTTACTATTTTAGATATTTTTAGGTAAATTCTAGAAGTTGTTTGGTTTTTAAAATGGATTTTAGAATTGAAAACAATGTACTTATACAAAATCGTGAGGTATTTTGGGGTTTAGAAAGAACAAAGTGCGAGAAAAGTTTTAGATTTATTTTTACCATGTAGGCAATGAAAATAACTTTAAAATAATGTATTTTACATTTTTGTGATTTTTTATAGATTAGTTATGATTTTTATATGGTTTTGCATATTTTTAAAATTTTAAGATTTTTAATATTTTATTTCCTTTTGGTTTATTATTTACAATATAATAGTATACCATGTGTAATTTGTGTAGAATTTTTAGATTAGTATTTATATTTTTTTATGTTGTTTATGAGTTTTAGTGTATTTTTTGTTTTTTATATATGAAAAATATAAAATGATATTATTTTTCAAAATACACATTACACTGTATATAAAAATCTTATACGTATTTAATAATATTTTTATTTAATTTTTATATTGAGTATATTATTTAATACATATTTTATTATGTATAGTATTTACTATATAGTAATAGGGTTGTTAGATGTATTATGTAGAAAAATAAGTAATCGCATGGAAATGATAAAACACGAAGGGGTATTGTGCGCCAAAAGATCATCAGATCATGTGGGATCCACGTGAAGCTCTTCGACATGCACCTACTTGTGAAATCAAATAACTGTAAGGGTTCAGGGCATAAAAACACCATGTACCACCTTCTCTCTCATGTGGACTGAGTTTGAAGGACATGCTTCAAAAACCATGAATGTTCAGGGCAATGTTCGCAATCTGGCCTCTCGTGCAACGTGCATGAAATGCTTAAGCATTGGGCAATGGGTATGCATGTCACTACTTGATGATTAGATTAACTTGATCGAATGATTGAAATCCACAGCTAATGTGTGAATCTCGAGCGCCAATTCTCTCCCTGTACTTGATTGGACGACACCTACGCTATATGGAGAGAGATGTTGTTCCTCAAAATATGATTAGATCCAAGTGACGGTGCTCTTCGTGTCTTAGATGAAGGTGGCGAACTTCAATCTGTAGGTTCTCTCAGTGGTTACAATCCCTTTCTCCAGATGATTCACAACTATTGAGACCGTCAAATGTCAAGCTGAGGCTCGAGATTCAGATCTAGCTAGGGTTTCACAACAAAAATTAAGGGAAAGTGGGTGGATTGATCCCAAATATTAGGAAGGGGTCGAACTCAGATCCCTACGGATATGAGCTGATCAAAGTTGGAATAGGTTGTGGAGAAGCAGACTCGGATCCTTAAAAAGTACATAATATTGTTATCCTAATTCCTCACACCACATTTATTTTCATGTTCCTACATTCCTTACCTATCTTTTTTAATCCCTTTTTCATCATTTATTAAAGATCTTGCAAAACCCACAATAGATTATGATTTTCTTTCTCCTAGTACATGAAAACAATGGTTTTGTTACTTAGAATTCCTCCTTAATGTTTGTCAGGATTCAAGATTTATCACATCCCTCCTCTGCCTTTTTGTTATTTTGATTTTCCTTGCATGATAATCCATGA
Organism: Ottelia alismoides; assembly: GCA_037367405.1. Classification (NCBI taxonomy): domain Eukaryota; kingdom Viridiplantae; phylum Streptophyta; class Magnoliopsida; order Alismatales; family Hydrocharitaceae; genus Ottelia; species Ottelia alismoides. The sequence goes on from JAZKJV010001234.1 coordinate 161,415, forward strand.
TGATGATTATAATTCTAAATACGAACTTTACCATCACGTGTTAGTGTATAATTTATATTGATATTTGGAACTCTCCAAGATCCAATTACATAGCTCTCACGTTTAGTCCCATATTACCCGTTGATGGGAATTTGATATGTTGTTGGAGCTATAAAAAATATCCCATATCCATTATAGTCCTTAAAACACCCCATAGAATATTAAACCTTTATGGATTTCTCCTTTAGGTTCATCCCATCCCTTAAGAGAAGAGTTTCACATAAACCAAAGTTCCAATTTTTACTTTGATGTCGTAATTCAATTTCACTTTTTTACTATCTAAAAAAATCTAAGATCAACATTATGTGAACATTAATATCAACAAGAATAAGAGGGGATTTTAGGTCAAAAATAAAACTAAAAAAGTAAGGATAGTACAAAAATGATGTGAACAAATTAACATTATATTCAAGACACATAACAGCAGTAATCCTTAAGATGTTGAAGAACTCGAAAATATGTGAAATGAATACCTTGGATGCTCGAAAATAAAATCATCTTGACAAAGAAAACACAAAAATTAGCCCATTACAGACAATCAACAGAGAGAGAACGTGTAAGTAGGAAATCTTAATTTACAAAAGAGTATGGAAAGAATATAAGCAAAAATGAAGAGTTGAAGCTCCGATTGTTAAGTAGATAAATCATAGCTTGAAGACCTTATGTAGCCAACATGGCAACATCAAGGCACGAAAGTTGTTGCTATTTGCCATGGAGACAATGGATATGAAATAAAACATGCGTACTTAGTATATACGTAGGGGGAACAATGAGTGATGATGGACTGCAACCATTGACTTGACATGATATCACATCTACCTCCCGTATCCCTCTTGGAATAGTAAAAAATTAAGAAGCTTGACGTAGTGAAGTCAGACATCGAGGCTCCCCAGTTAACTAGTAATATAAATTAAGTAAATTGTACCTCAACAACTCAATTGAAGGGATGATGCATCGTCATCAATGAATGAACATGGGGAGTGAGGAGGTTGGATTGTGTGTGTTGTAGGGATGGATCTAGTATATAACACGGGGAGGGTCATGATCACTCCTTAATTCTTATATTTCACTTTCATAGTATTTTGAGTTTTAAAAATAAAAAACAAACTCGCTTGAAGTTTTGGTGGGATATATGTGAATGTACCATGCTGTAAAGCAGAGTTCAAATCTCGCGACCATGCTATTCAACGTTTTCTAACAAAAAGTACTATAATCACTTTAAAAATATTTAAAAATATATCTGTAAATTTATATAAAATGAGATTCGAGCTCATTTATCTCTCATGTTATTCTTGGCGCTCTTTATAAATGAAATTAAGTTTGTTGCCTCCTTTTTTTTACCAAGTTTCTTTTAAAATTTCACTTCATAATTTAACCTTACAAACATATTTATATAAATTTAAATGATTATATTTGTAAAAATAAATAAAATTTACTATTAAAAAATAATAATATATTAACTTTTCAATAGTCATAATAAACTCTTACTTGATAGAATTAATGGTTCTCATCTAGCAGCATATCTATAACAGTAACTAATAGTGGGGTTTTCTGTACCCACTCCCTTCTATTGCCACGTGGCTTACTCCCCTTTCTTCCCTTCCCATTCTCTCCTACTCTCATGCGTCGTTCCCACCTCTCTCTCTCTTCAATTCGATCTGGCGAAATGCCCACCCCCTCTCCATCCATTACACACACACTCTCTTTCTCTCCATCCAACGTGGATTCTCCCTCTCTCCCTCAAAACACGATCCTTCTTCCCATCTCTCCATACATACATTTTCTCTTGCCTTTATTTTCCACCCACACGTATATCTATATTAAGTACATATTTTCTCTCTCATTTGTCTATGTCCTTATGATTTTTTCTCTGTATGATGCCTCCTCAATAATTATTCTCTCTCTCATGGTTTCTATGCACTAACATAATATGAGTTGATATATTTAATAAATTATGATGATTTATTTCTATTGATTTTATTCGTAACTTGATTCGAATGTAAACGATGATTTTAATTTGGCTTGATACTAATTAAAACGATGGACTTATTTTAAGAGGACAAAAAAATATAAAATAACTGAAGTGGATACGAAATATAATTTTCCATTTTCAATTTTTTACTATAAGTATTTTAAAATTTATGAAATATCTGATTGAAATTACATTTTAAACTTTTTATGAAATAAACAATGTTTATTCTATCTGTTTTAAGAGGCATAAAGAAAGTTACATACATAAAGAAATCATAGTAGATACAATATGTAATTTACCGATTTCATGTGAAATTTATTACAAAATTTAGAAAAAATTAAAAGTATTCAATATACAAATTAAATTCATATGATATAAATAATAATCTCGAAAAAATGTAAAAAAAATGAAGGTAATTTTTTCCAATTTGATATAGATTTAATATAATAATTTTCATACCATTTCTAAAATAATAAAAATTCAAATTATAGAGAGATTTTCAAAATATGTTTGTGATTATCTCACCCCTCACTTTCCCATCATCTCTCCATCTATGTCCATTGTTTTTTAAAGATATATCTCTCAAGTGAGATCCATCTATATCTCGTATACTAAAAATGCTCTTTTATGTTCACAAAATAAAATATTAAAATTATCATTACATATTTAATCTTTATGACATGTTGATGGATAATACTTAACTTTAGTATAATTATTTATAATATACAAAGAATAATTAGCATAAAATAATTTGTACGATGCATTCGATTTTAAACTTTCAAGCATGTTTTCTTTATAATTGATCTGTAATTGACTGTAGAGATTCATTTGCATAATAAAAATACCATACATTATAAGTATCTTAGATTTTAAAAATCTAGGTTTACATATTTAGTCGTTATTTTTTTTAAAGGAGATTTAGTCGTTATTATATAAATAAGATATTATATAAATTTTACGTCAAATAATTCTGTTAAATGCAAATTGTTGATATATTCTTATATAATTAGGGACAAAAATATGATTTTAGTTTATATCATGAAACTACCTGAATGCTTTGTTAATATTTTTTCCATCAAAATGCATGCCTATTGTGCACATGACACAGTAGATTCCTATTCCGTTGCGAAGGACAGATCCATTGTCCAGTGAAACCCTATCACCAAGAGTAATAAGTATATTCCCTGTAATTGAAAACTTATACAAAGGAGGCACTGGCGCCCTTGTTTACAGGAAGGCAAAAAAATCTATAAGAGAAACAGTTCTGGGTTAGTTTGATGTTTGAGCCTGACAAAATCTCAAATCCCAATTCTTACAATAGAGAACGACAGATCAGGACAACGGACTCCATTGTACTCTCGACCAGCATCTTGGGACCTGAGGTTCACCTGCGATTTCTCTCCTCCCAGATGTTGTAGACAGTCGTGACGAGGGCAACGCCTAACCGCTTTCGAACATTGGCATCAGCAAAATTAGCAATCTAATCAATTGTTGCAGGCACATGCACCTTATTAGGTGGTAGGAACCACTCCACACAGATCTGGAGAATACACATTCGAAGAATAGGTGACCATGTGACTCCGGCTTACGGAGACAGAGGTAGCAGAGTGTCGAGTCGCATATATTGAACTTGGCGAGTCTATCCGTGGTGGGCAGGCGCTGCAACGCCAACCTGTACGTAGTTAGAGAAAACTTTGGAGGTATTATTTTTTTCCCAAACTACAGATGCTCACTTAAGGGGGAGACTCTAGGCCATAAGAGATCTACCGTGCTAGAGAAGGAGAAGCCCTTTGCAGAGTGTACCCATGTGTACAGAGGGGAGTCTGGGATAATGGCCGAGCGGACTGCATCTCTTCCACTAAGGATGACTTTCCAGGGACGATTATGAGAGGACGAAGGTTGAATCTCCCAGAATGAGCTGGCTGGGAAGTATTTTTATCTCATGTATATCGCCCAAATTGAGTCGCTGGAGGTGAGTAGCCTCCACGTTCATGAGACAATCATTGCATCTCTTAGAGAATCCACTAATCAAATACTGAGGCCCCCTTCAGCCTTAGGGAGGCAAATAATATGCCATGCAATATCATGCCTCTTTCTTCCCCACAAGAAATTAGCACAAAGCATGTCAATCCTTTGGACCGCGCAACGCAATATAAGGGTGCGCGCAGTTCAGTACAGGAGGATGCCTGCAATCACAGTCTTGAGTAGCTGAGCACGTTCGACCATAGAGAGTGTCGCAGCTTTCCAGCCTTCCAGCAGGGCCCTCACTCGATCCTCTAGTGTTCTGCATATGATTTTCCCCCATAGGATGAGGTAAGGGGGATGCCCAGTAAGGAGCTGGGAGGCCTTGGCTAAGGATGCCAACATGTAGGGTAATGCTGAAGCTGTCAAGGAAGAATTTGGGCTGGAAGATTTTGCTTTTCCTCGCATTCATTTGGAGGCCCGAGATCAAGTGGAATTCGTTGAGGATGTCCTTGACCACCATAAGAGAACGTGTGGTGCCTTTGCACAAGAGAAACCGATCGTCTGCATATATAAGATGTGTGGGTGTGGATGCCCAACCTTTTCCCATAAGGCAATATCGGCCCTCGAGCAAGGTCGTCTCCAAAAGGCAAGTAAGGGATTCCAAGCCGATGGTGAAGAGGAGGGGGCTGAAGGGGTCGCCCTACCTCAAACCACACGATCCCTGGAAAAGACCACACGGGGAGCCATTAAGGAGGACGGAAATGGATGAAGTAGAGATGCAATTGCTAATCCACCCAATCTAGGTGTCTCCAAATCCCATGTCCTTTAGAGCGTGAAGGATGAATGAGTGCTCAATTGAGTCGAAGGCCTTTGACAAGTCAATTTTGAGGCATGCCTTATTGGAGCAACGCCTCCTGTTAAATCCCCACAACAGTTTCTACGCAAGCCATATGTTATCCTTAATGGATCCCCTAATGAAAGTTGTCTGGTTCTTTGATACCAGACGGGGGAGTACCTCTGCCAAATGGGAGGCCAACAACTTGGAAAATTTTTTGTACAATATATTGCAATAGGCAATGGGCCGGAAGTCTCCACGTCTACACGATGTCAAGTTTTTGGGGACCTAGGTCAGGAAAGTATGGTTTACCTGCCTGACCATGTTCCCACCCCTTTAGAGGAAATCCATAGCTGCACAAATGTCACCTTTGACCAGCTGCTAGTGCTTCTTGAAGAAGCCCGCATTGAATCCGTCTGGACCTGGCGCCTTGTCCGAAGCGATTGAGCGAGTGCCTCCAAGATTTCCTTCTCAAGGAAGGGGCAGAGAGCCACTTCCTAGCCTCATCCGTGACAGTGGATTTAGGCGGAGGGGCTGCCAATCTTTGCGGGCATGGAAGTTCCAGCCCCAACAAGGAACAGAAGTAGTCCACCACCTCCGTGGCGACCTCTATAGGCTTATCAATTTTCCTCCCGTTAGCATCTAGAAGGAATGGAATATTGTTCCTATTAATGTGAGCTTTGGCAGAGAGGTTGAAGAATTTGGTGTTGTGGTCTCCAAGTTTTAGCCAGTCCACGCGACTCTTTTGCTTCCAAGCCGATTCAAGATCGTTCTGCAAGCCTTCAATGTATTCTTTAGTCTCCTTTTCCCAGTGTCACCAGCCCCAGGTCCATGGGATAAACGGAGAGGGCATCATTTATTCTGTCTAGGAAAGTTGTTGCGTCCTTTTCTTCCTTAAAAATGCACCCCTCAGTAGAGGACTAGAGGCCCAACCTTTGAGCTTCCTTTTAACATTTTTTAGCTTAGTAACCACGCTTAACAAAGGATTGCCATGAACTGTAAATCTGTGATGCCCCATCCGATTTCCACGGCCTCGAGATAGCCGGGTCGAGCATGCTAGTGGTTAAAGTATCAGAAGGGCTTGGGCCTGGAGGGCGACTGCGCAAGCTCGATAGTGAGTAGCTGATGGTCGCTGGACGGTAGTGATGAACAAATGCATTGCGATTGTGGAAAGGTGTTGAGCCACGACGCATTTAGGAGCAACCTCAATTTTCGTTTTACCGTATCATTGGCACATAAATACACGAAAGAACCCTCCTTTCTCCCCCTACACCTCTTTCTCTCCCCACACTTAACCGTGCTTAAGCCCCGTCGGAGCACACGCTAACCTCGCCTTCCTCCTCCGGCAAAAATGGATCGAGACTGGGGCTCCAAGCCCGGGAGTGGAGGCGCGGCCTCGGCGCAGAACGAGGCGATAGACCGGCGGGAGCGGCTCCGGCGGCTGGCGTTGGAGACCATCGACCTCGCCAAGGACCCATACTTCATGCGTAACCACCTGGGATCCTACGAGTGCAAGCTCTGCCTCACCCTTCATAACAACGAGGGCAACTACTTGGCCCACACCCAGGGCAAGCGCCACCAGACCAACCTCGCCAAGAGGGCCGCCCGTGAGGCCAAGGAGGCCCCCGCTCTACCTCAACCCCACAAGAGGAAGGTCTCCCTCAAGAAGTCTGGTGAGTTTTGGCTGATTTAGGGTTTTGGTATTGTTGGAAGAGTTAGTTTGAACGAGAAATGCTTATTGTTACAATGCTGGGGAGGTGAGTAGAGAATTGGGGAAGTTGTGATTGTGTGGTGCTTCGTGGGAGAAAAGGTAGAGTCGTCGTTACTTCTACGCCTGGCTTGGATACCGCGAAATTCCGGATTTGTGTGCAAAGTAAGGCCGATTAAAATGCGTTTACACCCATGACAAGTATGCTTTCTCGACTTAGAATCTTTCCATATGAAAACATGTAGCATTTCTCACCCATAAATACTTAGGCAGGTAACGACAATTCTCATCTTTTATAAAAGATTTTAGTGGCTGAAATCTCTTTCTGGATACATCTCAAGAACCCTATCAAATTCAAGACATATTTGGAAGTCGACTTATCAATTGCCATTGAAACGAGTGCGACCTTCTGAATAATATGCTAATGAATTGGTTGAACAACCACCAATTTGTTCTATTTTGAGCTGAAATTGTGATGAATAAGGATACTTGTTGGCTCCGACGATTCATAAACATACAATTTCAAGTTCAGCTTTGCAGTTGTTGGGTAGAGCATGGATTGGATGGTGAAATTGACCTTTTAGGTTTACCTACGGAGTATATTCAATTTCTTCTAGGATGCTTTGCTAGAACATATTTTAAAGCATGAGCAAGTTGATCTAGCAATTAATAAGTGGTTTGGCATAAGATAATACTTGAAACTAGTGATAAAGCTAGTTTTGGCTGGATCTGAATTTGGTTCACCTGTTTTCATTTTCCCCATATTTACTTAATGTTGGAAAAGAAAAGAGCCCCCCCCCCCCACCCATGTGTTTAGTACCACATGGGGGAGTGGTCACTATTGGGTCTGTCCGTGGGGCTATATAAGGAGCCCCCACACCCCCTGTACTCATTGAGAACTTCAATAGAAGAAATGCCCAATTCAGGGGCTTCTTCCGTGGTTTCATCCCGCTCCTTCTGGAGTAGGGTTCCACGTTAAATCCTGATGTCCCCTAATGTTTTCTTATTCTTTATTCTCTGATACGCTTCCGCATTCTGTTTTTCTACATGGTATCAGAGCGGGTTCGTTTCTCGAGGATTTTTTATGTTCATTATCTTTTTCGAGATTCGAGAGTTTTTTTGGGTTTTTCTGCAACCCTAGATTGGGAGTTTTATTCGGTGAAGATCTATGTAGTGCGAGGTCCTTTGATTGGCCAACGCCTCTTCCAGGCAGGATTTGGTTTTCAAAAACCCTAATTTTTCAACTGCGGCAATCAACAAATTCCTGGGCTGCCATCTCCGGGCATCTCGAGTCCCAGTTTGATGCGTAATCAACATCCTGTGCGCAGATCTGACGATACGTTCCTCCGTGTGTTGATGGCGGCACATCTTCATCGACAAACGCAGCAGGATCTCAAGGGAATCTCATTTTCTCTAGCGCACCTCGTGTGCGCGAACTCAAGGCGGCGGCAACACTGGTGGCGTACCCCCGTAATCCAACCCAACGCGCAGCCCAGCCCCAGATCACCTCAAGCACCTCGTGGGCTCCCATCCTCCGCCCACATCAGGCAGCGCTAGATGCGCCACACCTCCTCGCAGTATCAGATCCAGGCTGGGATCTTCAAGCGCTTCCCAAGCGGCGATAACCGCGATTCAACAGCGCCGCCTTATTCTCGTGATCTACAAGCAGGCGGCGCCTCTCCGAAAGTCGCGATGCATCTCCTAGCAGAGGCGACAAATACTCCAAGTCCGCCAAGTCCACGCTTGCGACTTCGTGCGCAGGCGGCGTGAAACCCATCGCGCCATGGCTACGCGTGCTCCAGCAACTTGCGAGTTGCGGCGTCCCTTCCTCTTGATTGCTCCAGGCTGTTCAGGAAATCGACGGGTTCCCACAAGTGGGAACCCTAAAAGGGGGCACCTTTCCCAAGCGGACCCAAAGGCCCGTTATATAAAAAAAAGGAAGGAAAAGAAATTTTGCTTTATGACTCGTTGGGCCCCAGCAAACAAAAGGAGGGTGTTGTTGGGCCATTTTTGGCCGTGTATATCAAAAAAAATATTAAAAAAAAGGAAAAAAGAAAAAAAGAGAAAAGAGGCGCGTACAAGAAAAATCCGTACGCATATGCAAACAAAAAAATCGAAAAAAAGGAAAAAGTCGCGTACAAGAAAAAAGTCGTACGCATAAAAAATGTGATTCATGTTTGCTTCTCCCAACTTGTCTATTATTTTCATTATTCTCACAAGTTTGGGAGAAAGGGGGAGTAAAAGCCATATGCATCCTACATCGTTGATTGACATACCAAACACTCCGGATTTCACAGAATATCAAGCCATCTTCATTGTGCATCGATTTTCGTCGTGGTGTCTCTATCCTCGACATCGACTCCGCACTGGATTTGTTTTCTTCAAGGCACGACGGAGACAAAGTCCGATGACCCGCAGGCACGACTGAGACAGAGATCCGGTGACCATGCAGGCACGACAGAGACAGTCCGGTGACCTTCCAGGCACGATAGAGATACGTTCCGGTGACCTGATATACCCGTCAGCAAGCGGGTTTGTCTACCAGTTGCGGATACATACGTTTATTGTGGTGATTTCAAGTGAAGATGTAATGATGTATATTTTTCTTTATTATTGCAAGTTGCAGCTGTCCCAGTTACCAACTTGAGGGGGAGTGTTGGAAAAGAAAAGAGCCCACCCATGTGTTTAGTACCACATGGGGGAGCGGTCACTATTGGGTCTGTCCGTGGGGCTATATAAGGAGCCCCACACCCCCTGTACTCATTGAGAACTTCAATAGAAGAAATGCCCAATTCAGGGGCTTCTCCCGTGGTTTCATCCCGCTCCTTCTGGAGTAGGGTTCCACGTTAAATCCTGATGTCCCCTAATGTTTTCTTATTCTTTATTCTCTGATACGCTTCCACATTCTGTTTTTCTACACTTAATATTCTCAATGTTGGAGGGGCCCATTTATTTTTAATTTGAAAGATGAGGTTGATGATCCTTTTAACTCGAGCATTTTAAATAATAATAGGGTCCATGAAAAAAATGAATTCCTTTAGAAGGTTAATGAGTGTAATTGGGCCTTTTTAATAGTCAATACAACGGCATATTACATCACTTTAAGTTGTTTGTTTGCTTTGGGAACTCAGATTTATGATTATTGGCGCAACATCTTACCTCTGCTCCGATTTTCCTAGTGGATACTTTGTAGCAAGCAAATTTTGAGGAAATCTATCTGTTTGCAACTATTTTAGACGACTAAAATGCGATGACTAACCACAAACTATCCTTTGTTTCTATCCCAAACAAACGTTGTCATACCCTATATTCTTTAAATTTTATTGTAGTATGTCTTTAGTTTTTTTTAATATATAGTTGGTGTGGACCGCCTTATTCTGTATTGTTGACATCTCCATAGCACCTAGGCTTCTTGCATCGAAAAAGATCATGTAAGATGCACGGTCTTAAATTTTAAGTGAAATTCGAAGAAATCTCATCCTACATTTGGTTTACCATGCTCATCGATATCCACTTACATGATATGGCACCTAAAATATCAATGAAATTCTTGTGGTATCTTGGCGAAGTAGGCGAAATGTGAATTACTTCTTTGTTTTGCAAGAGTTGGTTCAACTTCATTGGTGAGTCCTTTTACTCCAACAAGAAGCTTTGAGTCTAAGTTTTCCATGTGATCTTGTATGTTTTTTTAAAACCAACCACGTGTAAACTCCCAAGCTGGGAGCTATCGCCTTAAAATTAGATTAAAACAAGGGTGGTGTTACATTAACGAGAAGCCCATAAGTTGTGAAGGGCTTTACAATGGATATAAGCATTTTCCGAGTGGAACGTTTGATTTTTAAAGATATTGTCATTTCTACCCTACCAGATCGGCGCAACCCCGCGAATGCCATTGAGACATCCGCCGTGGAGCCATGTCCCACCCTCCTGATCGACTGCCAAAAAGATGTTGTGTCCTCACACCGCAACCACGACAAGCCCAGCTCATGCCAAACCTCGGACGAGCTTTTACGTTTGAAAAAAGTATGTTCTGCGTCCTCCTGCTGCCCATGACACCTGTCGGAAATCATGTTCTGAACACCGAAGATATTTGCCTGCCTCACTTTGTCACAAATGCGATCCCTCCTTAAGCACCACATGAAAATCTTGACCCTTTTAGGAATATTCGCTACCCAAACCACTCTTAAATCTTGAATTAGATCCGCGTCAAGCACCTCCGAAGAACGACACAGGTGATCATAAATTGCTTTTGTGGAGAGCTTCATTTCCCTCCATTCAAAGTGGTCCGCATTCACGGCGTGGGAAGCATGGAGCGTGTCAGCCACCGCCGACAACTCAGATTGCAACGCAAGAAAGTCCTCCAGCCTCTGCCTCGGTAAATCATTGACGAACAGAGGTGCCCAAGCGCCGGTCCCCCCCACCTGACTAAGAGTACCACCTCGATCCGCCGCCATAGCAAACAATCTCGGAAACCTGGTGCACAACTTTCCCTCCCTCGTCCAATCGTCATCCCAGAAACGAAACAGACACCCATCACCCACCTTCGGTACCAAAAAGGGGGCGAGAGTCGGAAGAACATCACAGACACCGGACCAGAGGGGAGATTCCCACCGTAGCCTCCCAGCCTTTATCTCTCTCCGGATGCCATAGATCCTTCGAAGAAGCATGTGCAAAGAGGATGAGGGACCCCAGATCTGGGACGCCCATTTACCCAGCAACACCTTGTTCATGCAATCAACATCCCGAATGCCTAGGCCGCCATCCCTCTTCCTATTTGTCACCTCCTTCCACCCCACAAGATGAAGCCCCACCTTATGCTGTTTACCATCCGACCAAAGGAAAAACTTCATCATCGCCTCCATCTTCTTCCGCACACCAACAGGGAGGATACGCGTAGCAAAGAAGAAAAGTGGTATCGCGTAAAGTACGTGCTTCAACAAGTCAAGCTTGCCCCCCTTGGACAAAGTGGTCGCCTTCCAGCTCGTCATCTTTTGCTCCATCTTATGGAGCACAATATCCCAATCAGATTTCTTCAATTTCCCATTCGTCAATGGTAGGCCAAGATACGTCAACGATAGTGACCCCAGAGAGCAGCGAGTAATAGTAGCCACTATCTCTCTCTCGCTATCAGTCATCCCGAAGGTGACCACCTTGCGTTTATCATTGTTGGAAACCAAGCCCGAGAGCTCACCAAATATGTCAACCAGTAGTGCTGCATTCGCTGTGTGCATCTCCGACCCCCAAGCAAGATTAACGTGTCATCCACATCAAGGTTGCAGAAAGCGGCAGTCGGTACTCGGTCGGTCGGGTCACTGATTAAGGATTAATCGGCAGTCGGGCGACTAATCAGATTTAGTCGGCTATTAGTCGGTTTTGAATTTTTTTATTTATTTTAAATATATAAATCAATTTTTAGATACATAATCTTATGTATTTGTATTGATTTGTATATTTTCTATACTATCATGAAATAAAAGAAGTAATTATCTTTAAATATAACATTAAGCATATTAGAATAAGTTTGCTTTTAAAAAAATCGAAAAACTAAAAAATTTAAAAATCTCTATGTAAAAGTCGGCCGACTAGGCGGACTAGTCGATTCGATTAGTCGGGTTGACCGACTAAGGGCCGACTAGGCCTAGTCGAGTCGGCTACGCCACCTACTCGACTAGTCGGGCCGAGTAATCGGCCTAGTCGACCGACTTTTACAACAGTGATCCGTATAGTAAAGCACATGTATAGATATATCCTCCAGACGGATATGTCTGACTCCACGACCTGATTGAACAAAATGGCCAAAGCATCGACAACGATCACAAAGAGCATCGGGGCTAGGGGGCAGCCCTGCCGCACCCCCCTTTGAGGCTGGAAAGGACCTGCCATTAACCAAAATAGTTTAGGAAGCCGTCGTAATACACCTTTTCATCCACCCGAACCCCTCCGCCTCAAAGATGTCCATATGAAATTCCAGTCAACACAGTCATATGCCTTGGAGAAGTTGATCTTCCAAACAACACCTTTTGTCTTCGACCTTTTCCAGTGCAGACAAATTTCAGACGCCATCACCTATCCATCCATCATTTGTCTCCGAGGAATGAAAGCACTCTATCCCTGTAAGACCACCGAGTCAATAACCGGCTTGAGGCGGTTCGCCAACGTCTTCGCAACAGCCAGATATATCGCATTGGAGAGAGTGATTGGGCGATAATCCTCGATATTTGTTGGAAAGTTCTTCTTTGGCAGCATGAATAATAAAGCCTTGTTGATTTTATCAAAACCCCTGTTGCCTTCAGCAAACTCGTTCATCAGATCAACAATCACTCCTTTCAACATGTCCCAGAACTCCTTATAGAAAAATACCGGGAAACCATCGGGTCCTGGAGCCCCATCCGCGTTTAGGCTCCACACCGCGCTTCTGATCTTAGCCTCCGAGAACGGCACCGATAGTGCCCCCGCCTGCGATCCGTTTAAACACCTCGTCCCTCTTCCCAACCACCCCCAGCCACTGCGCCGTTGCCTCCTGGAGGTACTCACATAATGGTCACGGATCATGGCTCCAATGTTTGCCTCCCTTGCCACACGCCGATCCCCTACCTGGAGATCATGGATGTAATTCCTCCCGACCATGCTGTGGAAGAAGCGCGTATTGGCATCCCGTCACGAAGCCATCGTTGTCTTGACCTTTGTCTCCACTAAATCTCCTCTTTCCGATCCTCCAGGCAAATCTCCTCTAAAAGTCTCATCCTCTCTTCCACCTCCTCCGGCTCCAGTCCATGCGCGTCATCCAGTCCATCCAAGTGCGACACGCCCGCTTGAGCCTCCCTTCTCTTCAGCCTACAACGACGACGTACATCCCTCCCATATCGCGAGAGGTGAGACCGCAAGAGCGCCAACTTCCCATAGGGTTCCAACTCCTCCAACGAGCAATCACATCTTCCCAGAAGCCCTCTTCCAGCAACCAACACCTCTCAAAGCGGAAGAGGACCTTGTGCCTATCCTCCTCCCCTGAAGATCAAAGAATGGGCGTGTGACTGGAGTGAGCCCGAGGAATCGCCCACGCCCTCGATAGAGGGAAAGTTTCTGCCCCCTCGACCGACACCAAGAATCTATCTAATCTCGAGCGAGATCTCGCATTACACCACGTGAAGGAGCAGCCCGCCACGTCAACAATTTGCAAGCTTAAGGTATGGTAGATCTCCGCAACACCTCCGAGGCCGCATCTCTGCTGCCGCTCTGGTGGGACGATCTGCATGTAGCAGAGTGATATTGAAGTCGCCCCCCACCAGCCAAATCTCATCAACTCAATCCGCCCCAATAGACTCTAGCTCGACGGCCAACGACCCCCACTCCTGACCCGTGGGGCCATAGACATTTGTGACAAGAAGCCTGAGCCCATTCGTTCGTCTCCTGAGCCGCACAGAAAGGGAAGACTGCAAACGAGACTCTGCGATCAAATCAAAAACATCCGCCATACACCTCGTCAATAAGCCCCCGGAAGCACCGGACGCCTCCAGGTCAGCCACTCCGAACCTACCACCTCTGCCGAGCTCCCCCAGCAGGTCAGCCGCACCACTAGAAGTCTTGGTTTCTTGAAGTAGAAAGATATTGACCGACAACTCGTCCACCAGGTTCCTGATCGCCAGTCACTTCTCGGGCCGACCTGCACCCCGTACATTCCAAGAGAGAACCTTTATTTGGGACACCTATCACCCATCTCCTTCGGGGGCACCACCTCCAAGCGTTCCGCCACTGCTCTATCAAGAAGGCTGAATCCGTTCACCAGCCGGACCTCGAAAGGCCACTCGATTCGTTTTCACGTGTTCCATCTTCTTCGAGAACACACGCTCGCGATGCTGGCCGCCGTAGCTTTCGTCTCAACGGCCGCGATATGTCTCGTCTTGAATAGCATGCCCCAAAGTGCGGTCGAGCTTCCGGAGCGATACCGGCCTCAGCTTCGCTCGAACCCATGACTCGCTGAGATCCATCCACCTGGTCCTTGGGTTCCATCACCGGAACTTCAGGGACAACCCCTTCCTGCACCTGCGAGGTTGTGAGCCTCGCCTCCAACTGCTCATAAGCTCCGACCACAGTATCGACGTGATCCTCCACAAGCGAGACATGCCTAACCCGACCATCAGTACTCGAGAGAGTCAAACTAACCTCATGTTGAATGAGTTGCACAGACACCTCGTCCTGACCGGTTCTGACACAAGAGGTACCCGCAGAAATCCGTTGCTCCAAAATTTTGGCAGACTCCATAATCGAGTCAATCCGAATAGCTGCGTTACCAGATCCATACTGAAAGGTGGAAGGGGCCCCACCCGCAACGTGGAAGAAAGACTGACCCACCCGATTACTCGGAATTCCTGCCCTCGGGAAAGGAGGGGCCGTTATCTCCCCCTCGATGGCGGCACAAAATGTCCCGAATTGAATGTTTTGTGGAAGATGAGCGGTCCCCGCGGTAACCGTTCCAACCTCACCCGAACAACGCTTGGACTTCTCGATCGGCCTCGCAGAGGTGGTCGGAGGAGAATGGACTGCCGCCACTGGAACAATACACGACGTGCTCCCCAGATAAAACACCTTCTCGACAGTGACCACGTGTGCCCCCTTCTGGGCCTGACCATTATATTGGGTCATCTCCACGTCCAGCCCAAGCCGAAGGAGGTCATCCTTGCGTCTGGACATACCTAATGATGAAAGCTCCAAGAATAGTGATCTCCCATGCATGTCGATCTTCCAGCAGCCCAATCTCGAGGGGCAAAGTTGCCGAACCCGCATGACGGGGTCAGGCGGGTCCCCACGTTGGCACCCACTAGACTCCAGCCCCAGAACCTCAAGATCCCTCCCAGAACGACGCGGAGGTCTTCTAGATTGCGCATCGGGTACGACACACCTTTGACGCAAATTCGCTCAAGAGCTTTGTCTCCGAAAGTGCCATCTCATGAACAGGGGCGACACCACCGCATATGGGATAACCCCTCCCCCGACCATCTTAGCAAAATACCTTCTTCATCCTTCGAAAGGCCCCTTGTCAGCACTTTCCACGGGGTAAGTTCAACGATGCCCCCCGAAATCGCCTCTAGAAATGGCGCCAACTTCGGAGGAGGCGAGGAATAAGGTCTCCGAATCGCCACCCTCTCCGATCAACAAACCTGATGAGCGTGGCGAAACTGTCCGCCCCGAGCAAACACTGCCTCTGTGACCCGAATCTTTGCACACGAAGCACATGATAATTTCTCTGCAGGAGCGCGTCCAATGATGCAACGATCCACAGCGAAAGAAACTCCTACCAAAAGGGTTAGCGCGTTGGAGAGCATGCCCTGGGAACCCCCCTCGCCGCCATGGGGGTCTTCGCCGTTGGACCCACTCGCCTCCGGAGCGCTCACGCATCAAACTCACAAGCATATCCCTTCAAGGTTCATTTTTTTATGAATCATCTTGTATGTTACTAGAGTAAAGACAATTAATTGCAATATTCAAGATAGCCCGATAGATCTTTATCGAAACCCTTTTTGATAATATGATGCGAATCTCATCTCATACTATGGGCTTCACCCCTTTTTGATGAATTGAGTCATGAACATGGAAATCAAATAACAACTATGTGACACGATATTGTTATTGTTTTAATTCAACAACAAACAACAACAACAAAGCCTTTTCCCACAATTAAGTAGGGTCGGCTACACGGATTCTTCGCCTCCATTCAGATCTATCTTGGATCAATCTCGGGCTTATATCCAAAAAAACTAGATCCCTTCGTATAGTCTCTTTCCAACACTTCTTAGGTCGTCTTCGCCCTCGCTTAGCCGGCTCAATATCCCAACACTCGCATCTCTTACTCGGTGCATCAGCTGATCTTTTTTGTAAATGAACAAACCATCTTAAACGGTTTTCTCGCATCTTATCCTCAATCGGAGATACACCTACTTTCTTTCTGATTGCCTCACTCCGAATCTGATCTTTACGTGTATGTCCACACATCCACCTTAGCATTTTCATTTCTGCTACAACCATTCTCTGCACATGTTTATGGTTCACAGGCCAACATTCAGATCTATAGAGCATAGCAAGTCTTACGACCGCTTTGTAAAACTTCCCTTTAATTTTTAAATGAATTTTCTTATCACAGAGTACAACAGAGGCTCCTCTCTACTTTAGCCAACCTGCATTTATTCTATTAAGAATACCTCCATCAATTTCCCCATCATATTGTAAAATAGATCCCAAATATCTAAGAGTGCGTTTGGTTGGTGGGTTTTCCGGGGGTTATCCGGGGGTGGGTAACCCGTTTTTGTTTTAGTGTGTTTGGTTGGTGGGTTAAGGGTTGGGAGGGTTTGTGTGATGTGATTGTATTGAAATTTGAAAAAGTTGGTAGTTATTATGATATGATTGTATTGAAATTTGAAAAAGTGGGTGGTTGTTGTGATGTGATTGTATCGAAGTTTGGAATATTGAGTATAAGTTGAGTATTTTATGATTTTTAGATGATATGATGGTATAATATATAATTTTTTTGATGGGAAGTGAGTGAGCTCCACAAGTGGGTTAAAAATGAGGGTTTTGGGGGGTTACCCACCCAAAGTGGGGGGTAACCCCCAATCCGAACGACCCCTAAAAGAATCTCTCTTCCGAATGTTATCATCACCAATCTTCACCTCGATTCCTTCACCATTGCTTCCATTTAAGGTGCACTTCATATATTCCGTCTTAGCCCTATTTATACAAAATTCTTTAGTCTCCAATGCATGTCTCCAGACCTCAAGCTTCTCATTTACTCCGTCTCTAGTCTCGTCAACCAACACAATATCATCATAACAAACACCAAGGTAACTCGTCCTAAATGTTACTTGTCAACTCGTCCATAATCAAAGCAAAAGAAATGGACTCAAAGCTGAACCTTGATGTAAACCAATCTTGATATCAAAATAGTCAGTCTTCCCAGACGGGGTCCTCACATAAGATAAAGCCCTATCATACATGTCCTTTATGAGGTTAATGTATAGGACATGTACCTGTCTCTTCTCCAAAACTTTCCATAATATCTCTTTTGGGATAGAATTATAAGCCTTCTCCAAATCAATAAAGATCATACGGAGGTTCTTCCTTTTAGCTCTATAAATCTCCATTGTTCTCCCCAGCAAATGGATGGCTTCAATAGTTGAGCTACCTGGCATGAATCCGAATTGGTTTTCTTTTACTTTGGAAACTTGCCTCAACCTTCTTTCGATCACACGTTTCCAACTTTTTATAGTGTGACTCATCAGCTTGATGCCTCTATAATTTGAACAATTTTGAATGTCTCCTTTATTCTTATAAATAGGCACCATGATACTCCTCCAATCTTTAGGCATTTTCTTGCTTCGCCAAATAACATCGAATAGATTCGTAAGCCAAGTGAAACAACGCTCACCTAAAACTCTCCATACTTCTACATGAATGTCATCTGATCCTACACCTTTCCCAGGTCTCATAACCTTCGAAGCCTCCTCTACTTCCTTTCTTTGTATTCGTCTATAGCTTGCACGATTCAAGTATCTTTCACTACTAGCTAGATCACTCAAAGTGATCTCTCTATTTCCTTCCCCAGTAAAAAGTTTATGGAAGTACTGCTCCCATCTAGTCTCCATATCCTTCTGAGTAGCAAGCATATGACCTTCCTCGTCCTTAATGCATCTCACTTGAGAAAGGTCTTTGGTCTTTCTTTCTCTTGCTTTGGCCAACCTGAATATATTCTTCTAGCCCTCCTTAAATCGAGATTTTTATATAGAACTTCATAAGCTTTTGATTTAGCTTCGCTTACAGGCTTTTTTGCTTCCTTCTTCGCTATTTTGTAGCTTGTGACAATTTCCTCTGTTCTATCTTAAGACATAACTTTAAAGCATGCTCTTTTAATTTTTAGCTTCTCTTGCACCCCTTCACTTTACCACCAAGCCTCCTTTTGACCTGGAGCTCCTCCCTTTGACTTGCCTAGCATCTCTTTGGCTACCTTTCGGATACAAGATGCTACTGCCTCCACATCTCGTTTGCACTCCCGCTACAATCTCAAGATAAGTCTTCTAAAGCTTTCTCCCTGAAGCTCCATTGCTTCAGTGGAAGATTCCACCATCTAGTTCTAGTGATCTTCGGAACCCTCCTTTTCTTTACCACCTTTTTTATTTGCATATCCAAGACTAACAAGCGATGTTGGGTTGTCAAACTCTCTCGTGGGTTTACTTTGCAATCTTTACAACACAACCGATCTCTTCTCCCCAACGCAAAGTAATCTATCTGTGTTCTAGTTGGGCCAATCTTATAAGTAATTAAATACCCATCCCTCTTCTTGAAGAGAGTGTTTGCCTTGAAAAGATCATATGCCGTTACAAAATACAGGATGACTTTTCCCTCTTCATTTCTATCCCCAAAACCATGTCCTCCATGAACACTAGCATACCCTGAAGCATCTTTTCCCACATGCCCATTAAGATCTCTACCTATGCAAATCATCTCTCTTTGTGGGATTCCTTGTATAATCTTATCTAGATTCTCCCAAAAAGCTTGTTTAGTCATTTCATCTAAACCAATTTGTGGTGCATAAACTGAGATATATTCACAATTTCTTCTTCAAGTACCAATTTTAGCAAAATAATCCGATCCCCGAATCTTTGCACCTCAACCACACAATCCTTTAAATCCTTATGAGCAATCACTCCAACACCGTTTCTGCCCTTATCTTTACCTGAATACCAAAGTTTAAAGCATGTCTTCTTGATCTCCCTTGATTTCTCTCCAACCCATTTAGTCTCCTGAAGACATAGTATATGAATCTTCCTTCTTTCCATCGTATCCACTATCTCTATCAATTTTCTAGTTAAAGTGCCAATATTCCAACTACCAATCTGCAACTTCCTTTGCAATCTCTTTTGTGCTAACTTCTTTACTCACATGCATCCATTATGCGAGAACCCTTGTAAATTTTGGACTGCATCCGGGCGGTGATGCAATGAAACTAGCTTATTTACTTGCATGCGTTCCTCATGCGAGAACCCTCGCAAATTTTGAACTACATCCAGGCTGCAATGTAGTGGCCCTTGCCAATTTTTCATTGCATTCGGGCGATGCAACGCATCGCAAGTAGGGAACGCCCCAACGAAATCTATGTTTGCTTAAATCCATGTTATTGTTTTAATATGTGGGCACTTTTTAGCGTAGTAACATATGAGTAGTAACATATAAGTAGTAACATATGTGATCTACGAATCCACCTAAAAAATTCAAGTCATCTTGTATAGTAGAATAAACATACATTAAATATTATCATTTATTTATTATTTTAAATATTTTATGAAATATTGTATCATTATATTTTGTAATGCATTATATCATCTTCTTAGTTGCATATATTACTTTATAAGATATATTATTAATCTTCCAACACTGATGTATGATGTGGTTACAATCAAACATCCTAAATACATATCTATTTTAAATTTTTTTTGAAGCCAAGAAAAAAGGGGATACACTCAGTGGTGTTCACCCCAAAATATATTAAGAAGGAAGAGGGTCAAAAGTATAAAAGAACGTGAAACCCACAAAAAGAAGCGATAAATCCTTCAGTTGTGGGCAAGGAAAAACAAAAAGCAGAATTAGCTTCTGGTCCAGTCATCCACCAACCCAGCCGCGCGAATGAGCACGTTCTCCTTGTAGAAACGTTGCGCTGAGAAAATGGCCTTGTTACGACTCAGCCAGATCGACCATAATATTGCCACCAGTGTCAAGAGCCGCCTTCTATCCATATGCCTGTTCACGAAGAGAGAATCACAGAAGGCCTCCACATCACAAGCACACACCCAATCCACAAGCGGGTCTTCCCAAAGCTCACGAACCACAGGGCAGTTAAAGAGAATATGATCAAGGGATTCCACATCCGAATCACACATCACGCAGAGATTGGAGACCGAATGCATCATCCTGGAGCAACGCTCTCTCGTCAGAAGCCTCTTTCTGCGGACCAGCCATAAGAAGAAAATAATATGCAAGGGCAGTCCCAATCTCCAGAATAAACAACAGCCTCTCACCAGGGATTCAGAGCGAGCAGGCAGATCCTCAAGTAACCCATCATAGGCCTTCCGAATTGAAAAGCCACCGTCCCTCAAAACCCAGTGATCCAAGCCCTCGGAAGGCGTAGCTGCATCAGCAAGGGCATCCAGGAGAGCAAGAAAGTCAGCCAACCTCTGGTCCGAAAAATTCCCCCCAAAGCGAGGGCATCAAGAAGCATTCTCCCAGCAACAAGCCACCGAGGCATCCTTATTCACCGCAAGCGCAAAGAGCCACGGGAAGTGGACACAAAAAGGATCCCCCCAACCAGCTGTCCTTCCAAAATAAGAAGGCACGACCGTCCCCCAGCACAGGTTTAAAGCTCGCCCTATTCCTCAAGAAGACCTTATGAACACCACGCCAGAAAGGAGAGCGCGCACGCACCACCCCCAACCTGTCCTCCCCAGCCCACTCCGCCCCATGAAGCTCCCTCAAAACACCAACAAAGAAATTTCCACCCCTTCCCAAACTATGGTCGCCCACTTAAGAAAGAAAGCATCATTGACCAACTTGAGGCGCCTAACACCCAACCCCCCTCCTGCTTCCCCCTCGCCACCTCCTCCCAAGCGACCAGGTGAATCCCCCTCCCCTCCGCACCCGATTTCCCCCACAGAAACCTTTTGAAACAAAACTCAAGTCTCCGGCAAATGCCAGCTGGTAATCGACAAGTAGACAAAAATTGCACCGGAATGGCATCAAGAACCGAGCGAAGAAGGACCAGCCTTCCGCCCTTCGAAAGGAGCGCCACGCGCCAACCCGCCAGTCTCGCCTCGACCTTCTCAACAACCCCACTCCAGTCCCTAAGTCTAGGCCTCCCAACCACCAACGGGAGGCCAAGGTAGTCAATCGGCAACACCCCCGGATCAGACCCCAGAATCCTCACACATTCAAGCGCCACATCCACCGACAGGCCAAAAGGAATAACCTTTGACTTGGCACCATTAATGAGCAGCCCCGACAACTCGCTAAAGAGCTCAAGAGTCATCGACATGGCAGCGACCTCACTAGCACCACCTTCAATGAAGCACAACGTGTCATCCGCAAACTGAATTAGCGGCACAGATACGCCACCCTTGGAGAAGCCCTTCGAAAGGCCAGCAACAACAACCCGGTCAACCATTCGAGCCAATACATCCGAAGCTAGAACAAAAAGTAGGGGGGCCAGCGGGCAACACTGTCGCAGGCCCCGTCTCGGCTGGATTAGCCCCCCCTCCAAACCACCATTAACCAATATCGAGAAAGAAACTGTAGTCACGCAACGCCGCATCCAAGAAATCCATAGCTCCGGGAACCCCCGCCTTCCGAGGACCGACCAAAGGAAGCCCCAATCAATGCTATCATAGGCTTTGGCAAAATCAATTTTCCATAAGACCCCCTGCCTCCCCGACGAGCTCCAATCAACCACCAATTCTGAAGCAACCGCAATACAATCAGATATTTGTCTCCCCTGAATGAAAGCAGCCTGAACGAGAGAAACCAGCGAGTCCAGCACTCTAGGAAGCCTCCTAGCCAGCACCTTAGCCACAATTAAGTAAATGGCATTTGAAATTGATATGGGGCGAAAGTCCCCAATATCGTCCGCCGCAACCCTCTTGGGGATCAGTAGCAACATGACCCTATTAAGATTATCGAATCCCGCATTCCCCTGGCAAAACTTCACAACAACCTCAAAAACTTCGTCGCCCACCAAATCCCAGAAGTCCCGAAAGAAAGCCACAGAGAAACCATCAGGCCCCGGGGATCCGTCGTGATTGAGCTCCCACACAGCCTCCTTAGTCTCCATCAACGAGATCGGCCTAATAAGCATAGCGCAGTCCTCCTCGGAAACCTTGGGCACCCCCAGCCCTAACCATTTCCAAGATCTCGTGGAGCGCGTCGACATGACACCCCTGAAGTGCTCCACAATAGCAGCCTCCATCGCGCTATCCCCCACAAAACGCTCCCCATCAACAGAAATAGCGCGCAGTGAATTGTTACGCTTCCTCCCACTAGCCACCCGGTGAAAGAATGCAGTGTTTGCATCTCCATCTTTGAGCCATTTCATCCTGGAACGCTGTCACCACTCGATAGCTCTCTTCTTGTCCTCCTCAGCCACCTTCTTTTGCGCAGAAGACCGCTCAAATAGCTCGTTCGCAGTCAGATTCCTCTCGTTTTCAACAGAATCAAGCCTCCTAATAATCTCCCCAGCCTCCGATCTTAGAGCCACCCTCGCCTCCCGCGACTCCCTTTTAAAGAGCGCCAATCTCTTCCGCAAAGAGTCAAGCTTGCGGCCCAGCCTCAAGGCCGCAGACCCCTCCACAGAGGAAGAAGCCCACAGCTCGGCCACAACGTCCCTGAAACGAGGCTCAAGGAGCCAGCAACGTTCGTATCTAAAGAGGCCCTTCAGTAAACGGGTCTCACCAGAGTCCCACATAATTGGCGAGTGGTCCGAGAAAGCCCTGGGCCTAGAAGAAACCGAGCAAGAAGGAAACATCTCCATCAGTCCACCCGATGCCAAAAACCGATCAAGCCGAGATCGGGAACTGCCGCTTCTCCAGGTGTAGTTGATATCAGTAGCCACCAAGTTCTCCAAAGCCAAGTAGTCCACAAGCTCCGAAAACATCGAGGACCCCGGGTCCCGGCCCCCCCTCGCCTGTGGTCGATCAGAGGAGTAAAGAGTCACATTGAAGTCTCCCCCAATGATCCAAGGGAGTCCCACAAAAGCAAGTCCCGCAGCACACAAGTCCTCCCAGAGCTCGTTTCTTTTAATATGACAGCATGGCCCATAAACGCAGGAAAAAGCGATCGGAGAGGACGTCGCACCCTTCACCTGCATCACCGATAGCATATGTCTCCCCAGAATAGAAGAATCGAACGCAAAAGCCGCGGACCTCCATGCAATGAATAAGCCCCCCGCCACACCAACCGCATCCAAGGCCGTAAAGCCATACAAAGCCCACGCACCAAAGGAGCGCCACAGAGCATCATCCAACCCCCTCAATTTCGATTCCTAGATCAAGGCAATATCGCAACCCCACTCCAACAGCCTTGCGCCCAGCGCCTTTCTCCTCTCATCGTCTCCTAGCCCCCTCATATTCTAGGATAGAACCTTCATCAAAGAAGATGGCGACGCCCTCCAGTATGCGAGAGGCCAGCCGCCTCCGCCACAGTGTCTCTCAACGACGCACAAGAATGAATTGGCGCAAACCCCGTACGGGATCTGCTCCTCCTACGGTATCTTTTCCCTGATATCTTATCAGAGCGTGTTCCCAGGTCGACATCATCAATCGCATCCGAAGCACACCCCACAGGGCTCGGCAAGGCTAGGAGAGGCGAGCCCCCATCAGCTTTGGAATAAGGCCCCAGAATGGATCCCGAACTTGATCCCATCAGTTTAGGCAAGGCATCAACCGAAGGAGGATCTTGAAGCATATCCGTAAAAGGACCCGTCTCTATGATGGGTCCATGTACAGACCTGATGGGATCCGGATCCAAATCCGCGGAATAGAAAGAGGTTTCCCCGCCGGACCAAGATCCGATTTTCCCCGACCCGCAGAAGTTCACAGAAGGGAGACCCGTCCACAGGCCCGAATAAGAAACGCTGAGCGCATGGTCCGCCTTCCAGCCAAAAGAGCCGAGAGTAGAATCAACCTCGGGCGCCCCCTAGGCAAATCGCCTCTTAGGGATAATTCGCACGAGAACCGAGAAAATCCATCGAAGGGGTGCGGGCAATCAACCCAGGGGTGCGACGGTTCGCAAAGGCCCCCATGCAGCGCCAGCTGGCCACCAGGAGACGAGGCGACATCAACAAACGCAGGGGCCATCGTCCCCACCGAGGAGACCGCCAGCCCAGTGACCGCCTGCGACGTCGCCGGAGGCTCCAAGAAAGAGATCTCCACCGGGAAGCGAAACCGACCAACGAAGAGGGTCTCAAAGAGCACCTTGCCCAAAACGTCTTCCAGCAAGCTCCTGCCACATTCCAAAAGAACCCGAGTGGCCCTCCAATCGGAGCCCGGCTCGCAACCATCACCCACAATCGCCAGCACCTTCCCCCAGCGCCGAAGAACCTTCCCCAAGCCATGTACCCTACGAGAGAGGAATGGAACTCCTCGCACCTCCACAACACAAATTTCAACATCATCGCAAGCTCCATCGACGAACCGCAAAGGTCTCCAGAAAATGTCCTCAAAAGCATCACTCTTCATCAGGCTTCGACGTTGCACCAAAGAAGGGCCACGAACACAGCACCTGGAGTTGTCCAAAACAACTACGTCTCCGCCGAAATCGGGTCTGAGGAAACCATGCAAATGCAAACCAACATTGCTCCAATCAACTCCTTTACGTAGTGCTATCCCCACAACAGCTCCAGCACACCCACCCCCCTTCACGAATCGCCCATGCAGAGCGCCCTCTTTAGATCTCTCCCTCCCCCTCTCCTGAAAAGCAGCTTCCAACGCGTGGCCCCCTCCAGCCAGCTCCCGCTTCACAATGCCATGAAAAGGAGTTGACGAATCACCACCAACACCCTTCACATGAAGAGGTGTCCCGGATTCTAGAACAACCTGCGCAAATGACCTGTAGCCCTTCCCCCCCACAGGAACCAAGTCCATCGAAGCAGCATGCAAAACTCCCTCCCCCCGGCCGAGGGAGAGTCCTTGCGAACAGAAGAAACCGCCCGGGCGACTCCGAACCAGCATGAAGCTTTCTTGTGGCCAACCCTTCCACAACCGTAGCATCTTGCAGGTAGCCCACAGGCCGGTGCAATATGACCACAGTCGCCACTTCTAAAACATCGCTTACCCGGCTTCTTGTGAGAAACACGAACCCATGCTCCACTCCTCACTTGGTCGTCAGACATCTGCACGTCATCGCCTCCACTTCCTCGGAATACCTCCTTTCCTTTAACGTTGAACCGATGCGCGCGGCCATCGTTCACCACGCTAGCCGAGCTCTCCATACGTTTACCAGACGCAAGAGGCACTCCACCGATAGATGCCTTCGGTCTCCACGAAGTCCTTCCTCTTGATGTGACTGAGGTTCGAACGCCTTTGGTCTCCAAAACTCGCTCCGGAACATCACGTACACCTTCCTTTGGCCTCCAGCGCTCGCCCACTCTCCACCAGCGCTCCAACCCCCCTCCCATCCTCCCAGAAAGCTCCTTTGTCAACTTCACATATGATTTTCGAATTTAATAAACAAGTGTTTACTTCTATTGTATTCATGACTAAAGAGCATTGGAATATGATTTTCGAAAAATTGGTTTTACACTTTTGACCATATCCACCGTCGCAACAGCTACTTGACTGGATCAAATAGTCGATACGACTATGAGGTGTGGTGGGGTGATCGATTGAATAATTAACATTCCATCAATACTTGGTTTTGATCGAATAGCCGGTCCAACTATTCGGTTGACTATTGATTGATTGCTGAAAAAATATATTTTTTATTTTCAAGGGTTTCAATTTACCCCAATATCACCAAAGTAATGCTCCATCTCAATTTACCTATGGCCTCTTCTTGTGCAAATGGTCTCAACTACCATGATTAAATATATGTTACTATGCATTACCTCTTCTTTTTGGAATTAAACTCACCAAATTGGTACTTTTGTCTTGTTAAGCGAGGACTATATATATATGTAAAAAGATATGTATTTGATATAATTTTTATATTTAAAATAATAAAAAACATATAATGCATTAAATTCTGAATATATTATTTATTCTTTATTCAATGATTCCTCCAACTGAATATCGCATACCAACTTTTACACCACTAAACATATCATAAAATGTTGATGAAGCTTCTTCTTTTGACCATGAGGAAACAACATCGAAATCGATTTCCAATGCCATGATAAGAGGATTATAGAGGAAAATATATGGCTACTAAAGACATCTTTTCGTAAATTCCATCTGAAAAATGAGGAGTTCAACCATCTCTTTTTATATATGCTCTTGTTTTGCCATTTTAGTCCTAAGCAATGTGATATGTTGTGTTCTGCATATATCCTTCTCCACTCCACACTTCCTTTCACCTTCTAATTTCTCGTGAAATCCAATCTGCATCAGTTTTGGCATTGTATTATGACCTATAAAATTGCTTCGACGATCCTCCAAATTATTATTTTTGAAGCCAAGAAAGGGGGAGACACTCGTAGGTGTTCACCCCAGAAATTCCTCCAAATTATTTAGAAAAGAATACTAAAAGGATAATGGTAAATAACAAGCAATTTTTTCATTTCCACATTTTTGAAGGATGTACTTGCGTTGTGATCAAAGCTACAAATGATATTGAGATGCATGTAACATGAGATTAATGCCATTAAAGCGGAAAAATTTTAGTATAAGCACCACTAGAATCTTTACAAGCCCCTCTTTCATGTACAACCTAATGTCCAACCCTAGTCGTCTCTATCGGCAACTAAGTGGTCATGTGCAACATCTGCCAACTCTAGGTAACATCCACCAACTCTTTGTAACCTTAATCGGCCGGATTGCAAGTAATTGATCCACTATCACCATCATCTTCTTATTTTCATATCATGGAGTCGTCATTAAAAGGCTTCTCATTTTCATATCATGGAGTTATCATTAAAAGGCAACTCTCTGTCATGAAATCAAAGCATTAAAATAAGATTCTTCTTCTTGGGATGACTTTCATGAAAATAAGATTCTTCTTTTTGGGGTGACTTTTCTCCATTTCTTTCCCTCCCCTCTCCCATTCCTCCTTTTTCTTCTACAGATTTCCTTCCTCTTTCATTTCTTGAAACCATTTCTCTTCCTCCATGCAACCTCTATCTCCCCTTACCAAAAACCATCATATGCAATGAGGTCACATGTGCTACCCCAATTTGTTGCCGAATCTCCACCATGTAATACTGCACATCCATTGTACAACTTTCTTCTTGTCTCCCATTATCATGCCATTCACCTTCTACTATTTGCATATATCCCTGTTCATTTATACCATTATGACCACCACCCACTTGTACCAACTTCAGCCATCATTAACTACCACCTTGATAGTGTCACTGGCATATGGGGCATGTTAGTATCTCCTAAGTGCACTAGGCATCAAAGTAGGCCATTGCGAACCTCCCTCCTTGCAATTTCCGATTCTCATTTCAATGATGTTTTCTGAGCCCATAGCTTGGCTTCATTTATATACTAGGACTCCAACAGTTAAAGTGTATGTCCCTTTACCATGGTATAAAATGCATGCCTTATTGCCTTGGAGTAAAAAAAAGTGGCTGAGGTGAGGCAATGCGGGCCTATTACGTCTTATCTGGATTTAACGAGGTGCACGCCTCACCAGGTCAAGCTGTTTGTGAAGCTAGGTAGAGAGGTGAGGTGAAACTTATGCCTCAGTTTCAGAAGGCATTTGAGTGCTTCCTATGTTGTTGACATAATAAATTCTCCATTTGTTCCAAACCTGAACCTTATCCTATTATTGTGTGGAAAAGGCCATCTAATTCAGCCACATCCATCCTCGTCATTGCTGCTCGCCATTGGTGGCTGCTTCTTGCCATTGCTTCTTGCTGCTGCTGGCTGCTGCTCATCGTTGGAAGCAAGGTTTTAAAAAGTGGGAGGCGTATCGAGGCATTTTCCCAGTATCGCCTTGAGGCGTATTGCCTTGAGGCGTAAGCCTCAAGGCGTATCGAGGCATTTTCCCAGTATTGCCTCGAGGCGTAAGCCTCACTTGTGAAAGAAAGTTTTTCATAAAACATAATTATAAATCGTAATTATAAATTTCAAGTTATAGAAATTAAATAGTTATGATTAAATACATAACTCCATAACATTTTAAGGCTAACATCATGGTTTAAACATCCAAGTTGTTATATAACTCTCTTTTTTTGTACTCTAAATCTGTAAGGAGTCAAGTAAATATGGATATGCAAGCACAATAATAGATAACTCTCCGCAAAATTTAAAGTTTTCAATAAAATTTAATTAAATGGACTAGATGTAACACACCATTTTCAGAATTAGGTGAGATATGTTTGTCATTCAAGTGAGAAGGATAAGAGAGCAAGCAATGAATCGATGATCACTTTTTACTTTGCCATAAGGATTGAGGGATAAAAAACTTGAATATTGCATGCGATGACCATCTTTGTTCATGCATGCTTTGATGTGTATTAATTGAGTCCAGATTGAATAGAAGAAAATATGAGACATGTTTACAAAAATATACTTCTCTAAATTTAGGTCAAAGTAGGGGACTTACGTCCAAACATTCTAATAAAGAAAGCATTTATGCTTGATTCATACTATAGAGTAGAGGCATTAGATTTAAGGAATCAAGACTCAATTTTTTGTTCATGTTGATTTATAAAGAACATGCATAACAAAGTAAAAATAAGCTTAATTTGTTAATAAACTAAAAAAATGCATTTCAGTGAATCGTGGGGTTAAAGACTAGAAAATAGTTATCTACGAAAGATGAAAAGCTCAGAAGCAAAAAGAAAAGAAAAAAATATTGTAGAAAAAAAAGTAAAAAACCAGCTCATACATGAGGCAGCGCCTCGAGACGCACGCCTCACTGAGGCTGCACGAGGCTATAGCCTCAAGGTGTTTTTCCTTGAAAAATGTCTCAAGGCGTATGCCTCAGTGCCTCAAGGCGCGTTTTTAAAAACAATGGTTGGAAGCATTCTTATCTCTCTCTAGGCCTCGCTTGCCCTCCCTCGCTCGCTCCAAGGACCAATTGTAGCCTACAATCATTCGATTTTTTGAATTTTTATTGTTGGAATCTTTTGTTATTGTAATTCAGCTGGATTTAGCATGCGTGAATGTTACAATTAGTACAACCTAGATGCGGATTTTTATATACTTTTTAAATTTGTTTTTTCAGCACAAACCACCTCTTTCAATCTTTTGAATGCACATTTTTAAAGAAAGTGTTAGCCTTTTTATAAGCATGATAGAGTTTATACGTTTAGCATAGACCAACAACATAAATTTGATACTTTAGTAATATTTCGTCTTTTTCGATGTAAAGAATTACACTAAAAATTAATTTTAATTGCTTTAAATGCATGGATACTTGTGTTATAAACTTTTACTATAGTTTTTTATTAATATTATACAATATTGTTTGGTTAAATTGTAATTTGTTTGGAAGAAAATAAGGCTTACACCTCCATTGCATCACCTCCATTATAAAAAATCTTCTTGATCTTCCTTTCATTTCCTTTACCCACTTCAATGGTCTATCACCCAAAAGACCAGAGTTCAAATCCCCCATTGTGGGGATTGCATTAGGTAGCTGACAACCAATGTAAAAAATAATCAGAATTCAACATGGATTTATGCAAGATACCATGTAGCCGACCCTACTTAAAGTGGGAGAAGGCTTTGCTATCTTTTGTCCTTTTTATTAACGTCTTTGGATATTACCATCTTTAATATCTTTAACAAAGTCAACAAAATTGATTTTTCTTATTTCCTAGTTGCTACTACTTATTATCCATGTTGGTCATTGGTGTCACCTATTTCAAGAAGCCCAAATGGGATCCTAGTTTAGCAGGAAGACTTCGTAACATTTCTCTCCTATGTATAGGACAATTTTAATAGGCCCTTGTTGAAAATGAGGATGCTTGAATGGATAAATAGGAGAAGTGCAGAAAGAGGGAATGATCAGCATAAAGGGGGGTGATCGGGTGTGCAGTTTGATGTTTAAAAACAATGGACATCATAGTTGGAAATTATGTTAAATCAAACATGTTAATTTGTAAAAATCAAATTGCAAGTCCTGGTCGAACTCGAGAAGACGACGCGTTAGGATCTTAAGGTGCATATCATTTTACAAGAATCTAGTTAGATAATTATTAATTAACAACAACAACAAAGCCTTTTCCCACATTAAGTGGGATCTGATACATGGATTATTTGCCTCCATTCAGATCTATCTTGGGCCAATTTTGAGCTTGGATCCAAAAAACTAAGATCCTTTTGTATAGTCTCATTCCAACACTTCTTGGGCCTTCGTCACCCTCCTTTAGCCGGCTCAACATCCCCAAACTCGCATCCCCTAATTGGTGCATCAACTGACCTCCTTTGCACATGGCCAAACCACCGTAAGCGGTTTTCTCGCATCTTGTCCTCGATCGGAGCTACACCATCTTTCCTTCTGATTGCATCATTTCGAATCCGATCTTTACGTATGTATCCAGACATCTACGTTAGCATTTTCATCTGTGCTACTGCCATTCTTTGCACATATTTATGCTTCACAGGCTAACATTCAAATCCATATAGCATAGCTGCTCTCACGATTGCTTTGTAAAACTCTCCTTTGATTTTCAAAGGAATTTTCTTATTACAGAGAACAATAGAGGCTCCTCTCTACTTCAACCAACATGCATTTATTCTATTAGTAACATCTACATCAATTTCTCCTTCATGATGCAAAATAGATCCAAGTATTTAAAAGAATCTCTCTTCTGAATGTTATCATCACCAATCTTCACCTTGATTCCTTCTCCATTGCTTCCATTAAAAGTGCAATCCATATATTCAGTTTTAGCCCTATTTACACAAATCCGTTAGTCTCCAGTGCATGCCTTTAGAACTCAAGCTTCTCATTTACTCCATCTCTAGTCTCATCAATCAACACAATATCATCAACGAATAATATACACCAAGGTATCTCATCCTGAATGTGAATTGTCAACTCATCCATAACCAGAGTAAAAAGGAATGGACTCAAAATTGAACCTTGATGCAGAACAATGTTGATGTCGAAATAATTAGTCTTCCCAAACTGGATCCTTACACAAGATAAAGCCCTATCATACATATCCTTTATGAGGTTAATGTATAGGTCATGTACTTGTCTCTTCTCCAAAACTTTCCATGGGACAGAATCACAAGCCTTCTTCAAATCAATAAAAATCACATGGAGTTTCTTCCTTTTAGCTCTATACATCTTCATTGTTCTTCTCAGCAAGTGAACGACTTCAATAGTTGAGCTACCTGATATGAATCCGAATTGATTTTCTTTTACTTCGAAAACTTGCCTCAACTTAAAATTGGAAGGGCATGCAAGTAAATAAGAACAAAACTGCAATTACTTGAGAGAAGTGTTTACTAAATAAGAGCGATAGAAAGAATTAAATTTAAAGAAAAGAAAGACTAACTAGAAAGAGCCACCGATTTGAACTAGCCAGTAGCCATGTAGAACTAGAGCTGGAGCCATATATTTTGAATGAGAAAGCCATCTTGTGATGCTTTGATCATCCCCTTTTATGGGTGGATGCGGATGCTTCTCACTTACTCGAGATGCAAGTAGTGATCCTCTTAGGAGTCTTTGTCATTGGCTTAGTTTGGTAACATATTTTTGTTTGTCTTTGAGATCGAATTAATAGTTGGTCGTTGAAGATTATTTGTAGGATTTTGAATTAGCTTGCCATAATTACTTAAGTAATTGGATACAGAGTTGTGTATCTAAAGTTATGATAAAAGATACTAACATGGCATGAAGGAGAATGCCGAATGTGATGAGGATAGTTGGGTTTTTGGTATATTTTTGAGATAGAAAATAGTTGATAGCATCCACGAAGGATAGTTGGAATAATTTTAGGTACTTTTAAGTTACAGGGATATATAAAAGTAATGATAATAAGTTTCTTCGATGATATTGCATATATGTCTCTATTTTATGCATCAAATTGCATTTAGACATGATGAAGAGGTTCTTCTGGGACGGGAGGCAACAGGGTTCTGGGATGCACCTGGTCAGCTGGGAGGAGATGACAAGGGGCCACAACAGCGGAGGGTTGGGGTTCAGAATTTGGAGAGCATGAACAAGTCGCTCCTTACGAAGTGGGTAATTTGCGTTTGGGGCATGTCAACCTCGCTTGCGGATAGATTACTAAGGAAAATCTATGGGGTCAAGGGTCAACTGGAGGTAGGTAGAATCCGCTTCGAATCCCCTCTATGGATTGGTATCCGTGAGGTCCTACCTCAGCTAGGGACTATGGTAAGGCCTAGGGTAGGGGATGACAATATCTTTTGATTCTAGCGAGTGGATTGGACTGGGGAGGGCAAACTAGAAGACCGATTTTGATGACTATTTGCATTAGCGACCTCGAAAGAGGCTACACTGACACAGATGGCGGAAACGGGAATGTGGGCGCCAATTTTTCTGACAGATCTATCTGAGCAGCACATGGAGTACCTAAGGATACATACAGAACTACCCCAGATGATAATACTATCCTCAGGCAGAGATCACTTTGAATGGCTGGGCAGGAAATTTACAGTGAAGATAGCTTACAAGGAATTCAACAGGCGGATGCATGAACAGGAAAGGGAGCTGTGTCAGGACGTGAAAGTCATCTGGGCAACGAAGATCACAAGCAGAGTCAAAGTATTTCTTTGGTGTTTGAGAAGGGGACGCTTATCAGATAAAGTACAACAGAGGGAGACTGCTGGGTTAAGCGGACACTCGTTGTGACAAATGTGAGGAGGCAAAGGACTCTGAACACTTATTCCTAAAGTACTCAGCTTCGACCCAAGTTTGGAGAGGTGGGGATTTTGTGGCTCACGACGGATGGGTTCTCGGAGTTCTTGAATTCTATTAGGCGGGTTGGCATTAGTTCCACAGACGACTGTTCAAGGCCTTTCGCAGTGCTGTGGGCCATCTGGATCGGACGAAATGATGTGATAATTCTTATTGTGAAAATGTTGTCGCTCACTGCACCACACTCTATAATTTCTAGTCATTACGGTTATATACTTTAAACTTTTTAATATATGATATACAACAGGCGGTGACCCCCATGATGGGGGATCACCCAATCTTCAATAAAAAAATGCATTTAGACCTATGTATTCTCTTTTTCCTAATTCAGTACGTCTCGAACTTGAATTTCAATGATTGTAGTTGCGTTGTGATCATAGACTTGCAGTCTTCAATATTTTGGTGTATTTTTGTGATGTTGGTTTCGAATTACACCATATGTGGTGAAAGTTGTATGATACCTTTAATTATAGCATTACTCGTTCATTGCATGCTATCTTTTGATTTTTGTGTTCTTAATGTCGTTTTTCGTCGTTTATATTATCTTTGTAAATTCTTACATGGAAATTGCAATTAGACCATTATGTTCCTAAAAATCATAGACATGTGCTTTAAGTATCGACGATAGTATGAATATAACGAATGAGTGAAACATGATGCATGTATATTTTAATTGCAAAATCTGATTTGCATGCTAAGTAAATATATTATGTATGTATTAAATCAATACAATGCAATTTAATCATTAATATGCATGAATAATGGTGACTCTTCAAGGGGAGTAGAGCTGTGGAGGGAGTAAGGTAGGGGGTCCGAGCAGTGATGGATTATGAGGATAGAGGGGGGATCGTAGAGGGAGGAAACTGGTGTCAATGAGAATAATAAGTTTTAATATAGGGGCTAACTTGAGGGAGTGATGTATGCATGGAGACGATCCATGGCTTCGGGTGAGATGTTGGTAAGAGGGTAATATGAGGGAATATGTAAATCTTATATTTTGATGCGGTTAAGCCATGTACCTGGAGAACACTTGCTAAAGCACCGACTTTGTTCATTTTTAACATGGGAAGTTGGGTTATTGTTAGAGCTAATGTATTGATTGTGGGGCCTGACGTCATTGAGCTCAGACGAAGGAAGCAAAACAACTTGATGAAGATCCTTTAACCTATTCTTATGCTTCTCCATCACCGCTTGATAGTTTACTGTTTGTGGATGGTCAATTAGAATATCTTTAAAAGATTGTAGAGCTTGGGCGCATTCTTTAGTTTGGGAAATCAATCAGTTATAACAAGAGGACGTTCAAGGTCTATCGAAGGACAATATGGAGGGTCTTTTGTCATTAGTGGTGTGGCATTGCGCTCACCTCAGAGATGAGGTCATGAAGGTTGACTTACACTAGTTGGTCTCAATTAGTGGCATATTTATATGATGTCAAAGCTTTGAAGCAATTCGTAAGGCCCTTTCCTTGTCAGGGAAGGTTACATTGGTGATTTGTGATGGAATGTGCCGTGGAGGCAACATGGAGTCAACTGCCAAGCTTAAGGAACCGTCGTGTCTACTGCATGAACAATTGCTGATGCTTGCGGGGAAGGCTCCTTTCTTGTTCTGTTCGAGAGATATTGATGTTAATGAGTCAGTCGGACATGTAATGATGAACTGACCGCTATTGATGAAGGTTTCTGCAGTGCTATATGTGGGATTTGAGGTAACGAGATTTGTGGAAAGGATTGAAATGAAAGAGTTGCATTCATCGTAGCCCTAGAGCTCTCTTATATATGAGAAAAGCTCTAAGGGAAATTACATAGATAGCCGAAAGAAATAGAAAATTACAAGATAACAATAAAGAGATACAAATATCTCAACATTCCCCCTCAAGCTGGAGCATAAATATCTATCATGCTCAGTTTGGAACATCAACGGTGAAATGGTCCCTTTGCATTAGCTTTGGTGAACATGTCAGCAATCTGATCGCTTGAAGCAACATGAGAAGTGAATATAAACCCCTTTTGAATCAAATCACGAGTGTAGTGGTAGTCAACCTCAATGTATTCTTTCATGAAAAGCTGGATTATTAGCTATAAATAGCGCAACTTGATTATCACATTTCAGGTGCATAGGAAGAGGAACCTCAGTAGTCAGGTCAATCAGAACGGACTTGACCCACATCATCTCTGTGCTTTCTTGGGCCATGGCCCTATACCCTGATTCAACGCTGGATCTGGCCATAACCGTCTGTTTCTTGCTCTTTCATGAAACCAATGAGCTGTCCACAAACACAGTGAAGCCTGAAGTAGACTTCCTATCCTTGGAACACCCAGCATAGTCTGCATTTGCACATCCTGACACTACAAGGGTCATGTCTCTCCTAAATAGAAGTCTTGCACCCGGAGAAGACTTGAGATACCTCAAGATCATGTTGACTGCATCCATGTGAGCTTGCCTAGGCTGCTCCATAAATTGGCTAACCTTGCTGACAGTAAATGATATACCAGGCATTGTAATAGTGACATACAATAGCTTCCCTATTAAATTTTTTTACCATCTCTTATCCACCTCCGCAGAGTCATCATCATATAGCCTAGCATTGGAATCCATTGGAGTAGTAGCAGGTCTACATCATGTTAAACCTGTCTCAGATAAGAGATCAATGATGTATTTCCTTTGCGTCATTACCATTCCCTGCTAGTTTCTTGCAAATTCCAGTCCAAGAAAATACCTCAGCATACCAAGATCCTTGATCACAAACTATTGTTCAAGAAAATCCTTGGCTACCTGAATACCCTCGTTATCACTGCCTGTAATAAAAATATCATCCACATAAATCAAAATAGCAACAATACCTTTGTGGATTCTCTTAACAAATAGAGAATGATCTGCAGTTGGTTCAATCAACTCTGAGAGCTTTTGGAACCAAGCTCCCAGGCTTTGCTTAAGGCCATATATGGCCTTATGGAGTTTACACACCATACTGGACTCCCCCTCAACAACAAACCCTGGTGGCTGATGCATATACACTTCTTCTTGCAAGTCGCCATACAAGAAAGCATTCTTGACATTTAATTGGAAAAGTGGCCAGTCCTTTTTCACAACAACGACAATAAGAATGTACAGTGTAGAGTGACGCGCAATATGAGAAAAGGTGTCCTGATAATCCACCCCATAAGTTTGGGTGAATCCGCGAGCAACCAACCTTACCTTGTATCTATCAATGGAACCGTCTGCACGGTGTTTAATTGTAAACACCCATTTATTGCCAACAATAGAAGCACATGGGGGATCTGAGCCGATGCTCCACGTATCACGAGACTGTATAGAGACCATCTCCTCTTCCATAGCTGGATGCCTCGGACCACTCTGCAACGCCTCCTGATAGGATCTCGGTATCAGCACTGTTGATAAAGCAACACCAAACCTCTGAAAGTCCCCAGAGAGTCGTGCCAGAGAAACATGAGAGGAAAGATGATGCATCGTACATGCACACCTCTTCCGTCGTAGAGCAATATACGCATCCAAGTCCACTGTATCCTCAATAGGAGTATCATCTATAACATCCTGCTCACTCAAATCACCAGTGCCATTAGTGGAACTCAAATGCTCAGAACATACTTGGGCATGCTGGATGATGGTGGAGGCACATGAGCACGAGGCCGACGCTAGTAAACCTGTGGAAAGAAAGTAGGTGTAGCAGGATGTGGAGAAGGTAGTGGTGGTGGTGGAGGAGGAGAGGATGATGGTGATATTGTTATTGTTGTTGTCATAGTTTCACATGGAGTAAGTGAGACTGGAGGTAGAGGCATGTAAACCTCTTCTCCACTCTTTGAAGGAATGAGTTTTTCACCTGTAGGAGAGAAATACATAATGGATTCAAAGAAGCTGACATCTGCACTAATATAGTACCTTTGTCGAGCAGGATCAAAGCAACGACGCCCATTTTGGGTCTTGGAATACCCAACAAACACACACTTGACTGCTCTAGGAGAGAGCTTGTCAAGATCTGGAGACATTTGATGAACAAAAGCAACAAATTCAAAAACACTAGGCGTGAGAGAGAAAAGATTCGTCTCGGGAAACACAATCGAGAACGGGATCTTCTCCCCCAGAATCGATGAAGACATACAATTCACCAAATAATACGCAGTGAGAATAGTGCCCTCTCCCAGTAAGAGTGGGGAGTATGGCTCTGAATCAGAAGAGTCCTGGTGACATCCAAAAGATGACGATGTTTCCTCTCAACCACCCCATTCTGTTGAGATGTATGCGCACAAGATGTTTGATGCACAATACCATAGGATTTAAGAAACTGAGAAAGTTGTGTACAACAGAATTCGAGTGGATTATCAGAACGTATATATTTGATATTTGCAGAAAACACATTTCTTATTTCATTAATAAAAGACTGAATGATAGAACCAACATCAGACTTATTCTTAAGAAGAAAAACACATGACAATATAGAAAACTCATCAAAAGCAACAAGATAAAATCTCTGTCCCTGAAGATCAGGGACACGATAAGGACCCCAAATATCCAAATGAATCAACTCAAAAAGACGATGACTACTTTGACCTTGACGACTCTGGAATGTGGACCTATGATGCTTCCCAATCTGGCAGGCCTCGCACTGAAAAGTAGAGCAAGGAGAGATCTGAGTAAGAACATGACACAGCTTTTGCAGAGGAAGATGACCAAACCGAATGCCACATATATGGAGAAACAAATCTAGTGTGAAGAGAGGAGGCACCAACATAAGGAGATTGCACTAGTTTGTATAAGCCTCCTTGCTCACGCCCAGATCCACACCCTGCTCGTTAGAATATGCTGAGAGACAAGAGCAGAGGGGTCAAATATGGCACGACAATGCAAATCCTTGGTGATTTGACTAACTTGTGAACCCCCGAAGATCCGGGTACCCGTTTACGACATTTTCGCGGCATTTCATTCGCTAGAGATCGCATAAGTTAAAGAAAAGTTGGAAAATTTTTCACGCTGAAACTAAATATGACATTCACATTCACAACCACGAAGCTAATAGAGACAAATGCCACCAAAATTCCGTTCATTAACTTCCATATAATTTACAATTCATATAGAATTCAGGAGCGTAAAAAACGTTCTGAAGTCGCATTTCATGGGTTAACTACACCTCCCTCTGACCAGTAATGGGGGAGTGTGTCCCATCAGCTATCACAACAGATCTGCTTGACTGAGTTGGGCTATAGATACAGAACTGCCCTCTGTTACCACAAAGATGATAGGATGCTCTTGAATCCATAATCCACTCTGACAAGTCTACCCTGTAACAGTTAGTAAAAGCATATGCTGTACCTGATGTAGATGTAGAGGCTGAGGTTGCTACCTCCGATGATCCTGACGGAGAGCTAGTTGATTCAGGAGAAGGCATAATCTCCCTGAGCCGTGCTACTAATTCATCAAACCTCTGGTCAGACGCGACAGAAGGACTGCTACCCTGCAGGATCTGTTCTGCCACATGTGCTGAAGCATGAAACCCATGCTTAAATAGCATGTTTCCTTAGAATGACCTGGTCTGTGGCAGTAAGTGCAAGGATGACGAGGGGTCGACTGCTCCCTCCTCTCCCACGGTCACCTCGGCCATGGAACTGTATATGGCTCCCCCTACCACGAGATGTTGCCATGACTGAAGATGTTTGAGACACCGAAGTACCACCAAAAGATTTGGAAAGCCTGCTCAGCCTGCGACATACCTCCTCTATTGGAGGTATAGTGGCATCTGTAAGAATCTGTGCTCTGGCAGCATCATATTCAGGGTCAAATACCGCTAGGAACACTCCAGTCATCACCAATCCCTATATGCCTTGAGCTGCTCTGGTGTGGTAGTCAAGGGAATGCAGCCATGTAATTTCTCAAACATACCCCTTAAAGAAGTGTAAATGGTATGGAGATGTCGACCATTCTGCTTAGACGTGAAGATGTCGTGCTGAAGTTGCAGAATCTTCGATTCGTTATTTGCTGTAGAGTATGTTGCTACGAGAATGTCCCACGTAGCTTTGGCCATGTGCTGACTCAATATATTGTTGGCTATCTCCATGGATACCGTCCCAGAAAACCACACATGTACGTAAGCATCATCCGCCTCCCATGAGGCGTTAACCCCAGTCTTGTCCATAGGCTCCGGCTGTGTGAGAATATGCTTCTTGCCATTACATTGCATTAGACTCTTGAACTGCATGGCCCGCAGTTCATAGTTCGTTCCATCCATCTTTACGATGGGTGCAGGACCTTTGAAGGCACCCAAGGATGGAACATCTACTTTGTTGTCTGACATATTGACAACGATCTTCAAGATTGAGGTTTGCAAACTGGAATAACTATGTCTACACAGACATATAGGAAGATGGTTGTGGATGTAGACTCATACCACGAACTCTTCCATCAATAAGAAGCCTCTTTAGGTACCTAGGATAGTCTTAGAAGATAAAAAACCACACCCTAGGAACCAAATCGAACCTATTTGAACATTTAAGGAACAAAATAGAGCATTCCTTCCAAGTTCGAGCCTTGTGGGCTACGAGGCCCCTTTATGCGTAAAGGGTGGTAGCGGATTGCAGGAGGAGGAGGAGGAGGCGGCGGCAGCTTGCGGGCTGCGACATTGGGCTGCTGCCTGCGGGCGACGACCTCTAGGGTTTTTGGTGGGGGTTTGGGAATCTAGGGCACATGCTCCGGTCTAGGACCGTCGCTTTGACACCAAATGGAAAGGATTGAAATGAAAGAGTTACATTCACCGTAGCCTTGTAGCTCTTTTATATAGAAGAAAAGATCTAAGGAAAAATTACATAGATATCCCAAAGAAATATAAAATTACAAGATAACAATAAAGAGATAAATATCTCAACAAGATCTATGACACTACCCATGAAATCTGGATTATATTTTGATAATGGGTGAAATTTGGGAATTCTTTATTTGCTCATATCTTCCCAATTTTTACCAAGTGTAACTTGAAATCGACTACTGGTATACAATAGCTGTTGCTCTGGCTAATGAAGAGATAACACAGAAGGATTGAAACTCCATTGATATGGATTTGGTAAGAAAGGAAATAATATTTTATTCGAGCATCCTAAATTCGAAGGCTAGGAAACTCCTCAATTTGTGGAGGATACAAAGGGTTTATGCTAAGCTGAACAATTCTTTTATCAGGGTGGTCCCGATATGATTAAGGCAGTGGTCTGGTGGAGTGACATGGGTATTATGTTCACTTCAGTCTGCACTAAAGTTAATGGCTATTGGGATGTTCAACTTGTGGAAATATAGAAGAAGTGACGAAAGTGATATAAGTGGCCATTGGGAAAATGCAAAAGAGAAAACTAGCCATTTTCTTACGTAAATATCAGATGGCATAGGTGTTGGGGTGGGAGTCAAGGGGTTTAAATGGGGTGTTTGAAGAATCATGCTCAATAAACTCGGTAGGGAGGAGGCACAAGAGAGGTTTTACGAAAAATAGAGGATGAGAGTACGAGCGATGACTAGTCATGTTGAGATGGATGCCATGTTACTTCATTAGGTGGTGGAGTATGCGGGGCAAGGTTGGCTGAGAGAATCCATCGATTGCCCGATGAATGTTATTTCATGGAATATCGGAGTGCTGGGGATCCTGAAGAAAAGAGCAACTATATCGTTACTGTTATGAGAGAATGAATTGATTCATTAGACGTATCCAAGGACTCTCTTATATAGGAGAATAGCCCTTGGGTTAATTACAAGATAAGTACTCAGAGAAACTGAAATTACATAAAAAGAGAAATAACATGAGATTTATCTTAACACTCCCCCTCAAGCTGGAGCATATATATCTATCATGCTCAGCTTGGAACAACACTTCTGGAAAGGACTTCGAGATAGCGCCTTGGTGAAGATATCTGCAGTCTGATCTCCAGTGGACACATGAGAAGTAGATATGAGTCCTTTATGTATCAAGTCTCGAGTGTAATGACAGTCCACCTCAATATGTTTTGTTCGTTCATGGAATGCAGGATTATTTGCAATAAATAATGCAGCTTGATTATCACATAAGAGTTTCATGGGAAGAGGAACTTCTATGGTAAGATCAGTCAACACCGATCTAACCCACATCATCTAAGCACTCCCTTGGGCCATAGCTCTATACTCAGATTCTGCACTTGATCTAGCAACTACAGTCTGCTTCTTGCTTTTCCATGAGACAAGAGAGTGTCCAACAAAAACTGCAAATCCTGAAGTGGACTTTCTGTATGTGGGGCAGCCTGCATAGTCAGCTTCTGCACAAGCTGTTACCTCCAAGGATGCATTCCCACTGAATAAGAGTCCCGAACCTGGTGAATTCTTCAGATATCTCAAAATCATATCGATAGCATCCATATGTGCCTTTCTGGGCCGCTCCATGAATTGGCTGACCTTGCTTACTGCAAATATAATATCTGGCCTGGTGATAGTAACATATAGAAGCTTCCCAACTAGCTCTCTGTACCTCCTGCTATCAACTTCTTCTGTATCCTCATCATATAATTTCATACTTGGATCCATAGGCGTCGTAGCAGGCTTGCATCCAGTCATGCCTGTCTCAGAAAGGAGGTCCATGACAAACTTTCTCTGGGTCATCACTAGACCACGATGATTCGTGGCAAACTCTAATCCCAGGAAGTAGCGGAGATTGCCAAGATCCTTGGTCACAAACTTTTTACCTAGGAACTTCTTGGCTCTGAATGCCTTGAGTATCATTTCCTGTTATAATAATATCATCTACATAAACAAGGATGGCAACCGTACCTCTCTGTATCTTCTGAACAAAAAGTGAGTGGTCTGCAGTTGATCTCTTAAACCCCTGCAGCTCAATCAACTCTGAGAGCTTTTGGTACCAAGCTCTGGGACTTTGCTTTAGGCCATAAATTGCCTTATGTAGCTTGCATACCTTCTGTGACTCCCCCTCAGCAGTAAACCCAGGTAGCTGCTGCATGTAAACTTCCTCCCGAAGATCTCCGTAGAGGAATGCATTCTTTACATCAAGCTGAAATAACGACCAATCCCGGGAAACGACAACAGCAAGTAAAATCCGAAGTGTCGAGTGTCTCGCAACTGGAGAAAATGTATCCTGATAATCTATACCATATGTCTGGGTAAAGCCACGAGCCACCAATCTTGCCTTGTGGCGATCTACACTCCCATCTGCATTGTGCTTAATGGAAAATATCCACTTGCATCTTACAATTGAGGCTCCACATGGAGGCGAAACAATAGTCCATGTTCCTCGTGATGTTGATGCCATTTCTTCTTCCATGGCTTGACGCCAGTTGTTGTCCTGTAAAGCCTCCATATATGTACAAGGTATAGTGATCGCAGAAAGACCAACAACGAACCTCCTGTACTCATCAGAGAGATGATCCAAAGAGACATGTGCTGCAATTGGGTACGTGGCACATTGTCTTCTTGGCTTCCTCAGCGTAATAGGAATATCCATATCTGCATCGTCGCTATCCTCTACAGCAGAATCATCATGTGTATGATGTAAAACTCCATTGCCATCAGTAGGAGTAATGTTCTCATGACATACCTGAGGCGTGCTTGATGATGTGGAAGACTGATGAGCAGAAGAGCGAGTCGAAGACCTGCGAGTGTAAACAATGGGTAAGAATCTTGGCTCAGGTGGTGGTGGTGGTGGAGGTGGTGGTGGAGATGGTGGTGTAGGTAAAGGTTGGTCAGGTTCTGATAGTGGTAGAGATGGAGGAGGAGGAACAACAATGCCACCCTCACTATTATTGGATAACCTGTCACCTGTAGGAGAGAAGTACATGATAGACTCAAAGAAAGTAACATCAACACTTACATAGTA
Organism: Ottelia alismoides; assembly: GCA_037367405.1. Taxonomy (NCBI): domain Eukaryota; kingdom Viridiplantae; phylum Streptophyta; class Magnoliopsida; order Alismatales; family Hydrocharitaceae; genus Ottelia; species Ottelia alismoides. Next base: position 204,367 of record JAZKJV010001234.1, read on the forward strand.
TCTCCTACCCACCGGATCATAACATCAATACTCTTTCTGAGTACGAGAGTACCCAACAAACACACATTTGATAGCTCTTGGAGAGAGCTTATCACGACCAGGGGTACAATTATGCACAAACGCCACAGACCCAAATACACGAGGTGTGAGGGAGAATATGTCCTTCTCGGGAAAAGCAAGCAAGAAGTCCCATTCTATTTGGCAGAGAAGATGTCAAATTGTAGCTGAAGTATTTTGCTCTCATTTTTTGACTGGCCATATGTAGCTGCCAGTATATCCCACATAGCCTTTGTTGTGGGTTGATTCACAATATCATTCGCAATCTCTGTAGTCAGCGTCCCAGAGAGCCATATACGTGCATAAGCATCATCTTGTTTCCACGTCGCATTCACCCCAGTCTTGTCTTCCGGCTCGGTGTCTGTCAGGATGTGCTCCTTATTATGGCACTGCATCAAGGTGCGGAACTGCATGGACCATAGTTTATAGTTGGTCCCGTCCATCTTGACTATTGGTGTCGGCCCTTTGAAGGCACCCGAAGATGTAAAAACGTCACCCTTGTTCTCTGACATGATCGAAGAAGAGCCACAGACCGACGGAGGTAGACAAAATAGTTTGTCTACAATATCATATGAGGGATAGGTTGTATGTGTAGATTCATACAACCATCCCTATCTGCGTTTTAGTCCGTAGGCGGCAAAGGGGATGCCGGGGACTACTGGTGGCGGGGGGGGGGGGGGGGGTAGGGCTGAACTCTATATAGGCTAGGAACCGCTGGAATGAGCGGCAGGGGGCCGCAGAGGCGGTACGCAGCCGCTGGCAGCACTAGAAGCGGCTAGGAGCCGCTAACGAGGCGGCGATGCCGCCGCAGGGGTTGCGAGGAGCCGCGAAGGGCGGCACAGCGCCCCTGATGCGGCGAGGCTGCCGCTGGCGGGCGGGGGTGGGCCGGTAGCGGCGCCGGGAGGGGGGATTAGGGTTAGGGTTTTGGGTGGGATACCAGGACCCCGGTCTAGGACCGTTGCTCCGATACCATGTTAGGAGAGAATGAATTGATTCAGTAGACGTACCGAAGGATTCTCTTATATAGGAGAATAGCCCTTGGGTTAATTACAAGATAAGTACTCAGAGAAACTGAAATTACATAAAAAGAGAAATAACATGAGACTTATCTTAACAGTTACTTCTTGGGTGGTGGAATGTGGCCAGGTATGTTTGCGTGAGATAAAAATTGAGCGTTGAGATCAAAAATTGCAAAAGTTTATATCATAACCATGATTATCGTATTATATACTCACGAATGTCAAAGACAGTTTTGGTGGAATCATCCTGGGTGGAACAACGATGTTTTTTGCAAGGTGGAAGATGTTCTGGGTAGCAGATCGGTTATGGTGATCTTGGACTACCTCATGGTTGGAACGTGACACCTTGTAGTTAAGAATTGCGGGATGGGCTACGAATAGTTCGGGGAAGATCCCCATAGATGCCATGGTTAATTGGAGTAGATTATAAAATTTGCATGTAGAAGATCATTCCATAGTTAAGGTCATGTTACTAGTGAGCTATTACTAGAGGTCATGGATGTGTTAAATAGTAGTTTCACATGGCGGAATTCCTCTGCTTGCTCTCGTATTAATTGCTTCTGAAAGCCACTGAAGTTCTTGGAGCTGTGTCATCCCACACCCGCCCATCCGTTACCTAAATTGTGGTAGGTTCATATGTTGCTTTGTTAGGATCCTAGGGAGGGACGCTGGCTGTCCTAGGTATTTTCGATTAGAACATTCATGGCTGTTAAAAGAGGGTTCCAGGGAGAGATGATTGATTTATGGAAGGATCACCATGTGTTGGATCGATTATAAAGGTGGTGGATGTGAAGCTTAGGGTGTTGCAAAAAATGTTGATTTCTTTAAGGAGGGAGATCCACCTCATACTTAACGAGGATGTGGCATAGCTCAGGTTGGGGTTTTTCGTCTAGATGTGTTGGGGGATGAACACGTACTATGGAATGAGAAAAGATAAAAAGAGTGAGGTGGACTCGAGACATATCGAGGCAAACTTGGTTGAAGTGGGGGCATAAACAGAAGATTCTTTTATGCTGTAGTAAATAATAGCCACAGAAGAAATTTCATTGGCTCTATCTCTATATGGCCGAGGAACAATTGAATGGTGACTAAGAGGCTGGGACCATTGTAGTGAACTATTTTTGTACTATTAACAAGTGGGTAAAAACTGGTCGTGAGCATTGACTAAGAAGAGGGGTGACCAGCTTGTCGTAGGAGCTTGTAGATGGCTTGGTTTGAGAGTTTGGGGCTCATGCAGTTCATGCTATGCTTCTTGACCTAAACAAGGATGGCTAACCTAGTTAAAATGGATTATCTTCCTTTTCGAAGGATTACGGGATTTGTTGAAGGAGGATTGCATGACAATGTTGGAGTACTTCAAGAGGAGATTTAGGGATTTGAACATTTGAATCGATCCATAATCTACGGAGGTGAGCATCGGAATGGGAGGATTGAAGAGTTGGAGTTGCTAAAAGTAGAGCTACCAAACTACTGGAGCATTATGCGTGGGTATATGCGGGATATGCAGGGTATATGTGAGCCACACATGCGCTTAGGGCTCACAATGCATCGATTCATAAGCTCTGTTATGTCCGGATGTCTCATGGGCATATGTATCCTGCGATCATTTTCTTGAACATCGGATGTTCCTATCTAATCTTTAATATGTAAACTATTGTATAATAGAAATGAAGGTGTGAATAACTTAAACAATTTAGTATAAGTTTTGAATGAAATCAACACTTTTTGTCATCATTACATATTATACACGTACCATTTATCCAAACATACGCAATCAACAATGTTCATATTTTATAATAGCAACAACGCGCAATAAGCAAGCAACTGTCCTTAAATATACACAGGTTTAAGACTGGACCGTTTCTTTCTCTCACCGGAGGGTCTGGAGGTTGTTCCCATTGTCCAGAGCGTGGGCTCTGCTGTGTGCTCACTCTGATCACACGTCGATCATTTGGACGTCTGGGGAAATTTTGAGGTCCATATACTTCAGGTTTGAGCGGGCCTGACTTTTGGAGAAGGGCTTTAGGGATGAAGTGATGGCACATTGGAGGGGTTGGAGTCCTCAGGGCTCGGCAGTTGTGCGGCTGGCAGCTAAGCTGGCGCTTCTGAAGAAGTTCTTAGTTGATTTTGGACAGTCTGTGAAGTCGAGGCGGAAAGAGAGGAGAAGAGTGGTCCAAGAGGGGGTAGTTCGTCTAGATGGGGAGGATGATCAGAGGGGCTTGTCTGAGGAGGAGCTGGCTGAGAGAGCCCGTCTTCTGGAAGAATTGTGGCTAGAGGACAGAAAGGAGGAGGTGGAGTGGCGCCAGAAGTCCAGGAAAAATAGTTGAGAGAATGGGATGCCAACACAAAATTCTTTCATGCGGTGGCGTCTGGGAGGAGGAACTTCATTCATGAAGTTGTAGTGAATGATGACAAGGTGTGGGTGACGCTCATGTGGGTCAGACTCTTAGAAGTCATTATGTGTGGCTGACTCGGAGGAGGAGGGGGGTGGGGTGGGGCTGGCAGGGGAGAGGAGTGGATCATGGAAGGACATATTGATATCGATATCGTTTCGATATTGTGTCGATATCGATATATCGCTATATCTAGGAATCTTTCTGAAGAAAATGACTGAAATTGGATATATCGATATATCGATTTCGATATCGGTCCCATGTCGATATGGATATATCGGCGATATATCGCCGATATATCGGGATACGGCCTTCCATGGAGTGGATATGTTGACGACTGCGCAGGTGGAAAGCCTCGTGGAGCCTTTTGGGGAGGCGGAGGTTAAAAGCGCCATGTGGGGGTTAAATGGAGATAGTGCTCCTGGCCCAGATGGCTTTCCAGTCTTTTTCTACCGTGGGTTCTTGGACCTGTTGAAAGATGAAGTTTTGGAGGTAGTAAATGAATTTAGAGATGGCAATAGGGGCTTTGAGAAAATTAATAAAGCTCTTCTATTTCTCCTCCCCAAGAAGGAACATCTGATGACAACAGAAGACTACATACCGATTGCGCTTTCCAACGTAATCTATCTCATTGTGGGCCTTGTGGCTATGATACTGGCGAATAGGCTCAAGTTGGTTGTGGACTCGGTCATCCTTCATGGCCAATCAACTTTTATACTTGGTATGCAGATGACAGATGGTATGGTTATGGCTTTTCTGAGATTTGCCTCCATTGGAGGTGCTCAACTAAGAAAGGGGCAGTATGGAAGATCTATTTTCTAAGGCATATGATTGTGTTGACCGGAATTTTCTTTGGACATCTCTGTGTCGTATTCCATGAGCTGTAAATTACTTGGATGAAAAGATGCGTCACGACGGCTTCTTACTCCATCCCGATGAATGACAGGTCGGAGGACAGTTTTTTTCAGCTACAACAGGGTTAGGCAACTATGCCCGCTAGCTCCTATGCTGTTTGTTCTGGTTGCGGATGCTTTGGTTGTCCTGTTCAGACGACTGTGGAAGATGTTGGTGTGAAGGTTTTCGTCTGGGGACCATATCGGTCCCTCTCTTACAATATATGAATGATACACTAATTTTCCTGGGTGGATCGGAAGACATGAAAAGAAGAACGTCACAACAAGTGGAGGCTTTTGGTTGTCTCTGGGCTTAGTAATCAACAAGTAGAAGTTGGTGGTGATCACTATGGGGTGGTCGGAGGTCGAGCGTGGATCCGTGGTGGAGTTACTAGGTTATCCGCTTGGCGAACTATCGAGTAATTATCGTGGCATTCCCTTGGTGGCTAGTAAGCTCAGGAGGTCTGATTGGAATGTGGTTCTTCAGAGATTTGAACAACGCTTGGCTGGATGGAAGGCGGTTACTCTATCAAAGGTGGGAAAGTTGGTTCTATTGAAGCATGCTCTGTCGGCTATTCCACTTTTTTTACTCCACTAGGCTGATGTTGGTTGGTGCGAGGAAAAAAATTGAAGCCATGATGACAAGGTTTTCTGGTCAGATGGAAAGCTATAGAAATATGGCTTGCACTTGGTGGGCTGGGATGAGGTGACGAGATCGCGTAATGAAGGTGGCTTGGGTATTAGAGATGTCGAATGCATGAACGAGGTGCTTTTGGAAAAATGGATAATTCGTATCCGGGGTAGCTCGAAGAGGTTGGACAGACTTTTGCTGCAACTGTATGACGTGAAGGCGGTTCTGAAGGCGGAGAAGCTTCGTTTTGAGTCACCGCTATGGGCAGGTGTGCAAGTGACCTTACCGCAAATGGTGTTGAGATTGCGACCCAAGGTTGGAGGCGAGAGGACGTTCCGTTTCTGGAGAGATGATTGGACGAGGGAAGGGAAGCTATTCGACCGTTTCTAGAGGCTTTTGAGCTAGCTACCTCGAAGTATTGCACGTTGGTGTAGGTGGTGAGTTTTGGGTCATGATTGCCGATTTTTGTGACGGGACTTTCAAACCAGCATCTTGAGGAATTTGACAGAATGCGATCAGAGTTACCGCCGATGGGTGCATTTCCCAAGGCAGAGGCCACTTCGAATGGGATGATGACATGTTCTTGATAAAAAGATTACGCAGATTTCAGGAGGGGAGTTGTGGAGGTAGATGGCGATTTTTGTCGGGACATGAGAATCATTTGGGCTAGTAAAATCCCTAACAGGGTTAAAGTTTTTCTTTGGTGCCTGAGAAGAGGCAGACTCTGAGATAAAGTTAGGAGGAGTAGACTGCTAGGTATCGAGGATACACAGTGTGATAGATGCGGTGATCAGATTGAGGATATGAAACACTTGTTTTTCACTTTCCAGAGATCTGCTCAGGTCTGGAGGGAGGTTCATCTGCCTTGGCTTTCCACTACGGGTTTTGCTAAATTTTGGTCTTCTGTTAGGGCTGTTGGGTGCAACTCCACAGGTGATGTTTCCTTGCCTTTTGCAACTCTGTCGTCCATATGGGGAGGAAGGAATGATCTTATCTTTAAGGGCAAGAGATTTTATCCCTGAAAATGTATTATCTCATTGTAATGCTCTTTTTCATTTCTTGAAATCCAGGTAATGTATCCAAACTTTTCTACTATACTATTTTGGTGGTGAATCCCAACTCGGGATCTCACCCTTTTTCCGATAAAAAAATCACAGGATCAAGTGATCATCTTATTTCGTGTCCATATTTTTGATCTTATTTTCATTTTGATTCTTGATGTTGGTATGGCTATGATTAAGAAGTATTCCTTTCATTATGCACTTGGAACTAATACATAAAATTTGAGGTGCAATATAATTGCAACTGAAGCAATTGAGTCGTTACTTGATATATAGTGATGCTAGATAGAGAAAAATGATGTATGTATTGTTATATGTAATTCTAATGCCTTAATATCATGTTTAGAATGACGTGCAAGTGGTTTTCTCATAGTCTGGTCTGAATATCCGCAATATTAGAACTATGTTTTTTCTTATTGTAGTTGTTTTCTTCTTAAAAGTGAGGCTTACACCTCGACCGCCTCTAGGCTTACGCCTTGCCTCGATGATGGGAAATTTGCCTCACTATGCCTTATGCTTTTTTAAAACGTTGGGTGGACGTTTCATTAAAAAAAAACGTTTGGTGAAAGTTTCCATATAATAATTTTAGATTAGGTAGTGCACAATGGTTAGTGTATGAGGTACAATTGAGAAGACATTTCTATCCTAGAACACATATAATATACATTTTTTTATAGAAGGCAAAATTTCAAACCTTCTTGAATGGTTTGATGATGCAGTGTGCCTACCACCCAAAAGGCCAGAGTTTAAATCCCGTCTTGTAGGGGTTGCATTAGGTAACCGACATCCATCGTAAAAAATATTCGGATCTTTTGACATGGATTTGAGCAAGAATCCATGTAGCCGACCCTACTTAATAGTGGGAGAAGTCTCTGCTATTTTTTTTTATAGAAGGCAAAATTTCATATTGCTAGGGGATTATGACAATTCTTAATATTTTATGTGGCATCTTTAGAGGTCAATGACACTGTTAGAGTATTTGGTTGTGCGCCCATTGAGTTATAATAGGGTAAATGGATCCTGGAGAAGATCCATTTACCACATCCATGTGTTTAGTCCCACATCGTCTAGTGGTGGGACTTGGAGGCTCTGGAGAGGCTGTATAAGGAGTCCCAGACCTCCTGTACTCATTGAGAAAAGTAATGCATAGCATGCCCATTTGAGGGCTTCTCCCTGTGGTTTAATCCCGCTCCTTACGGAGTAGGGTTCCACGTTAAATCCCGCGTTCTTTGTGTTCTTTATCTTTTTCCATGTTATGCTTCCGCATGTTTATTTCTTAACATGGTATCAGAGCGGGTTCGATTCTCGAGGATTTCATATTTTTCATTTGTTCGAGATTCGAGTTTTGATGTGATTGAAGATTAATATTCATAAAGTTAATGTTCAAGATCTGTTCAAGCTTGTCCAAGATGTTCTAGGGCTTTTCTCCAGAAACCCTAATCTATAGGGTCATCGAGCGACACGTGAAGGTTCAGCCGCGGTCCAGCGGTCCTTCATCAACATCGCGCGAACTGCGCACGACCCTTCCTAGCCGGTCTCCTCTCCAAAGTTCGGCCCCCATCATCTTCCAAGCACGCGCGATCATTTTGGTAGATGCCCTCCAGGCGCGCGAGGGTTCCAGGCGCTGCATCTTCCTACGCACGCACAGGTGCACATCCATCTCCGTGCGGATCCAGAGCAGAGACCTCAGGCGGAACCCAATTTCCCAGGCGCTTCCTATTTTTTCCCCTCCTTGAAGTCGAAGCGGAACCCGATCCCCAAGGCGGCGACCAGCAGGGCTCCCGTAGCCCCTTTCCGACCAGGCGCCCCCGCGCTCGCGCACCCTCCAGCCGCCAGCCAGGTCGTGGTCCAAGCCCCAGGCGGTGTGAACAACTTGGCGCGAGCCCATGCGCGCGCAACCCCCCAGACGTGCTCTCTCCGTATTCCTGGCGCCGACGGCAATCTCCATCAGCCCTAGCCGAACCTTGCCTCTCTAAGAAACCCCAAAGGGCGGCGTAGAGCCCATCGACCCCCCTGCGCGTGACCCCTGCGCCTCAATCGTGAAAGCCCCTGCGCCTCCTTCTGATGTTGGCGACGCTCCAGCATAGCTTCAGTAGTGCTCCAGGCGCTCCTTTGACTCCCGACGGCGCTCCCCTCAACCTTCCTGGCGGCGCATATTATGGAGATATGCACGGGCGGCGCAAAACGTGAAGGCCCCTTCGGGGGCGATGAGTTTTTCCATTCAGGAACCCTAACGTGGGGTATTTAAAAAAAATATGGGGATATTTTATGTAAGCCCAAGTGGGCTGACGGTCATCCAAAAAAAAGGGGGGGAGGGGGATGCGTTATTTCTTGGGCCCATTATTGGGCAAACTTTTGTTTGTTAAAAAAAGAAAAAAAAGGAAAAAAAGAGAGGAAAAAAAAGAAAAAAAGAGGAAAAAAGGAGGTGCGTACACCAAAAAACCGTACGCATTTTAAAAAAAATGACGCAAAAGCAAAAAAAGGTTGAAATAGCTTTAAAAAATGTTAAAAAAAGGATGGCTTGAAAAAAATTTGAAGAAAATCCGCAAGTTTTTGGATGTTCTTGTTTACCCCATATTATCTTGTCTTCTCCAACTTGGTCGACGTCCATGTTTTCCGACAAGTATGGGAGAAAGGGAGAGTATATGTAGAGTCACAGGTTTTGATCCAGATTCCATATTCAGATATCAGTCTCCAGACCAGCCAGATGATCAGACTCTACAGTTCGGTTTCAGACTCGACGATTGTCTTCCGAGTCCTTCAGTTTCAGACACGCACGAGTGTGCGGTCATTTTCAGATGAGCATAAGTTGCCATCATTGTCAGAGGTTCCCATCATTCTTGTTGTTGTTCGGCCAGAGTCTTCATGTGAGCCATAGGGACTCCAGAGCAGAGGACCATTCCCTATGCCATATGTTAGCAAGGGTTTTCATGTGGTATCATAGGTGCACCAGAGCAGTGCACCATTCTCTGAGCTAGATGGGAGAGACCCAGTTCTCCGACGAGGAGACTTATTCAGACTCCATTCTCCAGTGACCGTGGACTCCGACGAGGATTGCACAACCACGACCTTTTCCAGTTCGGCCCTTTTCAGAGATGGAGCAATTGTCCACATTATTGTGGCGGGCCAGAGTACTCCGACGAGGAGACTCATTTCCAGTTGCAGTGACTCTGACAGGCGCAGTTCAGAGCACATGCTCTCCGACGAGGAGATTCAGTTGATTCACACTCCATCCCATTCGTCCTCCTCACCTGCACGGCATGAGAAGCAACGTCCTCGACTGCAGCAATGTGCGCGTTGGGTTGATATTGTCCGTAGTGTCCTGTAGCGTTGAGCTGAGTTTATTTCTGTTTGTCCAAGTTGAGCATTGCATGCTCCAGCTTGAGGGGGAGTGTTAGAGTATTTGGTTGTGCGCCCATTTAGTTGTAACAGGGTAAATGGATCCTGGAAAAGATCCATTTACCACATCCATGTGTTTAGTCCCACATCATCTAGTGGTGGGACTTGGAGGCTCTGGAGAGGCTATATAAGGAGCCCCAGACCTCCTGTACTCATTGAGAAAAGTAATGCATAGCATGCCCATTTGAGGGCTTCTCCCGTGGTTTAATCCCGCTCCTTACGGAGTAGGGTTCCACGTTAAATCTCGCGTTCTTTGTGTTCTTTATCTTTTTCCATGTTATGCTTCCGCATGTTTATTTCTTAACAGACACAAAATTTGCCTTTGTTCCTTTTGACATGGCAACCGAGGATGTGGTTGCTTGTGATGTTGTTAGCAAATGGCATGCTCCGTTATATAGACACGCTATTATTGGTGGAAAAGGTTGAGTAGAAGCTCACTGGTTGGAAGGCACCATGCTCTTTCAAGGGATGGACGTCTGGCGCTTATGAAGTCAGTTCATCTGAAATATGGGTCTTCTTCCTCTTATCACATTTGTTGCCAACGGGTTGCAAAGTTGTCCAGAGTCTTTATTGAGTCATTTCTTTTGGGCATCTTCAAGGTAGGCCTCGAGTATTTAATGCGGTCTAAAATTAGGGAAGAATTTTGAAAGGTGAGACGAGAGGAAATTAGGGTGAAGAGATGAGGAGGAGCAAGCCAAGCTGCATGAGTGAAGAAGATCAATATCTAGAATGGATCAAAGATTGAAGATGAGAAATATAATGCAAGGAAGGAAAACAGATAAAACTAAAGGCTAGACTATATATCGGCTATTCCTCTTTTTTACCTGTCCTCGAGGCTGATGTCGGTGGGGGTGAGGAGGAGGCTTGAGACCATCATGAGATGCTTCTTCTAGTCATCCTCCAGTCAGTCTACGGGTCTTCCTTTGGTAGATTGGAAGATTGTGGCATCGCCAAAGGAGGACGAGGGTCTGGGAGCTTGCAGGTTGGAGGGGATGAACAAGGCGTTGCCTGGCAGGTGGGTCGATCATATTTGGGGCGACTGTGATAGTCTGGTATGCAAACTTATTAGGAGGATCTAGGACCTTGGGCTTTCCTTTACGGACCTCAATGACGTCGTCGACAGCATGCTGTCCTACTTCTGGAGGGGCGTCTACAGTGTCAGTGTGACACAGGAGATTCACACTTCGTTGAGATCGATGATTGGTGATGGAACCAATTTCCAGTTTTGGGCGGATGATTGGAGTGAAGATGGGCCTCTAGACATGCGTTTTCCAAGGCTAAGGGCGTTGGCAGAGCAGCCAAGTGGTACGCTCGTTGACACTTGGGATGGGCATTCTTTCTTCTCGAGGTTCAGATCCAAGCTTTCAGAGCAACGCGTGACGGAGCTCATGACCATGCTTTCGGAGATTGAGGATGTCGGGGGTCCTACTCACAGTCAGGATCATTGGACTTGGTGTGATGGGTCCTTCTCGGTTCAGAAGGTGTATAGGGCCTTGAGGGGCCCCGTGATGTTTGACCTTGGGGGATGTGAGGCGAACTGCAGGCGTATCTGGAAAGGGAAGGTCCCTACCAGAGTGAAGGTTTTCTTGTGGATTTTCAGGGGGGAAGACTACTGATAAGGGTGAGATTGACACGTTTAGTTCATGGGTCTAAAGTTGAATGCCCAAGATGCATCGAGGAGGTGGAGGAAGTGAATCATCTCTTCTTCGAATGTGAGAGATCAACACAGGTTTGAGATCGGCTCAGGCGGTACATGCTGAGACTGTTGAGAGCTTATGGTGTTTCATTGGTGCGGACTGGACCGGGTCAGACATGGATAGGTCAAAGGTTGTGGCGGCAATATGGACGATCTGGTTGGCTAGAAACGGTATTATTTTTCATCAGGATCGTTTCTATGTTGAAAATGTAGTGGCACATACTAACGCGATGGTAGGGAGTTGGAGTCATTAAACCAATATGATTTTGTAACTACTTTTAGGTGTGCAATATTTACTTGGTGACCAATGGTGAAGTTTTTGGGCATGCACCTTTACGGTACATGCCTTTTTTTCTTTTGAAAAAAAGAAGCTACTAACTTGAAATCCACATCTTTTTCTTATAAAGTTTCTTCGATTATCGATTTAATTGAGAATGCGTGATTTTTTTGGCTGAAGAGCGGCAATTTTGTCTACCTTTATAGCAAGGAACACTAAAAGGGAAACGATATGGTAAGGTGACTCGAGTTTTTAAGGTTGAATAAGAAAAAAGAATGAAAAAAATGTGCATCCAAGGTATTCTCCTTGCCTCTCCTCGCCTCATGTTCGCCTTGGTCATTTAAGGCGATTGGTTCACTAAAACTACCTAAGGCTTCGACCTTGAGGCTAAAAAGTTGCACCTCACCTGGAGGTATATGCCTCGGACCGCCTCTAGACTAACCTTTTCAAACACTGCCCTTAGGCTTAAGATTTGGTTTTGCAAAACTTTTGTTGAAATTTTGATTTCTTCATCACACTGATATTTGAAACCCCTTATGTTCCCTTTCTAGGAATTCTCCGATACGTCAACAAATTCTCAAAGAAGTGGGTGAAATTTCATGGATTTTAATGACATTTCTCATTATTTAAGCATATTTTTGTTGTTTTTTTAAGGAAAGAGTTATTTGTGGCGCTTCTTTATTGACTGTTCTTGCTCTTCTAAGAAACATGAGATCCACATTTTGTATATGGCCTTAAATATTGCTACATTAAATATGACTATTTGTGATAATCTTAGAGCTTAAATAACAGATCTCAATGTATAAATCTTGATTAAAGCCTAGGGGCAATGTCCCTAATGGATAAATTTATAAATCATACCAAGAGACCCACATTTTGGACGAGGGGCTTATGAAGGAGGTTGTGAACATGATCCAACTACAATTGCATTGGCCCTAACTGATAAGATAGGATTCAAGATACATCATTAATAACTCTTTAGGAATGCATGTGCTTTATCGCTCCAACTTCTCTCTCTCTCTCCCAAAACATTTATATGATTTCTCATACATAGGTAGTTTGTTGACTTTAATATCATGTACTCCTATATAAAGAGTTGCATATTATACTTTTTAGAATATATATCCATATTTCAGCATGCCATATGTGATTCAATATAAGTCAACGCTCCTAAAGAAATGATTTTTAAAGTCATTTCAATGATTTATGGGGATATCAACATAATATTTGCAACATTCCCGTTCCCCCACCTCAGTATATGCGAAGTGATCCTTCAAGATCTCACCATGTCCAATAACCCGGGGCAACAACCTTGATATCACTAGTTTTCCTTGATCGTCTCTTTGTCCCCGTGCTTTGCGACATGTTTTTTGAGTTCTTTATGGAGGTAAACCCGTGCAATCCCTGTACCTACGAGGGTACATGAAATCTCTGTTGTTGGAATTAATTGTTCACGACTGCGTGATGACATGCATATTTGCCTATGTGCTCGCTTCTTAGCTATGATCAAAACAGTGATTGAGCAGAGATAGGTTCATTTCTCTTTTGTAACTACCCGAGTATGGTATACTCCAGCCTCAAGAGTAGTATGCCGAGTTACATTTTATGTTTGAAATTGATAATTGGACTGAATCCAACTAAACAAAAATAACTTGTTGCTTTGTTTTGGTCCGATGTTTTTTGGGATTGATATTTGTCTGAGATCTGATTTAAGCCCGAGAATGACTCAAAATAGATCTAAATGGAGGTAAAAAAAATCCATGTAGCTGACCCTACTTAATTGTGGGAGCTTTGTTGTTGTTGATATTTATCCTAGATGCAGACCTATGAAGCCCCTTGTGTTATTTGTTATATTTAGATGGATAATTATAAATCTAGTATAAGACTGCATATCTCTGAGAAAGGCATCTCTCCTGCAATCGTGCTGTCTCAAGTCATATTCATGTGATGTTCTTGATGTTGCATTTACTGTTTATTATTTCTATTACTTAACAATATGACGTTTTTTGGCTCTTTAAGAAAATTTATTCCCAATCTACCCTTTGTACTCCGTGTTTCACCATTCTGTCAGTAACGACATCACACATAAAAACAGTCATCGACGGTTCTTTTTTATCCTCTCTTTGTAAAATGATTTTTTTGTCACAACTGCTTATGATGGTGTTATTTTCCCTTCTCATATTCTGCTTGTGGGAAGATTGGAAATGACCTTTTGTTTATTTGTTTACAGTCAAGATCGGCAGGCCTGGCTATAGAGTCACAAAACAGTTTGATTCGGAAACCAAGCAGCGCTCTCTCTTGTTTCAGGTTCTACTTTTCTGAAGTCTTGTTCCCTATGCTTATTACATGTTTATAGTTGCTTGCCTTCCGTGATCATGCACTCGGTTGGTTAATCGATCGAGTTTTTAATCCCATTTTTCGTTTGATTTCTTGATTCTTAATTTATATCATTATGAGTAACTTAGTATTCATTGTTGGTTAGTAGTTAGCAACTTAGCATATCATAGTAACTTAATATATCATGTTGCATCTTATGTTCTATGCTATTCCGTTGTATCTCATGTTTATGTTGTGAATTCACTTCATACTATCTTGTTATATGTTTAGTTATGTTGTAAATGGAACTACATACCAAAACTAAAATTTGTTTTAGAGCAAGGGTGCTGCTCTCCCCCCGTAGGGGTGCACACTTGCCCCCCCTAGCCCCTCCACCCAAGCTTGTTGATCGGGCAATGAAGCCTCTATATTGGTAGGGTATGGTGCAACGACATCTTCACTTGCCATTCTTGAGGAGGGTGCATGATATGGTTCTTCAACTGGATTCAATAGAAACAAATGGTTAGGATTCAAAGCATATCAACAATTCATGCTATTTAGTTTCGTATTATTATCAATGCTAATTCTATTAGTTAATATAAACATCTACATAGTGTTGATTCATTTTTATATGCTATGCTTATGCTATTCAGTTTTGTATTATTGTTAATGCTAATGGTACTTTTTTTGAATATATGTGGTATTCTTAATATGTTTTTATGAATGTATTATAATATTGAAAATATCTAAGTCTTTGCAAGTAGACATGAATATATGTATAAAAATTAACTTATATATTTAAAATAATTAACAAAATTCAAAACTGAATAATACCTTACTAAATCTGATTTGTCGCTCGACTGTCGATCAATCCTTAGTCAGTGACCTGGGCGACCGACTTGTGAGTTATTCTAGATCACTAAACAAAATGTTATGGCCAATAAATAGATAACACAGATAATAATCACCATAGACATAAACAATCAATCCATAGAACAAGAACAATTACAAGGACAAATATTTTAACGTGGAAACCCCATTGGGTAAAAATCACGACCCAAGTCCCCTGACTCAGCATTTTCAATTGATCGAGTCAATCAATTATTCCATTATCTCGAATTATTTCCCCATGGATAACTCAATCGTTTACATGTACTTTGGATCTCACACCAAAGTCTTTTCCCATAACTTGGATCAAACACCAAGACTTTTGTACACATTGGATCAAGCACCAAGTAAAGTAAAGATTACAGCAATCTATAAAGGCTCAAATATAAATATGCAATGGAAATCATGATGCTAAGAAAATGTACGTTGTAATAAATAATGGAATTGCGAACTGAGCGTGTAAACGACCGGCTCTCAAGATGTAATCTTGAAGTAGAGAGCGAGAGAGACGGTCTCGAATATATCTTTGAGAGAGGCTTTGCCTTGGAATGTGTGTTCTCAACAATGAGGTATATGCTCTATTTATAGTGATGGGGAATGACCTTTCAAAAATATAACCGTTGGAAACAAATCAAGAAAGAATTCATCAAGATTTGATACGCATGATCAATAATACAAGGAAGGTGATCGATCATGTATATCAAGGTGATCAATCATAATATAGTCCTTGGAGGCTTCCATTCAAATTGTGATCGATCATAAAAATTAGCTGGTCGATCAAGGGTGATTGATCATGTCAAGTGGATTGGTCGATCGGTAATAATCGATCAAGTCAATTAGGTTGGTCGATTAGAGGTAGTTGATCAATCAGATTAGGAAGGTTGATCGATCAATAGAGCTTAGACTTAGTATGCTAACATGACACACATGCATATATATA